>OY740716.1:125829837-126277797 GCA_963513945.1 Hydrotaea diabolus | reverse complement strand
ATAGTAGAACTGAAAATACCCCGTTAATGTCATATGGGCTTTGAAAGCTAACCTCAATAGCGTTAGTCTGTAACGGGATTTTAAAATTGTTTCAACTTTCATCATGGAGTGGCCAGATAATGAGAACCGTATCGCTGTAATAGCGCTTTTCAAGTGTGAAATGAAAAAATCGATATTTTCAAAACGCTCCGACCACTAGGGATTAGCTGCATGTTCGTCTACCGATGCATAAAACTGTTTGAGGAGACTGGAGATTTAAAAGACCGCCACCGGTCGGGCCACCCACGCTCTGTTCGAATGGCGCATGTCATCAAAGCCGTTAAATCAAGAATTCACAGAAATTCCCTCCGAAAACAGAAAATCATGGCCCGTGAGATGAATATCACGCAAAAGTCCATGAGTCGAAACATTAAAAAAGACTTGGGGCTTTCAAACGACGTACCGGACATTTATTGACTGCAGCTTTAAAAAAAATAGGATAGAAAAATGCAAACGTCTTTTGGTGAAGCACGCTGATAACTTGCACAGAAAATTGTTTTCATCGGTGGACAAAATTTAACAAGCAAAGTGATAGAGTGGATGCGCGGTCATCTATGGAAGCATCTGAACTGATCCCAATGGTGGAAAAGGGTCATTACCCAGCTTCAGTTATGGTTTGGTAGGCTGTTTCTTACGATAGGGTCACTGACCTGCATTTCTGCGAACAAGGAGTCAAAACATCGGCCAAAGTTTACCAAAAGTTTTTGGCCAAAGTATTTGGAAGCTGCTGTGAAGCCTTTTAACAATTCCCTGTTCCAAAACCAGCCATGGACTTTCCAGCAGGATTCTGCGCCGGACCATAAGGCTAAAACGTCCCAGGCCTGGCTTCGAAACAATTTTCCAGCGTTCGTTTCCTCTGAAGAATGGCCCTCAGGCAGTCCAGATTTGAACCCATTGGATTACAAATTGTGGACGGTTTTAGGGGACAAGGTTTGTCACAAAAGATACCCCAACATTGGATCTCTTAAGACTGATTTGGTTCGAGCTGTGGCTAATTTTCCAATGAACGAGGTTCGTGCAGCTATTGACGATTGGCCAGTGCGACTTTAGGCGTGTGTAAAAGCAAAAGGCGGACATTTCGAATAAGTAGATTCTTTTTGGATACAATATACATCATTAAATATATTAAAAAATATTTGGTCCAAAAACATTCAGTACTTTTTTACAGTATTTATGTCCCTACTAAGAACGTTTGCAGAACCTCACTTTCAAGTAAGGGTCATCTAGTAGCTAACCGATGAAGTTAAATACCTTGGGGTAATTCGTGATCAGCAACAGAGTGGATAACGCTATCAGATGCTGGTCAGTGTGCCGAAGATCAATCGGATCTTAATGGGTTGATATCTAGATATTTTACATATGGCGGTCCTCGTACCACCAAACTGAGTTATTTTAAATAAACTTGGCATCCACTGTTTTCCCGACGGCTCGAAATTGGACACCAAAGCTGGAGCTGGGGTTTACATAGGAAACCTATGTATCGAAATAGTTCTGACTACCGGACCACAATACTGTATTCTAAGCAGGTATTAGGCCAGTCCCTTCCAACCAATAAGAGTTGAAATTGAATCACGGGCCCTGGTCTATCACAAAACGCTATGGAACGGCACAGCTAGATGATGGGCGTTCTTATCGGACACTAACCACAAACATATGCGAGGCATGCGACTAGTACATCGAAACGAATGAGCACTTTTTCTGCCAATGTCCAGCTTTCGCGAGGTCGAGACTACATCATTCGTCCATATGGGGGATGAGTTGAAGGAGGATAACAAGTTTCATGGAGTTAAACAGATCGTCTCGAACAATAGAAAATTGACAAACTAAGGAACAAGAGCGCACAACAAGCCGTGTGCTGGCTTAGGGTATTAGTCCTTTCTTTGGACCAATCAAACAGGTTTAGTGGTAAGATAACACTTTTAGGACTAAACTTTTTTTCTAGCTTTTTTAAGAACTATAAAACCTTTTCTGGCATTTTTTATCGAAAAATATTACGAATTATTTTTTTTAATTAACCCGAATTAACAAATAAACTTATGTAGAAAATTCATTAATATTTCAAATAAGTTTATATAGAACTGACATTCAGCGTTGACTCTCTAAAATTGTATAAAACAGTCCCATATTGAGAACTAAGTTAAGTAAAAAACGGAAAGCTATGGTCACGCAGTTATCGCTAGCTAGTTCAAATTTGTGTCCATTTTATTTTTACATTTTTCAAATCTTTTCTTTACTCATCCTTGCAAATATGTTTGTATGTTAATAAATGTATTTGAATTTATATTTTCTTGGACGATCAGGATGGCAGACAGACTTAAACGGGTTATGCCAGTTTCTTATCCAAATTATTCTAAATTATTTTTCGACGGTTTACAATTCACAGTTTGTAAATAAATTACTTTAATTAAAGCACATTTTGCTACGAATCCAAATAAAGAGTAATTTTGAAGTTTTGGTTGCGGGTTGGACGCATGTGCCGGAAGGGACGGTGGACGACGTAGTAGTTTAGGCAAGATTACGATATATCTCCCACAGACATATGTGCAACCGAATCAAGTTTTGTGGCCAAAGGTTGGACGCTTTTTTGAAATTGAAGAAACTGGGTTTAGTTTTTTGCATTGCTTCTAGAAATCACATAATACATCCAATCGTGATGAGATTTGGCACTGTTCATTGCGATCTATCAGTTCTTAGCCCAGATAAAATTGGGTGATATCGGTCTACATTTTGATATAGCCCCAGGATAAAGATCCCTGCAAATTTTACAACACAAATTTGTATTCGTATAACACAATGGAAAACATCCAATCATAGACCAATTTGGACTATATACGCCCATTTTTCTTATATACATAGTCCCCATACAACTCTACTAAACATTCTCCAATTTTGATTTAATACGCTTTTGTGGAAGAAGTGCTATATGTATATTATTCTTGTTTTGAAAAACAAAAGGGTATTAACTTAAAAATGCCCCAATTTCACTTTTTGTAAGAAACGATTCACGTTGGGCATATATGTAAAATCGTACATCTCTTTCATTAACATAACGACATGACACTCTCAATATATAAGAGTTATTAAAAAGATGGAGCTAATTTCCATTTTGAAGAGCAAGTGCGATATGTTCGAATTTATTGTATGCCGATAAAACTTTTGGGCCCATGGACCGGGTCTTTGTAAGGAAATGCCATTGTTATATGAAACCCTTTTGAATGGGGAACACATCTAAACAAGTGGACAAATTAAGTCAAGGATACGGTTCAATATAAAAATTTTGTCAAGGGGGCGTCACACCGACCTCTTTTTTTATCAGGACGTGTTTCTTCTATATATAGATATATACATATATATATATATATACACCAACTATATTATATATTATATATTATCTTCTTATCGTCAGAGTTATGTGGGCGGGCCACGCCCACTGTCCAATTTAACTATAACGTAGTCTATAGTTTATATATGCTTTATTAGAATTATTGAATCTGCTTCAAAGGAGCCTTAAAATATGTATACGAATCTTAAGTATAATTCAATAAAGAATCCTAGTATGGATTTCTTGTTATGTGGATCTCTGCTAATTGGCAGGAATTTAAATTAATTTGGTCAAAATAGTATATAACTGTTATGGATCACATGTCTGAGAATTTTAAACCTGGTTTGGCTTAAACCTCGTGATAAAGGGTCAGAGGACCCTTTCAGTCATTTACAGAGTGTTCGCGATATTATGTAGAGTGAAGAACTCTAGAATAGCAGAGTGGACGACGTAATTTAGGTTTTTCGTGTCGACTGTTTTAAGGATCACGTATGAGAGCATTTAAGCCACTTGACGTAGAATTAAGGATTCTACACAGTCTTTTTTTAGAGTTCGTCCGCGATTGATATTGACTGTTTTAAAGATCACGTATAAGAGCATTTAAGCCACGTGACGTAGACAAAAGAATTATACACAGTCTTTCGGGCGCGTGTGTTCGCGATTACTGTTACGGATGAAGCACAAGTGTAGATTAGAAAACACGGCGTTCATTTCTCGGAAGTCTTAAAGAGTTTGGACTGCACAATAGATGTCTAGCAAGTATGTTATCATGACGTTCGAGCTTCTCTTTTTTGAATTGCCTCTTTAACGAGAGGTATATTTAAGTCTCGGTGGATGTTTTCATTCCTCATATACCAAGGGGCGCCGGTAATGAGCCGCAATGTCTTCGGTTGGACTCTTTGGATTTTGTCGAGATTGCTCGAGCTTGCTTTGCCCCATAGCTGGGCACCGTATAACCAGATAGGTTTGATTGCACTGTTGTATAGCAGGACCTTATATTCAAGGCTTAGTTTTGAGTTCGCGTTTAGGAGCCAGTGAAGTTGATGGACCTTAAGTTTCAGTTGAGGTTTCTTGGTTTCGATATGACTTCTCCAGGTGAGTCGGCGATCCAGGTGGATTCTAAAATATGTAACATGATCAGATTGAGAAAAAGGGATATTGTTTAGTTTCAATGTCGGACAAGTGCTAAAATTCAGTGTGAATGTTACCTGTGTGCATTTAGCCTCATTGACTTTTATTCTCCAGTCAGAGAGCCAAGATTCTACTCGTCTGAGATGTACATCTAGATTCATAGATGCAATATCCTGCTTTTTATGTGTGGCCATTATAGCGGTATCATCGGCAAAAGTAGATGTTAGCACGTTTGGGCTGGTAGGGACATTTGCGGTAAACAGAAGGTAAAGGATAGGCCCCAGGACGATTCCCTGGGGCACACCTGCGCTATTTCGCGTTAATCGGTGACATGTTGCCCACATTTGACTCTTAATCTGCGGTTTTCTAAGTAAGACTTAAGAGTTCGATGCGTATTTGCCGGTAATTTGCCAGACTTTGTCAAATGCTTGAACAACATCCAGAAATACGGCGCAGCAATATTCTCGCCGTTCAAATGATTTTTCAATTGCTTGGGTCAGACGGTTTACTTGTTCGATGGTGCTGTGACCTTCGCGGAATCCAAACTGATGGCCTGGTATTGTTATTTGACACGAGGAACGGTTTTATTTTCGATAAAAGATTTTTTCAAATATTTTGGATAAGCAGGGAAGCTAACTGCTCGGCCTGTATGAGGAAGGTATTGATTTGTCCTTTCCTGGCATTAAAATCATTTGAATCAGAGAAATTTTCCACACTTTGGGAAAGTAACCATGTCTCAAAATAGAGTTAAATAATTTTGCCAGGAACTTCACAGCAATATAGGGAAGTTCCAAGATCATTTTAGGCGTGATAAGATCATATCCAGGTGCTTTACCTGGATTCACGGTTTCTTTAATGACATTCAGAACTTCATTTGCGTTAGTAAACAAAGGATTTACGGCAGACATTTTATCATCAGGTGGAAGGAGGTCGCTACTTGCAGGATTTGGGCGAAATACCTGGGACAGATGGATTGCAAAAACATTGGCTTTTTCCTCTTCTGATATTGCCCCCTCACCATTTGCGTCGCGTATTGGAAATTGCGTTTCGGTGGGCATTATAGTATTTCTTAATGTTTTCCATAATGAGAATTTGGTTGTAGCTGTCAGAGTGAAACTTGCAATGAAACTAGCATGCTGTCTACTGTCTTCAAATCTAAGTGCGGTTTGCAACCTTTTAGTAACTTCAGTCAGTCTTAGTCGGGCCGCTGGTGACCTATTTCGCTGCCATTCGCGACGGAACCTTCTCTTTTCACTTACAAGGTGCTCTATTTCCCGGTTAGTGTAAGTATTTAAACTATTTGTCGCTTTTATTTGTCTGTGTGTAGCGTGAATGGACGCCTGTTCCAGGATCACATTCAAGTTGAATACGTTGTTATCGATCTCTTCCGCGTTATAAATTAGATGATTCGAATCTAAATGACTGCTAATGTACTCCCTGTATTTTAACCGGTTAGTTGTGTATGAAGTAAGCCTTAGTGGGTCGTCTAGAAGTACTGCCTTCTCGTGAAGAAGAAATATAACTGGCGAGTGGTCTGACGATAAGTCAGGGCACTTTGGCTATAAAATCAATTATTTAAGGGGCGCGGCACCAAATACTTTCCCCCCTTCTTATGTTCTAAATATTGTCATACCTCTAATAGTTTATGAGATATTGTATTATCAAGTTCAGGTAAAGTAAAATTCTAAGAAGATCCTTTCGTATGTATAAGTATAAAGCTCGATAGCGGTTAAACGGATCAATCTAGGATGTCTTTTGGTCATAAGCTCAAAAAGGGCAAAGTTAATGAAACACGGCCCGCTGGGTCAAAAGGGCTATCAATAGTCAATATGGACATTAACGTTGTCAATTTAGCTTTCCCCGCTAGATCCTTGTTGGCATGGTTTGAGTATTGTTATAAAACTTTCAAATAACTTAGGAATTACGCTTAATTTAGCAATTCCTCTATAGTTCGATACATCCAACAGACTACCAGTTGTATGAAGTGGAAACAAGTAAGACCTTTTCCATAAAACAGGAAAGTACCCCAATTTCAATGATGAATTCAATAAAAACAATATGGGTAATGCAAGGCATTCAGGGCAGGCTTTCAATAATATATTCGGAATACCATCGAGTCCAAAAGTACTAGTCAATAAGTGAAAAATCAAAAATAGGAGGAACTATCTGGTTTGCTGAAGAAATTCTGTAAGGGCACGTAATTAAAGGGTTAAACGAACGTTGAGAATATGTATTTTCGAAAAAGTCAGCAAAACAGTTTACAATTGACTGAACGCTTGAGAACTCAACACTATTAAATCTTATTCTCGATGGCTTAGAAGATGTTCGACGTTTTAAACTAACAAAACTGTAAAATGATTTGGGGTCCTTTTTACAATTGTCCCTAACTTTTGACAAGTACGACTTATAGCATCGACAAGACTCGATATTGTACCGTTGTCTCGCCAAGGAACATCTACCATAATCAGCAGTGAAACCTGTTCTTTTGAAACTTTTAAATGATTTACTCTTTATGTTTTTTTAATTTACATAAGATCTACATAGAAATCCAGACAAAGTTTTTTCTACAACAATGGGTTCCATAGGCACTGTTTTAGATACAAAATCATTTAATATGTTCTAAAATTACTTAACAGCAAAATCAAGTTCTGCAATAGTACTACAACTTCAGATAGCCTTCCAATCCACAGATAAAAAGAGAGTAATAAAGTCTACGAAAGTCAAAACGTTCGAAGCAAACTCTAAAAGAATTACGAGAATTGCAGAATGTTACTAAAAATGAAATATATATAGCAGGATGGTGGTTGTTCTCCGGAGTAGAAGTAGGATGTATTCAAAATCAATCCTCCCATTCAGGTTGAGAATATTATTAATCTGGACAAATTCATTTTTGCCAATAGTCTAGCAACATCAGTGGACAAATCGCTGTTAGTTAGAGGAGTAAGTGCTTCAGAATCCGGCAAAATGCGACATGATACTGAAGATAAGTTAAAGTCGCCCAATGTTAATATAATATCAGACTTATTCATGCTTAGAATTATCTTTTTGAGGACATTTAAATGTTCATTATAAACATTAAAATCGGCCGAAGGGGGAATGTGAGAACAGGTAGTAAAAAGTTTTTCAGTTCCCAATACAAAACAAACTGCAATGAATTCCCCCAAAATATCACTTGAGTGAGGCTTCCATCGCTAAGCGGTATAAAAGCATGGTATTGAGCGATTGTTACCGAATCTGTTTTTCAGTGTTCTCAATGTTTTCTCATGATCCTCTTTGCTACTAAAATTTTAGTTTCAATATTTCGAAAATTATACGTGATGGGGAAAAACGGATACTCAAGTCGGATTCAGGAGATTTTTTACACCAGTTGGTTTGGTCTAAAAGAGGGACTTAAAAGTTAATTTTTGCAGAACAGTGTAATTTTTTGTGGACGGAAAATTGTAAAAATTGGTACTGTACTAAATACATCTAAAACTGGTATAGTTGCTAGACTTTTGGCCCAAAAAACGTACCGTACGGTCAAAATGGACATATAGGTACTCAAATTTTGTTACGAATCTAAATATAGAGTGATTCTAAGATGGACGCATGGGCCAAAAGGGCTTAAAATCGGATCTTTTTTTCTTTTTTGCACTTTAGTAGGTTTAGAGTATATAAGGACGTTTATACTTTTATAACTTGTTGAAGATAGCTTTCTTGCCATAGACTGACACATATTTTATCCCTATACACTGTAAAAATCTTGCAATATTCAGTTGCCTAGTATTTTTCATTGGATTTCTTTATAATTAGATTTATTTTCCACCATGCATTTAAAGACTAAAAAATACAGTTTTGTTCGGGTGTGGCATGCAACATACAACTTATCAACTAAAATTTAGCGTTTTTATCGTACGAGTAATGGGAATTTCGATGCACGTCGTGATTTTTCGGAACCAATTACGACGTAAATCGAGGTAATACTATATACACATATATATTTCAAACATTGCCATGTAAAGCAAGTTGCTAAAATTATGCTCCGTCACTAAACAATACATTATAGTTTAAAGAAGTTTATGTGTTATTTTACCAGATTTAAAAAAAAAAAGTGTGTTGAAAAAAGACTCAATAAACTTAATCTTTAAAAAATTGTTTAGCCATTATTTCTAAAGATTGGAACACCCTGGACATTTTTTAATTCAAACCAGTCATACGCACTTACTATGTAAATAGATACGGTTAATTTAGCACTGTTTAATAATTGACACTATTGCGATAAATTAAATAAAATATTAACGAATAAGGTGCTAATTAAATTCGAAATTTGCGAATTTTTTAGTGTGATCTTTATAGGTCAAATAATAATAATATTTTAGATAAAAGTTCGTTAGAAGTCATCGAGCGAGAAGCATCATGAATACTGGAATGTTTTCTTTGCTAACATTGGTGATAGTGGGAGATTTGTTAAAGACAACATTACCACATTCAGCGTCCAGCAACGGTGCAATCTTAAGGCGTCATAAAAGGAAATTGCCTTTATTATTTAATGGTAACTATTGTTTGATTATTTGGAATTTTTGTAATGTTTGCCTAAAACATTATAGATTTCGGAGTTTCACAGTTTGTGTGTGGCTTTGGAATACCCGTCGATTTGGATTTGGAAACTGTTACTACCGGCGTTGTATTTAAATCACAACTTCCCTTGCCCGCTACGCCGAATGACCTAAGGAACTACACGACGCACAACGTTAACGGCAGATTTATAAATGACGCAGTCGATCGCAAGTTGAACCGACATATAAGATGGAATTTATACAAAGCATTGGAATTGTTGGCTTCAAAGTGAATCGAAAATGTATGCTAATATTAGGACGTTTTAAAAAAAATATTTTTCATCTACAGTATTGGTCTTAACGGGCGCGATTGTGTCTTAAAAGCCCTATGCGAAGCAAATCAGATTCCGTTCAGCGATGAAACTGGTGATGTATGGCATGACCTTGTGCAAATATTATTTGCGTGAGTATACCACATTTCTGTAACCTTTCAAATTGTTAACATTTGATCATTGTATAGACCTTTTTCAAGTGTGGACGAAGTAAACCATCATGAGAATAATGAATATTTAGCTGCAGCAAAAATTGGCTTAACTATCAACCACAGTTGTGATCGGGTATTCAAGAAGTGTCCCGAATCTTTGCTAAATATGTTTTCTAATCTTCATTAAGACTTTAAAAAATATTGATATACATATGAAACATTACAGTGTGCAAGACTTTTTTGGTGGTGGGTGACTTCATTGGTGAGCATATAAAGTCCTCATATGGCAAGTCCCCATATAGGTCTCAGTTATTTTTTCTGGACCTAGGAAGAGTTTATTTTGAAATGCAATGCCGCTTGCAATAAGTTTAATAGCACACATTTTTAAAATTTTTAGTAATATGTTTTATTATTTGTAAGCAGTGAATTAATACACATGGCAATAAGATCAGGTTCTTTGTTGTTTATCATATGTAGGAGAAAAAGTAAGTCAGTGAAAATGAAGCTAACATTGTAGTATGGTCGCCTACAATTTTATCAGGATATCTTTATAATAAAAGAGACCTTTTTGTCCTATTACGTTTAAAGAGTGATAAATTAGTCATTTTTGATTAGTCTAGTTTGGTTTTCATTCCCAACAAAACTCCTTTAAAGGAAGTTTAGGTTTATAAATATATGGACAAATAGGAAGCTCGGGTCTCTTTAATCCCTAAAGAATATAGCCTACTTTCATTTCAAATTTTCAAAACGAACAAAACTAAGTGAATAGTGTTACTATAAGTTTTTGTTAATCGCATTTACAAATTTTTAAATAATAGAATGAATAATTGCTGCATATAATTTCTTTTATTACTTATCATTTTAAGACACATTATGTTAAAATATGCTGACATGTACTCACTTTTGCTCGCCTGTGCAGATTTCTTACGTTCAGATCATTCATAGTCAGAAGTAAAACATCATTTAAACAATCAAAAAAACTTTAATTTTAGTAAATAGAAAGGTTTAAATTGCTTTAAGACATGGTAAAGAGGGATGAAAGGGAAATAGTATTTGTGTAAGTGCGATATCTTACATCCAAAGCCTAAGCAAAACCAAATTAGCTGATGATACGTAGGACTTTGTTCATTACCCTCGGAATTCAGGTAATGTCAATTTAGAAGAAACTTAAAATACCATTTTCTTTTACAGCAAATCAAATATGAAAAATTGTTATGTACTAAATATATAAAAAGATCCATCAACAAGGGTAAAGTAGTAACATCAGAAAAAAAATTATTAACAGTAAAAGTAAAGCTGTGATTTTCAATAGTACAAAGTTATGCCAGATTGAAATCAGGTTTACACTTCACAGTAACGATTATGCAAGATTTTTTATTATATATGATTTTCTTTTAAATACAACTACTAAACCCAGTGTAATAAATGTGTCTTGTCGGCATTGGAAAAATATATAAAAGTACATATGTACAAACATACATTTGCCTATTTCTTCCTATATATCGGACCAATTGTGCGCTCAGAAAGGTAACAGCGATCAAGTACTATCAAAGAACACAGGTCTCGGATCCCTCGATGAAAAGTCTTTCACGGTTTATGACACCGGAGGTTGAAGTTATTCCAAGATCAACCCCAAACACGGTGAAATGAATATTCCTGCTCGAAATATTAAATATATCTATGAATATCGCGCAATTATTTATTTCTTTATTTTACGTTTGGAATGCAAAAGTTGATACAATTGTATTTTTTGATAGATTTTCGGCATCGAAAGTTCCGTGATACAACCGCGGCTCATTTTGAGTTTATTTGATACATTTTACAAATGTTCCCATCACTTTTCGTTTTATGGTTGATTCTGAGATTATGTATGGGCCACTTTGTTGTCCTTTGTTGTTTCAATCGTGAAAAATAAAATATATTATACTTTATTATTTACTGTACAATAAATCTTTATAGGACCTTTAAAGTCTTTATAATTGTTTTTTAAAAAATTATTTGTTCTTCAAAAAATTTTCTACCAAAGTGTTCAAATATCATTACCCTGGTTGTTCCAAGCACTACTTTCAATTGAAATTTTCTCAATTTTTTACAAAAATATTAATTAATTATAGTAAAAAATAGTATTCAATTAATTTTGTTGCTATTAACGATTATACACAGTAATCCCCCGTAAAATCTAATATTCGCTTTAATTCAAATTCCAAACCAATCCTGATTTCAAGCAACTCTAGTGCACAGCTAATAGTTTTTTCGTCAACAGTCTTATTAAAATTAATTTTGCAAGTGTTTTTTTCGTGTATAAAAACACTTTTTTTTATAGTATAAACTTCCAGCTCAAGTCAATTTTGTAAGGGTAAGTACTTAAATGAAAATTTCAGGGGATTTTGTAGAAATTCATCATTCCCCTGCCAAAATTTTTCACAGGGGAATGACGATTAACAGATTTTTTCTTTTATTATTTTTACAAAAGAACTGAATTAAAATGAATTTGTTGATTTTAAAGAAAAAAATACTATATACTTTATTGTCTTCGTCATTGTTGTTCAATATTTCGTAAAAATTAAAATTTTAATGTGTACCTTTTAAAAATGACTAGTCTTTCTAAGAACTAAGACATCTACCTGATTTAAATATTAAATTCTGCAAAAAAATCGAATTCCAAAAATTATGTTGAAATTGGCCCATAGTCTCAGAATCACCCTTATACCCTACTCCACACTGTGGTACAGCGAATTATGAATAAATGATGATGTAAGTAACACCTTAAAGGAATGCAGCTTCAACTCCTGGTAAGAACATCAAACAATTTTAACTTTACTTTACGATTAAGAGATTTATCTCTGCACAGCAGATTTGAGAGAAGTTTCCCCTTGTTTCTTAACGGAATGTTGTGAGAAATAGGTAAGATGTCCGTGCTTCCATCTATCACTGTAATAAAATTACACTTCGAAATTATAGACCGATTTAGATGAAACTTGGTACATAGATCTGGACGGACCCTATTAACATTAATCCATTTTTTAATATCGTACAATAATTTTTCCCAATTGAGTTATTTTTTAACTTATTTCGAACGGTATTGCATTGCAGCAAGAAAATTCCACGGTCCATAGAAAATAACTGAGACTTTCCAGGGCCCTGTACTTTGGGGATTTACTATACTCACCTAGTCTTTAATTTCTCGAAGGAATCATCCACCCCACCGAAAGTCGATTTTATTTTATCGTTCACAGCTCACTGATTAAGAGAAGTTTACCGTTTATCATTTCTTAATGGAATGTTGAGGTAAAAAAGGTAAGTAAAATTTTAGAACTCAGCGGCATTTTTGTTTCCCCCATTTCCTAGATTTTCACAACGACCAGTAATATACATTTAGAGAATTTGAGTTAGAGGTACTCAACTTCTTCGGAAATTTTTCAAATTCTCTATACATACTTGGTAATAGATGGAGGGACTTTAATTTATTTGGGGAGATTAAAATGTCTAGTGTCACCTTTTTTCCCATAGTAGTTGGTTTACCTTGAAATGGCCGAATTTTTTACTAAAAATAAATCGACGAACCGTACAAAGCTGATAAGGATACACTCTTAAAAATTTATATAAAATGGAAATTATTTGGCAAAAATACAATAAGAACCCAATACAATATTCACGGGATTCGTCAGAACCCGCTTTATTTGAAGCAGCACATGTGTAAATGCCTTCTTCGTCTCTAGATGTTGGAGATATTACGAACGTGCCACTGGGTAGAATACGCCCAGTTCGTTTACCATGAAATGGCCGGATTTTTT
Source organism: Hydrotaea diabolus (assembly GCA_963513945.1). Lineage (NCBI taxonomy): Eukaryota > Metazoa > Arthropoda > Insecta > Diptera > Muscidae > Hydrotaea > Hydrotaea diabolus. Next base: position 126,264,492 of record OY740716.1, on the reverse strand, counting down.
ACTAAAAATAAATTACACTGTTTAGATGTACTAATTTTTATTAGTCAATTATTGTAAAATGGACGAACTGTAAAAAGCTGATAAGGATACACTCTTAAAAATTTATAAAAAATGGAAATTATTTGGTAAAAATACAAATAAGAACCCAAAACACTATTCAAATGTGTGTTTATATGTATATACAATTTTAAAATATTCATATTGTATGTGTGTAAGTTCAATATGGTTTGTAGATACAATTACTAATTTGTAAATTACATAGTTACTTAATAAGGGCACTTTAAGAGTGATTTACATTTGTATATAAAAATTACTCTAAATAACACATTTCTTTAAAAAGAAGTCATGGAATTATTCGAAAATTATAAGCGGATTTTACTCTATTTTACTTTTAGCAGCCTTATTATCTATAGTATTACTCACTTTCCGGTCACTACGTTCATATTACAATAGCTAAAGCAAGATTGTATATATATATATAAGCGCATATCAAGATTGGCGTTCATTTACGATATGTGCGAAATTTAATTTACTTTTGTCGAGTTTCAAAGAAAATAAGCACTTAGATCTCCTGATCTTCTCCTGACTGGAAAGTGACTAATATAATAGAAAATAAGACCCCTAGATTCTCGTATTCAAATTTGTAAAAATATATATTTTGTTGTGGACGGAATGTTTACATTAAATTCGCATTCGCTGATATAAAATTAACTGTGCGTTAAAAATTTTAAACAATGATAAATCAACGATTGTATAATGAGGCAGATATGAATGTCAGAAACGTGACGATCAATAGGGTGTTCAAGTTGAAATTGTAACGCCGGGTGGCATGATTCCGTGTAGTTTTACCTTTGAGTATAAAGAAATAGCTTTAAAAGGCTATTACTGAAAGTATAATCAAAAAACGTACCCATTTGAAATCGTAAAGTAGGACTGGACATACGACCATCACCGCCATTGCTGTAGGCCAAAACACGCATATTGTAGCTTTTCCCTGGCGTAAGATTTGAAATGAATGACTCCAGTTTTTGACCCACCGGTATTATAGTATCGTTTGCTGTTATCATATTCTGATCACTTTCCCATACTCTAACTTTATAGCCTTCGATTGGTTCTTCATCTTGTGCGGGTGAGACATATCGCCATACCACTCGTACAGTGGAAGGATTTATTCCATAAACATGTACTGATGACGGAGGTTTTTGGGGCGCCTTACGATACGTACGTTCTGGAAAAATATGAAAATATGATTAAAAGTGATTCATAACTCTTATATCGGACATACCTTCGAAACGTTCGCTTTCAGGTCCTTCGCCAGCAGCATTGTAAGCCATTACTTTAACAAAATAGTACGTGTCTGGTTGTAACCCCACAATTAAAGCCCAATTTCTTATCGTTCGTGATAAGTAATATACAGCGTCCTCCTCTTGATGCGTGGTTTTCCAATATTTAATCTGCAACGCAGACAAACATTTTAAAATATGTCCGAATGAAGACTTTTAATTAAAGCTTACCCTGTGACCAATGAGTCTTCCTCTTATATTTTCCCTAGTTATGTCAATTGGCTGCCAGGTGACATTGAATGCTGTCGAATTAAACGCTAGAGCAATTGGTTTTTGTGGTGCCACCTGTGGCATGTCTTCAGCGGAATATATAACAACTGGTTCACTTTCGGGTCCTTTACCCATATTATTAATAGCCTGTACCTTTACTTCATACTCCGTGTAGTAACTATTCAAAGGAATGTTAACCACAGCCATCCCGATGTGATCGTGTCTTTTGATTATTTCGGAAGCCCATTCAAGTTTTTCTTTCAGACGCCAAAATACTTTGTAATGTATGCCATGGCTATGTTGTTCTTCGGGCAATAAAGGATCCCACTTAATAGTAAGATCCCCAATCTTACCACCTCCGCCACCAACATTTCGAGGAGCTATATACGGTTTATCTTCATGTGTGCTGTATATGGGCGACGGCGTTGAGGGAGTCCCAATGCCCAAATCGTTTACAGCTGCTACGCTAAATTCATACGAAGACCATGGTGTTAAGTTCGTTACCTCTGCCTGTTGTCTGCTTGTATACCGATCAACTTCACGCGCCTGCACATGTGTTGATACATTTACCCAAGTGCGATTCCAATTAGTACGTCCCAAAATATTATAATAACGTATTGGTCGACCATTGTTTGCACCGTCCACCCACTCAATTAGAGCTTTAGTTTTCCCAATATCAATGACTTGTACGCCACCAGGAGCACCTGGAGCGCCTTCAATAAAAACATTGGTTTTGGCAGAAATTTCATTTACAGATGATTTTACGACGCATTCGTAGTCACCTCCATCCATCATGGTTACATTATGTACCGTCAAGCGATTAAAATCGATAATCTATAAAATAACGATATGTATTTTTGTTCTTTTAAGAAATTCTAAGTTATGTACTTACTATTCTTTCGGTACCATCATGATTATTGCGCAATACTTCACCATTATGCCTCCAAACATATGCCACATCGAGGAGTTCGTCATAGGCAGCTTCACATTGCAAATAAATTAAGTCGTGTACTTGTGTTGTAATACGCAATGGGGGAGTTTGAATAAAACGGAGCTCCTCTATAAACCAGACATAGTAAAGCGGTAAACGAATCGTTAGATAAATAACAAAAGAAAATGCAAAAATTTTATCTTACGTAATACAATTAGACGAGCACGGGATTCGTCAGAGCCCGCTTTATTTGAAGCAACACATGTGTAAATGCCTTCGTCGTCTCTAGATGTTGGAGATATTATCAACGTGCCACTGGGCAGAATACGCCGATGGCCTCCAGCACCGATGACTTGACCGTCTTTTTTCCACTGGATTTTTGGTCGAGGTGCCGCTTCTGGATCACATTCTATCGTAGTGTTGCCATTGTAGACTGCATATATTTCAGACTCTAGAGGGTGTTTCTTGAATGAGGGCTTCATTGTTAATACGCGTAACTGAGCCGATGAATAAGCAGTTTTCAATTGATTTGCCGCCCCACATTGATACATGCCATCGTCACGATCTGCATCCAAATACTTTATTGTTAAAACATTATCCTGTATGACAAACCGGTCTTTATCGATTCGTTCTGGATCTAACAGCTCTGCATTCTTATACCACGTATAGTTCACATCTGGTATGGCAAATGATTCGCAAATAAAAGTGACATCGCTGTTATAATCCTTAACTTTGTCCTTTAATGGTATTGTGAACTGTGGTTTCATTTGTATGTTGATAAAAATTGATTTTTCTAACGATTTTCGTGGATTGGTAATGGTGCAAGTGTATTCTCCGTTGTCGTTGGTAGTCGCATTTTGTATAATTAAGACCCGGTTATAATTTGTGGTGTACGCCTTACGCTGCAATGGTTGTCCACGTCTTGTCCAATTGTATGACGGTATAGGATAGCCAAAAGCCATACATTCCAAGCGTATCTCATCGCCAGCAATGGGCGCTTCAGGAAAAACCTAAAATTCATGAACGTTAATGCACAGTTTTTTTAATCGGTGTTTTTTAAATTACCTTTGGAAAGGAATTTGCAAATATTAAAGTTTGATAGTTACTATTTGGTTTTACACGTAATGGAAAAAATGGACCATTACGACCTGTGTCCGAAACTAGAGTTTGAACTGTACATGAATAGTTCGCTCTATCTACAATTTCAATCGAAGAGAAATATAATGCTCCATCATTTGAAACGAAAACACGTTGGTCTTCATCCACAAAATTTGGAAAGTAATCTCTCGACCAATAATATTTCACTTCAGGATAATGTTGGGGGGGATCGCAGAAAATCGATTTGCCCCAATTCATGTCTCCAGTTTCAGCAGAACGCTTCAAATTAAATTCCATTATAAAACCAAAATTCAAATGTGCACTTTCAGAACGAATACGACCATATCTATTATCAGCTACACAATGATAAGCCCCCTGGTCTAACGCTTGTTTTGGGTCGTAGATTATCAAATTACCACCGGACACTGTATAACGATCGTCCTTGAGAGGATCTATGCGTGTGTATTCCAGCGTATCATTTATATACACTTCGCGGTACCAGCTGTATGTGGGGGTTGGAAAACCGCCTGCCAAACAACTTAAAGTCACGTCATTGATCAGGCGATTTTTACTTGTATCGAAAGTTGTATCGTTTGGCTGCTTCACAAAGTATGGACCGCGAGGAATTTTGTCGGCATCGCGAATATCCAAACCGTAGTGGAAGGGACGTTTATCGTCTGATTTAAGATTGATATTTTCTGGATTGTGCAATAATTTCGATTCACAAATAAACAAGTTCAGCTCGAAGTCATAAGCAGGCATAAACATCCACCGGTCTTTATTCTTTGAAAAAGCATACACGAGTCGGTCGCGTACAAATCCATTATCTCCATATTGACCAGTACCTGTAATTATAGAATGATGTCAAACTCTAAAATTTACGTCATTTTTGTAATTGATTTAAAAGTGAAAATCTTTCATCGAATGCTTTTGTTGAGGTGTATCCAATCAATTTCTTTGTTTGTGTGAGTTTAAACCATATTATAGCTTCTCGTGGAAGCTATAATATGCTCTCGTGGGCCTTTAACTAATATAAAAATAGATATGCTTACCAGTAAATCCCCTTAAGTTGTTTTGATTTCTATTTGCCGAGCCACCAATAGTGTTGTAAAACTGATTGGGATTATTACTATTAAAGTCGTTATTGAATTTATTTTGCACAAGAAAACGATTGTCGTGGAGGTCTTCATTTTCAATAGCCTGATCTTCATCAAACGAGAACGAGTCCTCAACCATAAGAAAAGGTGAATTGTCATCGTTAACCCAGCTATTTGGTCCCGTTTGCCGTGCCGAAACCCAAAAGCGGTTCTGCCGCTGGTTTTGCAAAATCAATTGCTTTAACACGAACGCGTGCTTTTCAATATTGTCGACATTTATCAGTTCGGCGTTATATGCCTTGCAAATCTTTTTTGCTTCCAACCAGTTACGTTTTGGGGAACGTATGAAGCGATAGCATGTTTGATGAAATGACATCCAGTATTCGGGACAATAGTTCTGTTCATCACTGTATGTGTCGAAGATGCCGATGCCAGCCGAAGTATATCCATTTGCAGCCGTATTGCGATTAAATGGATCATAACTAGATGAACCGCCACTCACGGTATTGGAGTTCAATTGACGATTTAAATTGGACTGCGAATCATAGTAGTTGTTGTAATTTCCTTGTCCAGCGCTACCTAAGGCATTGGTATTACCACCTAGCTGACTTTGTTGATCTTGCAGCGGATTTTCATACTGAGTTGCACCTGTCTGTGGGTTTTGCTGTGTATTCGTATACTGTGGATTATAACGTGGTTGATATGATTGTGGATCCGATGATAGTTGTGTATGTACCGATACGGTAGCCAATAATAAAATAAATGCTACTTGTGGCGCATTGTGGCAGTTTGACATGGAAAACATTCGGAGTTCTAACATTTTTCATATGATTCAGTTTGCTGGTGTAGTCGTAAATCTTTTTTACTTAAGGCACATTTTCTGGTATTATTAAATTCGTTGGTTTTTCCAAATCGGACTGAAATATAAAGAACACATGGTAAGTCCAAATTATTATTCTAAAGTGCAGCTTGGCTCTTGACACAATAATCTAAATAAAATTCATACACTTGATAAGAGCCTATAAAATCTACTATTCACTATATCGATGCCCATGAGTATGGTAGAGTTAATGGACTAATGAAATCGCATTTTATCAACGGAAACAATATACACACATATGCACAAACATATGTAATGTATAATGTATAAGAAAATACAATACAGAACAATCATGGATTTCAAATTTCTCCGATCACTTACCCACTTGCATAAAGACATCTTGGCTCAACTCACGATGAAAACAAAAATATTGTAATACAATGTCAAAATAAAAAATAAACAACAAAACGATAATACATACGATGTATGTAAAAGTATGTTTAATTAAAAATTAAATAAAATGAATGAATAATGTGTGAACATACTAGGTTTTGTTTAATTAGTGAATGTAGGTGTGGTTAAGTTCCAATTAAATGTTTTATAGAAAATGTAGTGTCTCCGTTGATTTAGGTATAGTGTCCATTAAGTCATTGAACATTGAATTACAATTTTTTTTTTTTGTAAACGTAAACTGTACTTCAAACTGAGAGTGCGGTTTAAACGGCTATTATTGAGTATTATTTGTTTTTAATTTTTTTTTAATGTTGTAGGGTATAGGCTGCCACTTCCACATTGTACCCTACGAGAAGGTTTTACATTTTCAAGCCGAAATTGAAAATGTGGACCCCCTTCTATACGAAATATAAGTTATTGAGTGAATGAAATCGCGAAATCGCGAATTGCGTAGCTTTAGTGAGTTAAGAAAGATTACTCGTGTAAATCGCTGTCAATTTTTAGTCTGAAACTAAATTGAATTGCGTTGCTTTAGTTTTAAGAGTAATTTAAGAAATATTACTCGTGTAAATCGCTGTCAATTTTTAGTCTGAAACGAAATGACTAAATAAAATTGATTTGCGTTTAGTTCTTAATAAAATTTATTTTAATAAAAAGTTTTTATGTTGTTTTCTCAGTAATCTATTACATTTTATATGAACATTCAACACAAATTTGCAAAGCATTAATTTTTGAAATTCATACAACTTGTAGCAGCTTAGTCGTTATTCGTTTTTTATGCAGGGAGCTATAAGTTTTATTTTTATGTAGATGGTTCCGATGTTTTACCAACGGAAGTTGAGTACCTGGACGAGGACACTGTATCTGTGTGCTTCGCTGATACTTCAAGACGTGGTTATGATGGATGAACAGCCCGACTGTCAGGGCGAGGACGCAGCACAAAAGCTAGCTAAGGCCATAATTCCTGCGGCAGATTGTAGTTCGCAATGTTTAGAGATTACTCGCCTTATTTGCGGAGCTACACAGGAAGACGATATCTAGCAACGAGAGCTCATTGAAGAGCTTATGTATCTCTCATGTGATAATAACTACATGAGAGATATATGGCAATTGAAGCTACTAAATCCCGAAACCGTTTTAGCCTGGCGCACTTTTCATCTTGTAAATGAAGGAATAGAGGCTGAGTTAGGGGTACTACGCAAATTCGTAAAGGGCCATGGACGGATTCAAAGTAAAGGACACGGATTCAAAGTAAAGGAATGAATAATGTGGTCATGCTGAACATACTAGGTTTTGTTTATGTAGGTGTGGTTAAGTTCCCGTTGACTTTTAGGTATAGTGCCCACCATTAAGTATTAAGTCATCATTGAATTTACGAATTACAAATTAGCAGCTTGGCTCTTGACCAAGCTGCACAAAATCATACACACACAACTAATCACGTATGCATTTTGTCAGCCCTTACGAGGCTTACTCACTAGCTAAGCTTAGCTCCCAACCACACCTTAATTTCACACATCTTCGTTGTTCGTTGTACGCAGTAAAACTCCGTTGGATTGTTGATTGTATTTTGTATTAGGCGTCATCCAAAGTGGAGTGGTGACCCGCATGAAAGTGTAAAGTGTTCTACACTTTGCACGGCTTACGCCCAGGCATTGGAAGAGGAAATTTGATTTCCTCCTCTTGCAATGCCTGGGCGTAAGCCATGGGTTCTCAGACCTTGGAAATATTACGTCAAGGAGTCTTAAACTGGTGGGTAACCCGCAACATACCTGTACTTGTGTACTGTGCACACCGTTCTTGTGGCTCTTCCTACCTACCTACGCAAACAGCAAACAGTTTCCTCCTATTTTAATCGAACCACCACTTTAATTGACAGTTGACAGTCAAGTGTCAAGTATACACTCTTGCTCTCACACCTCTCAAAGTCTCAAAGAATAGATAGTCGAAACAAAGCTGAGAATAAGAATAGGAAAATCACAACGAAGCAGATGATAAAAAATAAAAATGAGAATCAAAACAATCCAGAGGAAAAGAAATTGGAAAAATATACTCACCACTGCACAGTGCTGCCTACATTTAGACAATAAAAACGCAAAATTAAGAGAAAAAAAAACGTTTAAAATTTGCAAAGTGTTGTCTACTGTCTACATTCACACCTTCCTTGTTTTGTGTTTCTGTTCCTTGTTTTGTGGCAATCCTGAAATACTAAAGTTTCTAAAGTTTGCAACGCGCGAAAATTAAGAATGTTGGTAGATATGGATTTTTATTATTGAATTGTAATTTCCAAACGATTGAATCAATACAACACAAAAAAAAAATACAACACGACGTCTAAGCTAGCGATAAATTAATGAATGATATCTGTCAGTGTTGCCATGACTACGAAATAAGTGTTAAAAATCGCCATTATTAGTAGTGGTTTAGGTTCAGCCTCAACTATAACTGGATAGCACAACTACTAACTACTGACAATTGTCTTTAGGAAAATACCTGTTGCACAATTTTTCAAAAAAAAGAAATATAATTTATTGTAGCCGTTTTAGTACTAAGCCTAGAGAACTATCGAGTATTTGTCTAGAGAACAATCAAGTATCGTTATTTAGTACATCATTGTCCACTATTAGAGCAGAGTCCAACAACAAGAGGTCATATCGGCGAATTCGTATCGGGTTCTTATGTACAAACTGGGTTACATGAATATTTGATTCGCCTCAAACTAGACGTTCAAAGATATTTTATGGCGCTGCCTAATCAAAATGCGTTCCATGAGTCAAAAGAAAATGTGGGTTGGTTCTAATCAATGCTACCTATACTGGTATACCTATGATATAGTTAAAAAAATTCACTTTGACCAAGGATGCTTTCTGGCTATCTTAAATATTTTAAAAATGTTTCTACAAAATATTGATGTTTCTACCAACAAAAAATATAAAATTTCGGCAACGAAACAAAGTTGAAATTGAGCAGTTTCTTGCAAACTGAGAAGTGCCAGATTAATTTATATACTTTAATCGCGTGCATTGAATAACGTGGGAGAGTTGCCAGATATGTATAAAGGCTGGTACTAAGTCCGATGTTTCCTGTGAAATTGTGCCAAACACCAATTAAGGAAAATTATGTGAACTTGCTGCTAAAAAGCTGCAAAAAAACTGTACTGAACTCAACTTTGTTAAAATTTAAAAAATTGAGAAACCGTTGTTCTGCTTAAAAGAATTTTAAAAAAGGTTCAAAAACGTTTATTTTGAAACAAAAAAAAATAAAGAAACCTATTTTTTGGAAACAATAATGAAACTGAATACAATAAAAAAGCAGCAAGTTTTTTATGTTGAGCAGTGGCCGAAATTACACTTTTTCGAAATCCTTACTTAGGTCCCACAACATCCCATTGGGGAACAAGGGGAAACATATAAAATCAGTGAGCTTTGCGCTTTCATTTGGCAGTCCCAAATGAAAGCTTAAACTTGTAGGAAGAAATAAGTACCTTTAAATAGGCAATTTCCGTGTTTTGGCCTATTTTTCACAGAAACTCGGGTCAAAAAAATACAAAATTACCCCCCAGCCAACAATGGGTAAATGATCCATACAATTTATATTCCGTTTTAAAGGAATTTTCAACGATACCTATATCGCCTAGATCCGATTCCCGTAACTCGGAAAATATAGGTTGCAGCCGACTTTTTTCTTTTTAAACTTATTTGTTTTTAATGCCCTACAGGGCCATATACATATTTTTTTTGGCAATTGTCTCAATAAATAGATTCCTGAATTTTAGTTGTTTATACACCCAGTTGTGTCAGGAGTGATTTTTTTTTATATTCGTACATATTTGTTTTACATCTGGAGTTTATCTTTCTTTTAATTTTTCTTATGTATCACTGTACCCAATGTTTGAATTTCGTTAGTTTAAGTTTTATTTCTACTGCGCAATTTGTGTGTTCTATTTTTTTTACCATTGGTAAATTCCGTTTAGCTATTTTCGTTTGGTGGTACTCAGCTGAAACGAAAAGGTGGCGGATTTTGCAACTGTGGATGATTATAAGAGCAGTGTAGACTTTTTGTCACCATCCGCAAACGAAAATTAATGTTTTGATAATTTTAATAATTTTTTGAAAATTAATAACGGGCGCTTCCTCTACAATTCTCTACACTACAATTCTTTCGTGATAAATGAAAAACTCCTAATCGACTACTAGGCTTGAGGTGGGGGTTTCGTCAATATTAGACATAAAATTGTTGAATGGGAATAATACAATCAGCAAAGTATATTAAATCAACACATCGCTCAATTTCTGCATTGGAGAAATAAAAAAAAATTCTTGAACCAGCTGCTCAAAAATATTATTCATACAAATTCTTTATGAAATTAAAACTTTTACGTAAGGGTATAATATCGGCTCTGAATTTGCATAGCCGAAATTAACTATGGCTTTTTGAATCCGATTCCAGTCGTTTAAATCACTGGCCTCTACACTATTTAAAAATACCTCGGAGACGGAATGTGCCACATTACCGTTTGTACAAACCGACCCAAAATTATTTGTTGGTTAACCTTGAACGAAGGCAGTCAAGACGATTCATTGACGCTTTTAAATTCGTGTGGAAAACTATAAAAATTAGATTTTATTCCATTTTTTCAGCAGGAACTGAAAAAAGTTTAAACAATTATTTGCTTAGTCTTGGCACTAGGCTTTATAATTTATCTTAAATCACGAAATCCTTGGACCAGTGTTTTGGATATATTAGGGCAGCACGCATACATACATAAATTGGAAGTGTTTACATACAACAAAAATTATCAAATAAACACACTTTAATAAGTCAAATAAGCTATAGTGGTTCTGGCCGTCTTTTTAATACTCTACACCTCTGGTTGTTTAGCAAAGCCAACTAAAAATATTTGACCGGGACGGGCATCTGTGGCTACCATTTACAAGTTTTAAGTTAAAAGTTAAATATTAAATTTGTATAGTGGAAAAGTCAATATATTGAATGTCTTAATTGAATTTGTGAGAAAATGTCATTGTTTTTTGGTACCCATTTATATCGGCCCTAGGGTCCGTCACAAAAATTTAGAAAAAGTGCAAAATAATTTTATAATGGGATTCGTAAGATCATTTTAAAGCTATTTGGTCGATCTACGACAGCCGGTTCTATGTACCGGATCGCAGGCACTATATGCCGGTACAACAACATATTTATTGGGTAGAAACTAGGGCTACATAGCCGAGAAAAGTAAACCATCGACTTTTTTAGAAATATTTTTAAAGTCAACTTCCGATTTTTTGGAGAAAAAAGTCAATTAATCGAATATTATAATATATTATTATAATATTCCGTCCGTCCATGTGACGGTTAAAAGCACTAAAGTGGACAAAGGAATTCACTTAGGACCATAAACATTTTTTATTATAACGACAAAACGTCGTAAGCTCTTTATTATTGTAAATAGGCGAAATCGGCCTAAGGGGAAAAGTTCCTCTTTAAGGACAAAAGTACAAATCAGAAATGGTTAAAATAGGTACGCACTAAATACCTCAAAAATGGCATAGCTGCTGGACTTCTTGGCTTCCGACCTGTACTTTGATTACAAGCTTCAGATCGGACGGACAATCGAAAAGAAAGACATCGTTAAATCTAATCAGCAAGTGATTCTGAGACCTGCAATTGTATAACAAGCTTTAAATTGACAGCAGGCGAACGGACGCACAGATAGTCGAAGCGGTTTGTGATCCAGAGTCGATCAGTACACTTATATGTTGGTCTAGCTTAAATATTTGCCATGAATTTAAATTATAATACCCTGTTTCACAGAATGGGGCAGGGTAAAAATATTTGTTAAGCTGGTAGCAAAAAGTCGATTAAAATCGGAAGCAAAATTTGATCACGACTTTTCGATTTTTGCAACAAAATGTCGATTAATCGACTAATCGATCTTACAACCCTAGTACCAAGAGGTTCATATATACTGGAATCGGTTTTTTGGGCCCCAAAACTATTTGTAGGGGATCTATGTCAAAAAGTTGGCCTAAATGGTTCAAATTGATAAAAGAGTGGTTGTTTTTCAATCGTCATATATTATACCAAATTTGAATTAAAATGGGTGTTATACATCTTGTACACAAAATCGAGAGAATATTGGATGTTTTCTGTTGCTTCTAGAGCAGAAAACTTAAAAACCGGATGAGCATATGTTGTTGTTGCTCCCCTTTTATGTAGTCCAAGTTTATTATTAGTAGCTTATCATCCATATCATTCATTTTAAATGTATTAATTGTCTATTTTTTTCATTTAATATTCTTTGTTTGATTTTCATTCATCTATCAGCTGTGCACAAATGTCACGTAAACGTAACGAAAAATCATATTTCATCACATTCCTACGTACCGGTTCGTTACATCTCGGACGTATAACCGTTTCCATTGATTTACACACAATACAAGCTGATACGTTAAGTTACAGTTTCGTTATATTACCGGTGCATAATTGGGCCTTAATACGAGTATCCAGATAATCTCAGTTGAATTACTAATCGATTTTAACCTAAGTTCGATATCAATTTACCAATCACTAGTGACTTGTTAATAACTTGTTGATTATATTTTCGTATTCATTTCGAAGGACTCTAACATCAGTAGCAATGTTTTTTACGGCTTCACAATCTGTGTGAAAGAAAAAGAATATATGTACATATTGCTGGAAATAGGACACGGAAAATACGCGAAGACAATGTCTGTTTATTCTCGTGATACCGAATTGAGAAACGTACAGCCGAATGATCTGTATCAATTGGTTGTCATTTTAGACGATGACGACTATTGGAAAAAGTTAATGGAAACCATACCAAAAGATATAAACAATCAATTGTTTAGCAGTACATCGTCGAACTCTTCTGGCGACGATGCGGCGGCATCAACAAATGGAAGAAAATATACAAATGATCACATACGTCTAATCCAAAACGCATTTAAACGATCCGGAGAGTCGAGGCTCTGCGCACAAATTTTATTTGAGGAATGGGGATCCTCCGGTCGTAAACACGAACGTCCAACGCTTGGTGTTCTTCTGCATTTGTTATTGAAAGCCCATCTTTTTCGTGCTGCCGATTATGTAGCAGAAACTCTACTAAGAGGTACATATGTAGTTATTTAAGATTATGTGCACTATCTTAAAACATCCAGTATCGATAGCTAGCGAACAGATTTATGGCATTTAGTATGCCTAACATTACCAGATTTTAATAGAAACATCACTTATTACTTATTGCTAAAATAATGTCAGCCCACGTCATGACGTTTATATTGTTTGAATCCTATCTACCTTCTAGACAATAGTTTATATCGAGATTTGACCGGTACTTGCACTTTACATTTGCATATCACAACCTGACAACTTTGGTAATTGTTAATAATCTAATATATTTGTGACAACTCATTAAAGACAAGAAGAAGAAATCCCATATCAAGTCCCTTCAATTGGAAAAAAACGTGTAAAAAAATGTTTTTTAGTTGCACACAATCACAATTTAGATCCATAGGATCCAGTTGTAAGAAATGAATGAACATAAAAGAAAAACTTATAGTCTGATATACATTGCCGCTCAAATGAAGAACATTAGTAGATACGGCGATGTGTTTGCTTTAACTTCACTCACTTATTTTTCCATCCCCATTTGGCAAAAAAAAACAACAAACCTGATATAATTAGCTTGTGGAGTAATTCACTTTCAAAAATAGTAACCACAAAACATAAAACAAAAGATCCAAGAAATATGTAAATTGATTCTATTTCAGTTTTTAAGGATAAAAATAAATTTATACAGAAAAACGCATGTTAAATCTTCGGCTCATTTGAATTGCCCCTCTTCTAATATTTTGGTTATAAGACGATATAATTTAAATGGAGGAAATGATTTAGATATCTTATATCTTAGCTATATTATTATACACTAGCGAAATGCATTATCAGGCATGTTTAATTCCATCAATCACTTTTACTACGGTTCTGCTTTCCGGACTCATATGCCTTCTGTACTGGTCATCCTTTCCAGACTTTTTTAATGATGTTTGAGTCGGGGGAGTATCCGAACAGTTCAGCACAATATTTTGGCTTTCTGTCCACAACTTAAAGGCTATGTCGGAGTGTTATTTACATTATATAGCTGACAATTCTAATTCTGGTATCGTTAAATTTTTCTGTCCTCTGGAAAAGCCTTTTCCGGAACAGCATTGTCCAAAGTCCCATTTATATTTGTAGAAAGAAACGAGAATAAATTTTTCATAATGAAAGATAGCTTCGCATACTATTATTCCACTTGTTCCGATGCGTAATCTATTCAATATGTGCTTATTTTCTCGTAGACTTAAAATGTAGTAATTATATCTACCGGTACCCTCTAAAATACATTTCATTTCTGCAGAAAAAATAAAACGGTAAGCGGCTTTCCTAACGCAGAGTATATATTTGAGGTATCCTTTTACTTTACTGCGTTTAAAGTGTCTGGCATTGGATGTAACTCATTTTTCTGTCGAAATATTTGAACTTAACCAGCTTTTCCCTTAACTTTGGCCGCAAAGTCGTGTACATTTGACACATGTCTCAAAATAGCGTTTTTATCTGCAGATGTAAAATCACTTTTTGTTCGACCTTTCATATTTGTTTCCATATTACTCAGTAAAATATATTTCCTCGGTTTTATCCGGACTACTAAGAATTTTCCATTTATTGAAGTAGTTTTGAAGAACAGTTAACGGTGGCTGTTGATTACTTATAATTTCGTTCGAGTAAACATCCGAACATAAAATCGAAGTGTCATCTGCATACATACACAAGGTGCATCCAGAAATCGTGTTTTACAAAATAGAAGATTGGCCTGATCCTGGTGGACACCCAGCAGTTAGGGATTTTCGCTCTGGACATAATTCTCCTAAGTACACTTTGAACGTTCTTTCCGTTCGAAACATTGTATTATTTTTATCATTTCCAATGGGAAATTTAGTTTCTTTAGCTTGAAAATAATTTTAAAAAGTGATGTATTTTGCGGTGGTATCAACTGATGTTGAATATTTTTCCTGATAAGGACTGCTACTCCAACTCCACAGACATTCTGACGATCGTTTCTGTAGCAGATGTAATATTTAATATTCATTTTTAAGTGGGCAAATATCGTAGTTGTCATCGTCCAAAAAGTGAAAAAGTTCATCTTTTTTGTTCCGGATGACTTTGGCATTCCATGGTACGATACTTATTATATTGTTCAATATAAAAATGTAAACGCTAAACTTGTGATCACTTTGAATCGATCCGTTTTAGATTAAAATTTTCCTAGATTTGAAGTTGAACGTATTCGATGTCAATTAACAATTTAACTTACAGTTAAAATCACTGACTCAAATAACATTGGAATATCTATATTGGTCATATATAGGGTGATCCATCTACAGGTATTTTTTCATAACAAAAAAAATTTAAAAATTCAAATAAAATGTGGAATCTTTATTGGTAATTTGAAAGGACATTTTATGGCATTTATTTTTTGAAAATAATTTCCTTCAAATGTTGGCAACTGGAAACGGAAAGATTCGCTGTTTTCGACCAAAATTTTGTTTAGTGTGGCTCAACAGCAACGTCAATAAACAAAATTGCCACATATGGGCTGAAGAGCAACAAGAAGAGGTTCAAGAGGTGCCGTTATACCCAGAGAAACCCACGGTTTGGTGCGGTTTATAAGCTGGTAAAATCATCGGTGCATATTTTTTCAAAAATGATGATGGCCAGAACGTAACCGTGAATGGTGCTCGCTATCGCGCCGTGATATCATACTATTTGCTACCTGAAATTGAAGCCCGTAATCTTGACGACACTTGGTTTCAACAGGACGGTGCCACTTGCCATGCAGCTGCTCAAACAATGAGAGAGGTCATTTCGAAAAGCAGCTAATTTCACGTTTTTACAGGTGAGTTGGCCGCCTAGATCGAGTGATATCACACCTTTAGGCGTTTTTCTTTGGGGTTACGTAATGTCCAAATACTATGCTGACAAACCAGCTACTATTCAGGTTTTGGAAGCCAACATTACGCGTGTCATTAAAGCCATACTTGTTGAAATGCTCGAACGAGTCATCCAAAATTTGACCCTTAGAATGGAAGCCCTGAGGAGTAGTTGCGGCCAACATTTGAAGGAAATTATATTCAAAAAATAAATGCCATAAAAATACCTCTAGATGGATCACTCGGTACTATGACAGTTCAGGAGACGAACTATCCTCAAATCACCTGAATTTTCTTTTTAAATAAGGCGCATTATCAACAATTGGACCAAGATTTATGTATGTAATTGACTAATAAGGGCTAGACATGGCACAATAATACAGGTAGTGTCGACAATCAGCTGATTTATAACGCTTCTTCACCCCAACCACCATCTCATGGACAGGATGCCTCCGCCCAGGCAGATCAGGTACGATCTTCACAGTCTAAAGGGAGAGGTTCAGCGATACAAGTAAGAGCCTTTTGATGGGTTCGAACCATCCCACGACAGCCGGTTCTATAGACCGGATTGACCAGAGAAGCAATTTTTTAGCCAAAGGATGTCTCGACACACAGTTGCCGCTACAACAAGAGCCTTTAGATCATCGAAACTAACAGGCAGGTCTGAACGACATTCACTCTGACGAAATCGCAGCAGCAGTTTCCTGCTATAGCGTGACAGCATTATCTAGCAATAGGGTAACATTATTATAGAAGGATCTATGTGTGATACAAAATATCAGCCAAACGCTCGCCACGGCTTCAGTGGCATACCTCTTTTTGATGGTCCATATTTTCAATGACTGACATGGATGTTTAATGTCATAAATTTGCCAAATTATCTCATCCTTTAGCTCTTGAATAGTTCTTGGCATATTGACGTACACTTTTTTTTAATACTCATATGCCGAATGAAAAAAGTCGAAAACGGTGTCAAATCACACGATCGTGGCGGCCAATTAACATCGCCACGATGTGAGATAACACTGACGTTGAATTTTTCGAATTTCTCTCGAAAAAACCATTCTTTCGTTGACTGAGTGGCGTTTGTCATACACTAAAACAAAGAATTGTCAAATTAATTTGGGCAAAAAACTTGACGTTAAGGCGAGACTCACAATTTGCATCGTGCATTATGCCACAAGCCACAATTTTCGCCATACGCCATAATGGACCGAACTCGTAGCTACAATATTTCTGTCTTGGATTATCATTTTAATTTCTCAAGCTTTAAAAAAACACCCTATGTAGCACCTTGTTGTCGTTTTACATATTTACTTATAAACATGTCTGAAATAATGTTTTCTATTTTAGAATCCAAACCGGCTCGGCCCGCTGAAGGACCAGGTGCTGAAATTACTTGTGATTTACCCTCATCGATTTTTGCCGATATTCGTGAAATGGCAAATGACAGTCAAAATTATCCAGACACTGAATTGCTACAACAAAATGCAAACTTTGGAAGCAGTTTAATGGACAACAACAAGGATTACTACACAAAATATCGTGATCCAATCGATAAGCATTTTGCATCGCTTTTAATGTCAGCAAATAATGACGATGGTGCTCCTAAACCACCGCCCAGATTGCTAAGGTCAACACGGTTATTACTGAAACAACAACAGAATCATACACAATCTCGGCTGCAACATACAGAGATACCGCAACAGACTGCCAATATTATTAATCATCATGACATATTTACGATAAATGAGCATGAACAACAACCTCAACAGCCATCGAATACTGCGGATGATCCATTGACAGCGTCGGAAAATTTACCAAAGATTTCACTCCTGCTGAATTCCACTAACAGCGAACACGAAACACTGGACGATTTGTCATTGGCTCACGATGATTCCACCCCTAAACTTAGTTTTTTAATAGGAAATTCCATTAGAATATCTCAAACATCTGAAGATATGTACAGTTCAAATAGCACACCAAATATTGTTTATAGTAACAATATTGAATCAAGTTCATTGCCAAATGCAGATGGTAACATTGAGCATCATAATCAAGATCTACCAGTCATAAGCGCGTTGAATTTGAACGGCGAGAAAGATAATACTTCACAACAGTTTGGTAGCATCGACGAAAATGTGCCGTCTGTTGCATTAAATTTTTATGCTACCAACCATGTACGCAGCAGTACTGAAACACATTTTAATGTACCTTGTGCGGTGAAGACTATAGCTTGTGAGGCAAGTACACTGCATTCACAAGTTGATGGCATTGACGTTTGTAGTACGGTGCAACAGGAAGGGGAGGACGGTGTCGTTGACGACGATGATGACGACGATGTTGACTACGACGATGACATTGATATTGATGATGACGCTGATGTTCCGAATTTGAGCATATTTAACGATTCTAGTTTAACTAGTGTAACCAATACAAGCGGCGACAACAGTTTTGAGCAGAGTGTAAACGACAGCAGGCCATCGTCGGCATCTGCGGAGAATGTACCATCTCTAAGCATTCTGCAACATTAATATTTTGTAAAAAAAAAACGTTCACAGTTTTACATCGAATAGTTTAAAACAAAAATGTCAGCCCCTTCTCGGTATTATTTTCTTTACAAACAAATTGAGATTTTATTGAGGGGAAAAACAGCGTTGAATATTTTATAATACTATACATTTCATTCCATCCTATATATCACAACTATATTAGTGTAACTAATGCAAATTTAACTAAAATAATTATTATGCTTGTCGATAATTTTATTAGTTAGCGATGTTGTTTTGTATATTATTTGTAATATTTTTTTATATCAAATGTATGTATGCATGTACCTACGTAGGTGTAAGTTATCCATATATACTACATCAGATAAATTCGCACTAATACGCTGTATTTATTGTTAATTGTATATCTTTCCATACAAAGCAAGAAACTGTTGATATTGACGTCCTCTAATAAACAGTATTAGACAAAACTAAAACGCTCTTATAATTTAGTTTTTTTTTTAATTAACAGCTAAAATTTCTGATTTATTCCAATTAGAGTACACCACACACCACATATAATTTCTATGGCGCCCGCATTGGTTTGCTCTACTTTAAGTACATATTGAAATGTGTCACAAAATGATCTGTTAGTCCTTACACCAATTTGACCATAAGCATTCCAACCACTGGCATATATCGAACCACAATTCATTATTAAAACTGTGTGCCGAGCTCCTGCTACAACTTTAATCGGAATACAATTCTGCTCGAACGAACTGTTTTTGTCAGCGTTCTGGGAACAAAAACAAATCGGAAGGTCTACGAGTTGCGGCAGCGGATATACTGTAGGTTCCTTCAGAGTATAATCCTCATTTTTGAAAATGCGTAAACCCAGTTGTCCATTTGAGTTGAAGCCCCAGGTGTAGAGGTCGCCAAAGGCGGAAACGGCAGCGCTATGCCAACCCGATGATGTAATGTAAGTTATCTAAAAACAAAACAGTAGTTTATATTTAGCATACATTTCAAATATAGTATCCCATATAGTGTTACCAAGACAAGTCTACCAGGTACCCCAAAAGAACAGCCGATTTTTAATTTTGGCCATTGGTTGTGTAAACGAAGCTTTGTTGAAAAAAAGTTTAGATAAAAATAACAGAAAGTATGATAAATTCATTTCTTAAATAGCCTGAATTTTGGGTACCTTAGAAGATTGGTCTTGGACGTAACTATTTTTTTTAATTTTATTCAATTTTGCACAATTTAATTTTTAAAAATTTGGTAAGTCCGCATTTACACGTACAATTTCAATTGCAGCAATTACTTACGATTCTAAATTCTTGTTTTTAATAAAGTTGTTTCTGACATTCTTATAAATTTGTGAAGAACGCAGACTAATATTGTCGTGAAAAAAATAAGCGAGAAGTATTTTGTTAATATTTTGATTATATTAATTGTTTTATAACGCTTTTTTATCAAACACCTTTCTTATTTTACACTTTTAAAAAAACTCCTTAATTATTTAAAATTATTCTACACCCAACTAAATTGTGAATGAGAATAAAAGAGATTGGAAAGCAGAATTGCAGACGGAAAATTTCACGTGTAAATACGGACTAAGGAAATTCTTATATCATTCTAAATTTTTAATACATAGTACTTCTAATGTAAATTACAGATTTTGCAATAACAATTTAAAATTGTATATATAAGTACAGTTGCGGTCGAAATAATAATAGTGCTGCTATCAAATTAGTACTCACGTGGTTTTTTGTTGTTGTTGTTTGTAGCGGCACATAGTGCCAGGGTGACAGCCATTGGCAGAAGAATTTCTCCTTCGGGTCGATCCGGTGCATAGAACCGGCTGTCGTGGTTTATTTTTCTTTTCTTTCCAGAATTCTAGTTAGCTCAGAGCAGGTCTTTTTTAAAAATAAATTTTAGATACTCTAGAATCGCGGTTCTGGTTCCGTTCAATGGTTCAATATTTGTTTAAAAGTCATAGGGAAAAAATATTTTTTGATCTAAATTATTTTTATAAATCTAGGGTATGTACCAAGAAACCAAAAAAAATGTTTGCGCATTAAATTGATACGTAAAATGCAAATAGATGTGAAATCATGTAAAAAATGCTTTTGATGTATTGATTTTTTTGTTGTAAACCGAACTACTACTTTTCATAAATTGTTGTGGGTTTGGTTATGTTTAACAAATTTCTTCTAACAGCGGTTTGGTTTACGGTTCGGTTCAAAGACGGTTTGGTTTGGGCCCCTGCATAAATGGAACGTAATAAATATCATTAAATGCTGTTATGAATGTGATGTATTATCTTTTTTAAAATGGTTGAAATTTTGTCAAATGATGTGCTATTTGCATTGGCCAAAATACGAGGGCGGTTCGGAAAGTTCTTAGCCTATCAATGAAAGAGAATAGTTAGTTTTTCAAAAATATTTTTATTTTTCAATATAATCTCCTGAAACTTCAATAACTTAGTCCAACGCTTATCTAGCAATTCTATCCCTTGATTAAAATAGTTTTACTCAAGGTCTTCAAAATAGTGGTTTACAACTGTAATTGCATCTTCATTTGAGGTAAAACGCTTGCCAGCAAGGAATTTTTTTTAGATTTGGGAACAGGTAAAAGTCACTGGGAGCTAAATCAGGAGAATAAGGTGGGTGGTCAAGCAACTCGTACTTTAGTTCGTTGATTTTAGCCATTGTTAAAACACTCTTATGCGTTGTCTTGATGAAAACTTATTTTTTTGTGTTTTTAATTGATCTAAAAGGTTTAATTGATCTAAAAGGTTGCAATAGTACTCTGAATTTATTGTTTTACCCTTTTGCAGATAGTCAATCAATAAAATACCTTTGAAGTCCCAAAAAACCGTTGCCATAACCTTACCAGCCGATTGAATTGTTTTTGCCTTCTTTGGGGCACTTCCTCCAGCTTCAGTCCATTGTTTGGATTGTTCTTTTGTCTCTGGAGTATAGTGGTGGATCCATGTCTCATCAACAGTTATGAAACGACGCTTAAAATCCATTTTATTTCGCTGAAAACGATCCAAACAAGCTTAAAAAATGTTCATTCTTATGCGTTTTTGGTCGACTGTTAACAAGTCCGGCACCCATCTTGCAGAAAGCTTTTTCATCTGTAGTTCTTCATGCAAAATTAAATGGACTCGATCATTTGAGATGCCCATGATATTAGCTATTTCACGCACTTTTATTCGTCGATCATTTAATACCATATCATGCACTTTGGCTACAATTTCTGTTGTTGTTGCTGTTTTTGGACGTCCACTACGTGGTTCAACTTCAATGCTTGTACGACCACGTTTAAATTCAGCAACCCAATTTTTTACTGTTGCATATGAAGGAGCACTTTCACCTAACACATTCACCATATCATTATGAATTTCTTGTCCCGATAAACCTTTTTTATGTAAATATTTAATGACACCACGCATTTCTAATTTTTCCATTGTAAAAAAATCGCGGATGCGTCTTTTGTGAACACCTGTTTCTATATGAAGGACTTACCAGATCGAAACAAAATTTAACATGTGTTCATAGCAGAGATGGAAGTTTCCAAAACACTTAACTTTTTTCTTTTTGTGCTAGACTAAGAAGCTTCCGAACCGCCCTCGTAGTAGTAGTGAGTGCTAATAAACGGTGAAATTTACAGCCGGCAAAACCTAACAAAATCGATTAATCAGCCATATTTTCGTTGTCCTCATTTTTGAGTCACGTTACCACGAGTCGTCGTCGACGTCACAACATCAACACCGATTTGGTATTCAGTAAGGACGGCGCGTTGACAACGCCTGTTTATTGATCGTGTAAAAAAAACACATCTATAACACGTGCAATTGCTGCTTCGTTAGATTTGGTATTTTAGACGAGAAATTATTTAAATTATTTCTTCAAAAGATTTAATGCTGCCCACACACGATGCAACATTGTTTGAAACATGGCCATGTTTCAAACCGTGTTGCATCGTGTGTAGTAATGTTTCATGTTTACAATCGTGTTTAATTTTTGGTTTCAAAAATTTGCGTGGTGCAAAATTTTTGAATAGCACCAAGGTTACTCTATATTTTGACAGCGAACCAAATAATGGCATTTGTTGGTTTTGATATTGCAAACAAAGATGACATTTGTGTTGGCGAAGATAATTCAAGGGGAATTTATGTCTTGCTTCCTTTTTCATGAATTTTCAAAAAAATTAGGCAAAAGTACATTTATATATAATAAAGTATTCTATGAAATGTGTCACATAGTATGTGGAAAATTTTATAATTGGCGAATTTTTTGCATTATTTGGATGAAAAAATGTGTTTAACTATATTGGACTCATTAAGTTTTCTTGATAATATTATTGTTTTGAAATGCTTCACAATTGTTTCTTTAAAAAAATAACATTTGTAAATTTCGCGAACTGGACATTAATTTCAGTTTGGTTTTTTTTTTACTACATATAAAATACATTAAACAAAAATTTGTTGTTTTTTGATATTATAAAAGACTGTTTGTAAAGTTATGGCAGCCAACTTTACAAACAGTCTCTTATAATATAATACAAATTTCCTTAGGATAAAAAAATAAAAAAAAGTAAGTAAAACACATCGAACAAATTAAGCAAAATCCGAAGTTGAAGCTTTATTTCTATAACAAAAGCAAAGATCACAAAGAACATTCATGAAAACAGTTATACATTTACTATTGAGCAGTACATTTTTTAAAAATATCAAAAAAGAAATTTCCTTTGTGCAATTTTGATTTATCGTCGCGTTTGAACTTCCTGAGAAAGTGCCCATATGTATAGTTTTTTGCTTACACAAGGTGGCACAAAATTTATTATCCAATTTTATTTATGAAATACATTTTTACTATGCCTTTAAAAAATTATTTTAAGTGATAGAAATTATTTATTTATCTTTTTTCTGTAATTAAGAATCCGTTAGGCCGATAAAGCTAATTACAGTACACTACGTTTTGCAAAATTCAAGTTTAGCAGTTACCAAAATAATACCATAATAAGTAGAGTAGAAAACAAATATTGAACGCACGTATTTAAAACATAAATATTAATTCAAAATGTTGTAGCAAATTTATGCCATGACAATCAAGAACTAAAATAAATGTTCCTAATAAAACAGGACAAAAGGAATACAAAAATATTGCCATCCATTATATGGACCTTAATAATTTTTTTTCAGTTAAGGCTGTTAAGGCCTTTGTTTTTCTCATTCATTTCACTTTTTGTAGTTTCCATTTTTGTTTATAAAAAATATTTTATTTAATTTATTAAAAAATCAACGCTTGTCAACCTTTTTGAACATTTATCGAAGCAGAACAATGGTAATGATTATAATTCAGCATGAAATATGTAATTTTGCCACCCACAATTTTTTAATTTTAACGACGTTACACTCAGTACTGTTTTTATTACAGTTTTACTCATTCCCACAATCTGGATGCATGCCGACTGTCGATTATTTGTCTTTCTATCCGGTGATAGCCATGTAGCCTTATGGATATTGCGATGTTTAAATTTGGTGCTGCTTATTACCATGTTTTTTGCGGCGGTTAAATCTATAAGTCTCATTCCATTATCAGAGGTGTCATCATGGAGACTGTATTTTCTGAAGATCGGACCAAAGTTACCATCCCTGCCTATTTTGGCATTAAAATATCTGAGAATGGTTTGAATATCAAAGCCAGGGTAGGGGCCGTGTGCGTTCGTAAATCTTATCTTTAGTCTCTTCGTCCTAATCTTCCGTCGGAGCATGCGCACAAATTAGTCTAATATAGAAGAATTAAGCCTTGATGCAGATTGCTGCCTGCCGTTCGTCTACTGTTCTGAAACTAGCGACTAGGTGGCGTATTTGATTGTTTACAACAAATCTACATACAAATTGGGGCTTAATATTGTGGCAGCTGTTGTATATGTCACCGTTTTTCACTTTATTTACGACGTGACTTAACCATTGTGTCGAATTCCACAGTTGGATAGAGGCACCCGGTCTTAAAAGTGTTCGTACATTTTAGGTGCATATCCTCAAATCGTGGTCCTTTAAACGTTTTCGGTGGTCATTTACTTTTACTTGCATGGTGCGTTTTTTATGGAGATACTACCACACCGCCAACCTCTTTATCCTGAGGGTTTTTCCTCCAACCTCCTACCATTGAGTAAAAAGTTGGTAAGTACCTCATTAGAATTATTGTTTTCATGCAAACCCTATATTCTGGACTTCAAAAGGTTTAGAAATTTTACTTCCTATGATTTTTTTTACAAAAACTGCTATAACCCAGGTAATTTTCGGATTATCAAAAAATATACCACGTTGGAAACGTAACAGTACGTTCTTTATAATTTAAGTGGGAGAGCTCCAGAATTGGGGTACATTTGGCAGCTGAAAACACAAATTTTTAACACAAAAAAACAAAATTTTGATTTTTTTTGGATGTAACTTCAACAATTTGTATTCGATGTTTATAAATTATACTAAATCAAAGATGAATTTCTTATCAATTAATATTGCCCATTTTTTAAGTGAATCGAATTGCCAAGTAATAGGCAAATTAATGAAAAGTCAGAAAAATTATTATTTTCACAATATCTCGACACTATACGTGATGGGGCAAAATGGAAACTCAATTCGGATTCAGGAGATCATTTTACATAAGGATCAGTTGGTTTTGCCAAAAGGAGGTCTCAAAAGTTCATTTTTGCAGCACAGTGATATCGGCAAGGCCTCATTAGAAGGGTATCAGCGAAAATAGCAGCCTTGACTCGTTTCTTGAATGGGTTGTAATCAGTGGTTGAAGGTCAACCACATCAGTTCGGCAACATCAAGGTGGACACAATGAACAGACTGTGGAATTAAGGCCAAACTTTACTAGACGAGGTTTGGCAACATTGTGAAAACTCATTTTTGACAGGTCTATCAAAAAAGGAATACGATGCTTTAGATTTAGTGGATTTAGTTCATCAATGTCTAATAAGTCTTTCGGTAATGTCAGACAAAGGCAGACGCGCAAGACACAGTTAACAACCTGAGGATACAGGTTTAATAGTTCACTACTTATTACATCTTCCAAAGGTTACCAAACCGCAGTTCAGCGGAGACTGTCTGAAGTGGCGCCAGTTTTACGAGCTTTCAGATGTTTGAAAAGCGTAGTACTTGAAGACAAATGTGTCTGGAGAAATTGAAAATCTGATAAGCTTCTTACCGCTTTCAGAAGACATTTATAACAGAATTACCTAATTCGCTCTCTGAATAGCCTACGCGAATTACCCAGTTAATACGCACTAAAAATATTCAGAAAACCAAATTGATATTGAAAAATTAATTAATACGGATGAACAAGTAAAATCGTATTATAAAAGTTTTTTGTCATCTTGTATGTCGTCATTACGATGGCCGTAGTTTGCCTATGAAACATTTGGGTTGTGATCAGATACACGTATCTCGACTTCTTCTTCTCTATAAATCAAATTTCTTCTTTGAAAGATATTTTTATAAATAGAATCAGTGCTTCTGTATAACGTAGGGTGCTAAAGATTGGTAATTGAACGATTAGGGAAATCGATTAGAGAAGAATTGAAAACATGTTTTACAATACTACAGCTGGCAATCCTTAGCTAGGACCATATTATCAATTTCCCAATTACAATTTGTAGTTTCTCATTATAAATATGTACTTTCCCAATTTCAAATTTGTATGTTCTAAATTTTCGTTTCACAAATTCAACTTTTTTTTCTGAATTACAAGTTTCGTTTCCTAATTTTAATTTGTATTATCTCTATTAGTTTGCATATCTCAATTTTAATTTGAATTTTATTAGTATGAACTTGTTTTTTTTTCAATTTAATTTTGATTTTCTTAATTTTAATTTGTACTTTTTCAATTAATTTGCATATCTCAATTTTTTGTTGGATTTTATCAATTTCAACTTGTTTTTTCTCAATTTCAATTTGCGTTTCTTAATTTTAATTTGTATTTTCTCAATTAATTTGCAAATCTCCATTTTAATTTAGATTTTATCACTTTCAACTTGCTTTTTCCCAATTTCAATTTGCGGTTCTTTATTTTAATTTGCATTTCCTCAGTTAATTTACATTTTTCCATTTTAATTAGTATTTTCTATATTTCAATTTGCATTTTTTTAATCCAATTTATATTTTCTCAATTTCACTTGTCGTTTCTCGATTTCAATTTACGTTTTCCAATTCTAACTTGTATTTTTTCATTTTCAATTGAAAATGGTGCAGCAAAAGTAAGAAGTCTTAAGAGAGATGTTTCAGAAATGAGCTCATAGAGAAATAATTTTGCAACGTAATACGAGAAAGGGATTTGTAGTAAAAGCAGTAAAAATAATGCAAGAAAAAAGTTCCGGTAGTAAAAAGCTATAAATATGACATATTTTAAACTCAGAAATACAAAATTTTAAGAGCAAAATATGAAATTAATTTGTTTGTTTCATTCTAGATTATATAAAAATACTCTATACTTTGGCTCTTTTCTAAGAACTAATAGCGTAGACAGACGACAGAGTTTATTTTCATTGAAAATTCACTAATAAAAATTAAAATTTTTTGGTGGCGTTTAGTAAACAACTGTTCGATTGTAAACAACTGTTTGTCAAATATTTTTTGCCATTTACTTTGACGTAAAATGGATAAAAGAAAGAAATAACGACTAGCAGCTGTGCTGTTGGCGAAAAATCGCAATTCATTTGAAAGAAAGCGAAATTACTTTTGCTCAAATTGGCCTACTATGTTAAAATTGAACATGCACAACCAAACATGAATCTGTATATCGTGATTGATAACATCCGCTGATTGTGAGTACATCGGCTGTTTTTGATAAATTGTGTCATTGCTGCCAGGCATTAATACTCGTACCTAAATACAGCATAAATTCAGTTTGATTTTGTGAATTTACGTCGGAGTTAATTCAGTTTGGGGAGATATAATGCACGAGTTAATTTGCATTAAGGCCCAATTAGTCTTGACGGTTGATTCTGCAACCTGCAGAAGTCTACAGGCCCATTTAGTCTCGACGGTTGACGGTGGACGGTTGACGGTAGGCAATCAGCTATTTTAGTTGAGGGTTGCATTTTGCATGTGTTAGAGGGAGATAACTACAGTTTGACGGTTGACGACGGTAGACTTCTGCAGGTTGCAGAATCTACCGTCAACCGTCGAGACTAAAGACCCATTTAGTCTCGACGGTTGACGGTGGACGGTTGACGGTAGGCAATCAGCTATTTCAGTTGAGGGTTGCATTTTGCATGTGTTAGAGGGAGATAACTACAGTTTGACGGTTGACGACGGTAGACTTCTGCAGGTTGCAGAATCTACCGTCAACCGTCAACCGTCGAGACTAAAGGCCCATTTAGTCTCGACGGTTGACGGTTGACGGTAGATTCTGCAACCTGCAGAAGTCTACCGTCGTCAACCGTCAAACTGTAGTTATCTCCCTCTAACACATGCAAAATGCAACCCTCAACTGAAATAGCTGATTGCCTACCGTCAACCGTCCACCGTCAACCGTCGAGACTAAATGGGCCTTAAATGGGCCTTACCGTCGTCATCCGTCAAACTGTAGTTATCTCCCTCTAACACATGGAAATTGCAACCCCTAACTGAAATAGCTGATTGCCTACCGTCAACCGTCCACCGTCAACCGGTAATTTAAATAATTTATATCTTAAGGTCCATTTAGTCTCGACGGTTGACGGTGGACGGTTGACGGTAGGCAATCAGCTATTTCAGTTGAGGGTTGCATTTTGCATGTGTTAGAGGGAGATAACTACAGTTTGACGGTTGACGACGGTAGACTTCTGCAGGTTGCAGAATCTACCGTCAACCGTCGAGACTAAATGGGCCTTTATGCTGCCCACACACGATGCAACATTGTTTGAAACATGGCCATGTTTCAAACCATGTTGCATCGTGTGTAGCAATGTTTCATGTTTACAATCGTGTTTAATTTTTGGTTTCAAAAATATCAAATTTTTTTGATATTTTCTGTGTTTGAAACACAATGTTGCATCGTGTGTAGCGATGTTTACTGCTTTTGCTTTATCATTCGTTGCGAGCAGTCGTGCTGTGAGGTTCTTTTTTATAATTCGCGGAGTAAACGAAAGCGAAGAGAGAGAAAAATGACAACAATTGGAAATAATGAAAACTGGAGAAATTTTATAAATGAATATAAGAATTTACCAGAGTTATGGAACGTAAAATGTGATAGTTATAAAAATAATGCGTCACTCATTTCAAAATATTTTTTTCCATCCGCGTATCTTTGTTTACCAGAAAAACTCACCGACTGATGTTTCATTTATGGTTTCAATTTTGGTTGCATCGTCTGTAGTAAAAAATGAAACCAGGTTTCAAACAATGTTGCATCGTGTGTGGGCAGCATAAAATTTAATTTCGACTTTTTAAAACAGCCTATACGAATGTGCCGTACCAGGAACAACAGCACCTAACTTTAACACGGAGTCTGGCCAATAATATTTTTGCGATCCCACGACAGCCGGTTCTGTGGACCCGGAGCAGCAACTCTTCGGCCAAGGGCTGTCACTCCGGCACTATGTGGAGCTACAGCACAACAACAATCTTTTCGCAAGCAATCAAATTAGTTTATTTGCTACATTGATATTTGACCCAGGGATCTTACCAGCGACATTAACTTGGGACTGACACAGGCACTCATTTGCAAGATACTTTTTAAGACCATTGATGCCTTTGAAAGCACAATTTGCATTAAATGAATACAATTTGAATCGAGCGTTGATGGAAATAAAGGCAACGTACTCGTACATCTTAAATACATTTTTTCACAGTAAAACATTTCCTCTGTTTTGAAGAAGCAGTTTTCTTTTCGCAAAGAACAATTTATGGGCGTTGGTTGGCTGTAACTCCTGGACACAAATACATTTAAAGAATTCCAAACAATTCGCTTTTATATACTTACAAAGTTCATTCTATTACTAGGACAATCATGCTTGTTTTCATGTGTTTTTAATGCACCGTTTAAGTTCAAGAAAACCCTCACCAGTTCTTGGCGGACCATGACAACTTTAAAGTTTTCCTACTTTACTCCATTATACGAGAATTTTAAAATTTTGTTTCTAACGAATAAAAAAAAATATTTGAACGCATACTTCGAGTTCAAAGTAAAAAACAATTCGGAAAAGGATTAAAATTTGCTATAAAAAAAGCTATAAAATTGTATTAGATGGGGGCAGAGATATTCGTTAATACGTATTTCACACGGCCCCAAAATTCTGAATGCAATAAAAAACATACATGGAGTCAAACTTATACTACGGCATTGGCATACGGTAAACCATTATAACACAGTGCAGCAAACAAAATGCGAATAGGATGCAACCAATTGCAAATGAAAGTTTACATTATCCATAACAAAACCTTCAAGGGTTTTTTTTAGTTCAGTACGAGATTTTTATTATCCTGGAAAGTGACCTAAGGGTAAAAAAAAAATCAATTTTCACTTTTTTTGACGTGGACAACATCTGAGCATCGAATGAGACCGATCCCAAGCCCCAAAAGTGTTCCCTCCCAGAGATATGCGCGTTTTATGAAAGTGATGGTACACCAAAGATACACGTATTTAAATCTTAAAATGGCTCTCCTGAACAAAACTGGTTTTTACCCTTAGGTCCCTTTCTATTTTGCGCGTCACATATATTGATTGCACTTCTCACAGAATTAAGAGAATGATCCTTACAAAGGGATTTTGAAGGCAAAACTTACGCTTCACTATCCAGTGAACCACTACGATAAACGCAACTAAATCAACATAACTAACCTTTATTCCCGCTAAAGCTTCTAACAGAAATGGCCTTTCTTCTACTTTTAAAACTTCTTGGCCTAATTGGCCTCGTCTGTATAAAAAAGAATAAAATTCAAATAAGCGTGTCATAAGAACAAATAATATCCGTTTAATACTCACAGTCCATTTCCCCATGAATAAACATCACCACTGGACGTCAGCAAGAGTGCATGCTCAAAGCCACATACCAACTGTTTTAGTGGTATGTGTTTAGGAAATTGATGAATTTGTGTAGTACCGCTAAAGACTTCATTCGAATTGCCAATAGCCACCATGATGTTATTCCCACAGGCTACAAAATCTATTTTCAGGTCGCTTTTATCTTCTGATTTGTGGCTGCACTTTGAACGCTTTAGCGCATGCATCGGATTTTGGTTTTCTTGAAATTTTATTTCTTCCCATTCGGTAGGAGATTGTTGCATCAACAACTTGTATAATTTTCCACTATCCAACAATACTAAAACGAACCTATCGTTTGCAGCCAGTGATTTGATAGCAGTATCAGTCCTTATAGTTTTTACGTTTTTGGGGCAGTTGAAAATAAACCCTTGCAGCTGCAACGAACAGTCGTTTGCCGCCGCCAAGTAACTCCAAGAGCACGACAATATTAATGGTTGGAAACATGTCTTGAATTCTAAAGGCGGTGCATTTAATATATGTATGCACGTATGTATGTACGTAGATTAGCATAACTTTGAAACACTACGAATAATTACCTTCAAACCCTTTCAACTTCCGTTTGTCTTCAAATGTGACCAACTGACTGAACGCATTGAACCCGCTTGCTAGCCACCGTTTGCTTCTATCGTCAACATGGCTCGTCAGTGTTACACCTCCCGTTGCTAAGTGATCTCGGCTGTAATTACGTTTTAAAATTCCACCACCCTGCATATTGCTGTTGACTTTAAGCTTATGCCAAGAGCTATACAAATGTCCATGTATCAGTGCGTAGTAAACATCAGAGGTGTATCGTCAGTACACAGTATCCAAACGTCGTACAAATTAAATTTATTAAAAAAAATTCTCGTGGTATCGTTTCAATCAAACACTGCAAAATTGACTAAGTAAATTTTCACTGTCAACAGAATATGGTATGTTATGCAAATTCCGACTTCTTTCTGAAAACTGGTGAAATTCATTATTTTATTTATTTGTTGTTAAATCGTCTATGTACGTAATTACCATGGTAACTCATTTTATACATGTAATCGAATTGGTGTGCATAAATGCCCAAACGGATGAAGCCTCAGCTTTTATCTTACCTAGGCTTTTTGGTCACATAAAATGTCTTTAAATTTCGGCTACCCACATACCGGGTTGTCTGAAATCACTTTACGTCGAAGTGGCTCTATGTTGTTAAAGAAAGTGTGTTCCTTATGTATGTACATACATATGAACGAGTATCTGTTTCCTCTAAATTCGTAATTGTAAATGTTATTGAAAAATGTGACAAAAAGAAAAGTATCCTTTGATTGAGTATTTAAAGGGAAAGGAACTTTAAAAAAATACAAATTTCTGAAGCAAACTGTGTCATTCATTTGTGAAGTTCTATTCTTTTGCAGTTGTCATTTGATTTTCATCCAAGTGGTTGCCAGAACCACAAAATGTATCAACAAATGACTATGGCCTGCTTTACACAATGACTTTCCCAAAAAGATTCAAGATACAAGAGGTGTCATCGGCGTATTCGAGCTCATGTGCATGGGATGGAGGTTTTGCCAATATTAGACACATATATATATATATATATATATATATATATATATATATATATATATATATATATATATATATATATATATATATATATATATATATATATATATATATATATATATATATATATATATATATATATATATATATATATATATATATATATATATATATATATATATATATATATATATATATTTAAAAACCCTCAAAAATGACTTCACAACACTTGTTATTTTTGTGTTTTGTTGCAATTGCCAAAAATGTATTGACCAAACAATTATCAGAACATTAATTTTCGTTTGCGGATGGTAAAAAAAAAGTTACACTGCTCTTATAAACATATGTATCCGTGACAGTTGCAAATTCCGCCACCTTTTCGTTTTAGCTGAGTACTACCAAACGAAAATAGCTAAACAGAATTTACAAATGGTAAACTTTTTATGGGAGCAAACATTTCGTTTTAGGTAAATACTAGCCTTTTTAAAAAAAATAGCTAATTAATGTTTTTATTTATGATAGTTATGACTTTAGTTCAAAAGAATCAAATTACTAAAGGTGTCATCGGCAAATAAGAGCCTAGCGGCGAATTCAATCTCATGTGTATAAAAAAGGGGTTTCGTCAATATTTGACTTAAAATCATTGCATAGGAATACAAAAATAATTGAAATACATATATTAAAAAAGTGCATCGCTCCATTTTTGCATTGGAAAATTTTGAAAAATGTGTTTCAACTATCCCTATCTAGTGTACTTAAACCTCAGAAATAGACCGCGTAGATTCTCTATAAAAATTAAGAAATTTTACTATAGTAGTGGTGGTTTACCTCCAAAAAGTTTCACTTATAAAAAAGGTTCTATCCACACTACTTTTGAAGTTCATGTGCACGTGATGGCAAATGCCAATATTTAAATCAACTCAAACAGATAGTTCAAAGACATTTTTCAAAAATTTTCAATACAGATATGGAGCGATGTATTGATTTAAACTATAACCTTATTTTTTTATTCCCAATTAAAGATTTCATGTCCAATATTGATGAAACCCCCATCTCATGCACATGAATTCGCCGATGACTTCTTTTGTAGATTGAATCTTTACCCTACGTTTACACGTTTTGAGGTAACCATGTTACAATAAAGAAGGTAGAGTTATGCTAACAGCAGATTTAAATTTTTTTTCGTAGTATGTAATTTATATTGACGGCGTTTGTTGAAGTTTTTAAAGGAAAAATTCTTCATCGAACATTCACAAAAATATATTTTTAGCATTCTCTTTCATTTGACTTTGACAATCTAACGAACTATTTTTGTTGTTGTAAGAGTTGGGCTAGATTATACCTTGTTTTTTGTAACATGGAGGAAATCTAGTTACTTAGCAATCTGACACATTGAATAAATTTCAGATATACATATGTATATGGCAAAAGTGTTTCTTTTTATTCTCTTAAGGCAATTGAACAACAAGATGGTTCATCGCCTAATTATATTATTATATATTAGCCGTGTTCTTTTTAGGTAACTAGCTTAGTTACCTACATATATAGTTAGCAATATGGTATTCTGGCGACATTCAACTACATTTTGAATCAGATGGCAGCATATGCTCAACAAAAGTTTGTTTATAGACAAAAAAAAGGCAAAGCTAGTTGTGGAAAACGAATTTTGTTTTTTGTATAATTTCTTGTTTTGTTAACATTTAATTGACAAATCATGTCTTCTAAAACACGTTGGTAGGCATTTATTTTTCGATAGGGACATTCAAATTTGTCCTTTCTGGCTTTGTAGCAAGCCAACAACATGTATATAGCTACCTCGAAATTTTTCTAAGTCTTAGCAATAAACATTTTCACTTACCGTTTTTGAATCATTGTAATTTTTGGAAATGATTTTATCCCGTTTTTTCTATTTTCTTTCGTTCTATTCATTTTCTTTATGTATCAATAACAAAAAACATATGTTTTTGATTTTGTTATACCAGCAGGGTGTGTCATAATTTTTTTTTGTTAAAAATAAGTCAGGTAACTCTTACTCGTTTCGTTACCGTTTAACAGCAAACTCGCTTGCTTACCGAGTAACTTCCATACAAATGTTTGTTTACGAGTAGTAACCTGAAATGAACATGGCTATTGACTCAGTCATTGACTAAATAAAGTTAGAGCTATTTTCCAGACACTGTTGCAACGGTAGCTAAGTGAGTAGCGCATATCTAGGAGTTTTGCATTTATCTCTTCATATTAACTCAGTTATTGACTAAATAAAGATAGAGCTAGATTCCAGACACTGTTGCAACGGTAGCTAAGTGAGTAGCGTATATCTTTGCAAGAAGAAGGGCTAATGTATTTATTTCAAAAATAAGAACAACTGGTGTTGTTAATTCAAAAGGTTGATCGCTGTTGGAACCTCTGTAATTAAGCCTAAATGTGCAAAAATACAAAAGTGACAATTTCAATTTCTTAAAGCTAGAAGTGATACTCGTATTATATTAAAATGAACATATAGGAAGTTATAAAGAGAAATGTAAAAAGCAAAAATAATAATAATGGTTGTTAACCCTTTTTGGACGGTACGTTCAACATTCAGGCTGCCGAGACTTGGGAAATTACAGAACCATCTTCTTGAACACCTTGGTGTGTCATATGCGCTGAAGACACGGCTACGAGTAGTTGAACTTGTAAATCCATATGATGAACTTTAAGAGAACAATTCTGCTTAACGCCGTCAATAGATAGAAGCGACCAAAACTAGGGATGAGGCTATTGTGCCGAGGTGTTTCTAGTGAAAGATAAAAAAAAGGGTACAATGACAAAAAATGTTTTCTAAGAAATACGATACATTTTTGAAGTTAAAATGGGTTTGTTGAGTTTTTTTTTTAGTAATTTTAGTTGTTGGCTTAGCTTTGCGAAGTTGGCAAAATGCTTAGTTTGACAATTGGTCGAATAATGTTGACATTTTGGGTCTTTATTTCATACGTATTCAGATGTACGTTGTTAACTGAACATGTGCGGAATAGCTTGAAGTATTTTCCAGTGATTAAGGTAGGACGAATTTGTGCTTGGGGGCTCAACATGAGCCACAAAATGACCGGGTGTAAGCGGTAATAATTCTGCGGGACGTTAAGACTTAGGTGAAAAGTGTCCGGAGTTCAAAATAGGTTCTATTGTAACTAAAACTGTGGGAATTCCTCGAATGAAAAATAGCGTTGGTATTATTTTTTCTGTTTCATTCTTTTCACGGTAGCCTCCTATGTGAGGAGCGTGGGGTCGTATTAACGAACGGGAAAATCCATACGTGCTGTAGTTCACGACTAGACATTTTCCAGCAGTTTTAAGAAACAAATTATGATCCTTTAACAACTTGTAGCTTGCTCCCACAATGTTGCGATATGTTTTTCGGTAGATCTCGGAGTCCTATGAATGCTGCCAGCAATGCATCTGCTAACAAGTCTGAACGAACTTCTAAATGTACAGCTTGCGTTGAGAAACAAAAAAATACGGCTGCATATCCTTTGGTAATTTTAGCATTTCTCAAACACCTGCAAAAGTAAAGGACAAGGAACAAGTCACACTTTTTCTTTATAAGTATATAGTACTAGGTTTGCATTCTATAAGTAGAATACACCCTTGTCGGGTGGCTCTAACCACAACGTTATAAAACGAAGATGAAGAAAACACAACACCGTCTGGTAGACGTACGTTTCGCTGGTGTGGAACGGCTCATCGGTACCATATGTGAGTGCTGCCGACAAGGTCAAGGTCCTTTTTTAACGATCTGTATTTAACATTGCTTGATTTTAAATATGCGAAGTATTAAGTCGAAGAGTGGGGGCACAAGCGGCCCACTGTAACAATTCCTACCATATTGACAGACAATCTGACAGTCGTTTTTACAGTACGAGAACGTTTACTTTCGTTCATATAGAACAACGATGTTGCTGTCACTACAGTGATGGCGGGCTTTCCAATTTGTTACATTCTTTGGGTTTTTTGTATTCTCTTGGGAAATGCATTCTTTGTGAAATGCATTTTAAACGTTGTATGCATTTAAACATTGTTATGTTCCGATTTTATGTTTTTAGTTCTAAAGTCACATAAAACATTCAATCTTGATTAAATTTGGCACAAGAACGTTTTTTGTGCCAAGGACAGACGCTGTTGAAATTGTAGAAAATCGGTTATGATTTAGATATAGCTCCCACACAAATGTTCAACCGATTTTACGCCATTTGCTCTAGAAACCACATAAAACATCCAGTCTTAATGAAATTATGCAGAATTGAGTTTTTTAGATAAAGTATGGACGTTATTACAGAAATCGGTTCAGATTTATATATAGCTCCCTCACATATGTTCAACCAATGTTATGTCTTGAGCTTTAGAAGCCACATCAAACATCCACAGTTCGTTACGATCAATGTGTTACCAAAATGGGTGATATTGGTACACGTTTAAATATAAGTATAGCCCCAGTACAAAGGTCACTCCCGATTTTACATACAAGCGCTCTAGAACACCCACTTAAAATCCGAGTTCGATCAAATATGGTATAGTGTACGACGAACAACCAATATTGTACCAATTTGCACCATATTGGCCCATTTTTGGATATAGTCCCCGTGTATATTGTTTGGGTCCAAAAAGGGGCTTTCTGTATGCATGGATATATGGGTATCCAAAAATAAAATTATTTTTGAAATTTGGAATATGGGTACAAAAGAAACAATGGCATTTGCTCACGAATATGACATTAATTTTTGGACTTGTCCACTATATGATGAATATGATAGCTGTAGACGCCCGTTCAGTCCAATGGGGTCAACACTCCTATTAAAAGTTGTCTTTTCTGAACATTCAGAAGCGTAGGTTACGATTTTACCTTTTTTTTTTTACTAGTTTTCGAATAGATGAGTAAAATTGAAAACATTTTTTGCGTATGCAATAGCGATTTTATCAAAATTGATGCGAAAAATTCATTACATTAGTAATCTCGATCAAATAAATTTAGAAACTAAGTTATTCTGCACCAAACTGTAACCTCATCTATAATTAGCCTTTTTGTTTGCAGGGTCTGTTATCATTACTGCGGAAGTTGAGACCAAATCCGGAAAAGGAAGCTCGAATACTACTGCTTGGCTTAGATAATGCTGGAAAAACGACCATACTAAAGCAGCTAGCAAATGAAGAAATAACAACGGTAACGCATTTAAGATACTTTTACAGGAAGTTCCATTACTCTACACTTGCAATGTTAACTCGTATGGTTTTACGTAATTTTTAGGTAACACCAACGGCCGGTTTCAACATCAAGTCGGTAGCTGCAGATGGTTTTAAATTGAATGTGTGGGATATCGGTGGACAGTGGAAAATTCGCCCATACTGGAAAAACTACTTTGCTAATACGGATGTTTTGGTAAATGTTGATTTCTTTGTTTTCAGTCTCTTTGTTATGGTTTTTTTTTACCAACTTACCTACGCTAGCTAAAATGTAATCTGACATAACTAATATAAATTCAAAACATGTATACATAGTCTTTGATTGGCTGTAAATTATAGGATTTCCATTACATTTTTTTCGATGTGTCGTAAATTTCCAATCTATTATCTTACCGATCTATTATCAACTTCTTAAAAACATTTTTTTTTACTTTTTCCACTTTAAATCACCAAAATACAGTAAAGAGTTTGTCTGACAAATGAGAGGGTTTTTAAATTAAATTTCTTCTATTTTTCTAAATCATCGTTCTAATGATGCTAATTCACATATGTGGCAGCGCATAGAGAAAGGGACCTAAGGGTAAAAAAAAAATAATTTTCAACAAAACTTTTCACCTTTTTTTATGTGGACAACATCTGAGCATCGAATGATCCCATGCCCCAAAAGTGTTCCCTCCCAGAGATATGCGAGTTTTATGAAAGTGATGGTACACCAAGGATACACGTATGTATTTAAATCTTTAAAATGGCTCTCCTGAACATAACTGGTTTTTACCCTTAGGTCCCTTTCTATTTTGCGCGTCACATATGAAATTTTAAGCAATGTGTCGCTCATATGTGACGCGCAAAATAGAAAGGGACCTAAAATTAAAATTGATTTTTTTACCCTTAGTGCCCTTTCTCTATGCGCAGTCACATATATGTAGCTTGTAAAATAAAATCGCCCTTAAGTTTGACCAAACCAAATTCTATATATGTGACGCGCAAAATAGAAAGGGACCTAAGGTTAAAAACCAGTTTTGTTCAGGAGAGCCATTTTAAAAATTTGGTCCCTTTATATTTGCGCTTAGAATCGTCGATTTCACTTTCATAAAACGCGCATATCTCTGGGAGGGAACACTTTTGGGGCATGGGATCGGTCTCATTCGATGCTCAGATGTTGTCCACATCAAAAAAAAGTGAAAAGTTGATGAAAAGCTTTGTTTAGGAGAGCCATTTTAAAGATTAGGTCCCTTTCTATTTGCGCTTAGAATCGTCGACTTCACTTTCATAAAACGCGCATATCTCTGGGAGGGAACACTTTTGGGACTTGGGATCGGTCTCATTCGATGCTCTCATAAAAAAAAGAAAAAGTCCACAACAAAAAAAAAAAAGAAAAAAAAATGAAAATTGATTTTTTTACCCTTAGGTCCCTTTCTCTATGCGCTGTCACATATTGTATTTTTATGTTAAAATTTATTTTTGGCGTAAGTTTTCTTTTATTTAGATAATCAAAACAAATTCTATATATTGTATTTTTATGTTAAAATTTATTTTTGACGTAAATTTTCCTATATTTAGGTATTCGGTTATGTGCAGGTTATCACTTTATATTCATTATTTCACTTTTACATTCACTTCACCCAACCATAGTAAAAAATGTGTGCTAGTATTCACTTGAACCATAGCCATATACGTGTTGCAACAAATTTATATCCCTTTTTCTTCATAAAATCTGATAAATTTGATGACATATTTGAGTTTATATGAAAACAAGAATGAATTTCGGAAATTTATTTCAAAAGCACATTCAAATTCAATCGAAATTTTAAATTATGAAACTCTGTCAACATCACATAATGAAGTGAAACATCAAAGCACACAAAAATGAAGAAAAATAATGTGCTCTTTTCAAAGTTTAAATTATTTAGGTAATTGTTTCAGATTGATAAAATATAATTTTGCGTTTGTGGCTTTATTTTATGTTCGTTATTTCAATTTTATAGAGAATCTTGACCACTCACAATGCTTGCACCATGCTTTTTAAGGTAAATAAATTTTACCGTAAAATGAGGTTAAAGTGAAAACCAGCACAACCTTACAGTGAAATGTTTCACTTAAACGTTTAAAGTGAAAACCAGTACATACGTACTTGTATGTTGTCCATTTAATTTCAATTAAATGAAGGAAACATTATTGCATACATTTTTGTCCGTTCTTTTACCTAATACGAGGATTTTATTGTTTAAAGAATAAATTAAATCTAGAGAAATCCAAATTCTTTTAGCTGGGATAAATTACATTTTTAACCAGTAAGGAAACTCTTTAGTCTTAATATATGTTTTTCCTGTGTGCAATCAACTCAATTACATTGAAATTTGATTAAGTTTGCCGCTGTTCTGTCTGTTAAATCCAAAATCGAGAGGTACATTTGGGTGATGGCTACATCAAGATTTGGGCCGATCTGGTCAATTTTCTGCAATGTTAATTCCAAAAAGTTTTAGTTTCACAACGAGGTTCTATCCACACTACGTTTGAAGTTCATGTGCAAGAGATTGGGAAATGTCAATATTAACATTAACTCAAACAATTGGTTAAAAGAAATTGTTCAAAATATTCCAATGCAAAAATGGAACGATGTATTGATTTTAAATATTACGTTTTTTATTCGCATTCAATGATTTTGTCTAATATTTACGAAAACCTCATCTCATGCACATGAATTCACCGCAAGGCTCGAATTCGCCGATCACTTCTTTTGTAGCTTGAATCTAGCCCCATTCTTCCATTTCTATTATAAGCCGAGAACAAAATAGTCTGTAAAGTTTCATCGAAATCGGTTTACATTTGCGACCTAGACTTTGATTACAACAACAGATGAACGGACGGAAAACTCTAAATCGATTCAGAAAATAGTTCTCACAAAAAACATCAACCCTCTGAACAAACCCATAATAACTATGTACCACAGTGTTATAGTTATATATTACCTAATTCGAAACCATCAATTAAGCCAGATAGTGAATCTAATTGAATGCCAGAGCAAAACGTTTCCCCGTATATTTTAAATGCAAGTAGGAGAATCAAATGATAGATAGATGCAAAAAATAAAAAAAAATTTAATATACTTTTTCTTTTGTGTTTATTATATTTATTCGGTCTTTTATCAGTATATGACTTGAACAGTTTTTATTCTGGTTCGACCCTGGAAAAGAAATTCTGAGAAAGAAAGTCATAATAATGATTAAATACCGAATAAATATAAACAAACAAAAAATGATTTTAACTTAGAATGGATATGTCTATATTGACTATTAATCGCCACATGAGTCTAAAAGTATAGCAACTGTGTCATTTTTTGAGAAATTTGGTGCTTCCCAACCAACTGCCCCATTTTAACAATTGTCCGTGGACAAAAAATTACTATTTGGTAAGAAAACAATCATAAAAGTATACTTTTTACCGAGGTACCTCTAGTACCTTAAAGGAAAACTTTGATCCCCTGGGCCGGTTTCGCCCATTTACAATCCCAAACAGATTATGACCATAAGCCATCATCATGCAAAATCGTATGATCCCCGGTTGATTCGTTTGACCGCTAAATTTCAACAGACGCGCGGTCGGACGGACATGGCTAGATCTTCTTAGAATTTTACGACAATTAGGAATATATTAAATTTTGATAATAATATGATTGCCGCAATAATAATATTGTTGAAAAATGTAAAAATAGTAGTGTTATAGCCAGCGTATACCTTGACTCATATCATGGAAATATGCCCACACTTTTTTAAGTATTTTCTTAAAATATCGTAATTTTTTGTGAAATGACAATGGTTAAAATGGGTTCTGTTAAAAAGGACGCACTAAATATCATGGTCAAAACGGACGGTCAATATTGTCCAAATATGGACAAATTCTCAAAAAAATTATACTGCTAGTCCGCTGTCGAGATTTTAACATACACACGGACGGACATGGCTTCATCGTCTAAGAATTTGGCGACGATCAATAATATGTAGACGACGATCAATACCAAGTAAGTATACGAATTAAGTATACCATTCATTCACTCCTTGGTGGAGGGTTTAATAATGAAATACAAATCCTAATTTCGCATTTACTTAAAGTAGAATTATATTAGTTTATTTTTCAACATCAAGAAGTTACCAAACATTTTAGGAGTATTTAATTTTTTGGCAAAATGTAAAGTGGTAAATTTAACACTCCACTCAAAAAGTCAAAATTTCAAACTAAACATATTAACATGCAACATTATGAGAAGCTATGTAGCTTATATATCCAGATTAAGGTAGCCAATAATTAGGTTAAACTATTGCTAATTGTGGGCGTGGCATGCTGTCAAACTCAACTTTTTTTTAATTTCAGAAAAAGTTTTTTTTTGTTTTTTTTTTATATCAAAAATAAATGGTTACTACTCGCAAGCTATCATCG
This sequence comes from Hydrotaea diabolus, assembly GCA_963513945.1. Taxonomy (NCBI): domain Eukaryota; kingdom Metazoa; phylum Arthropoda; class Insecta; order Diptera; family Muscidae; genus Hydrotaea; species Hydrotaea diabolus. Next base: position 126,222,828 of record OY740716.1, on the reverse strand, counting down.
ATAATGGCCTGCGGTCTTTTTTGTAATGTTGGTTATAGTCTTTAGTTGTTGTGAGTGGTCACAGCTCTAGCGTTAAATATTAGAAGCGTTATGAAATATTTATGAAACTACTACATATTTCTCAAATTTAAACTTTGGTGGAATAGAACCTCTAGGGAACAAGAAACGTGTACCACCCGGAGAAAGGTGAAAGTGCCTTCTTTAACCCTATATATATTTTTGTACCCGCGACGACCCGCGGGTAGAACACTTTTTTCATTTTAATGAAATTACTCTAAAAAAATCAAATTACGATAATATAAAGAGCCCTATAAGTACTCGTGTACAATGGTGTATTAAATATGAGCTTTAGGTATTTTATAGCTTATAATGAAATAATTAAATATAACACCTGCGAAAGGGTTTTATGGCTTTGTTTTGATCAGCAAAAAATAAGTCATAAAATTATCACAATAGGTTCTACAGTAGACATATGATCTCTTGCTAAATTTAGCTGTTATAAAATTTTAGGGTCAACCAAATTCATAAACAATTTTATAAGTGTGTCAATAATCGCAACATTAAACCACTAAAGATAAAAAACAGCCCCATATTGGCGAGATACTAATTAGTTTTACCTGATATTAAGTTCTCGGTATCAAGTGCAGTTTTGTTCAATTCAAGTACTACCTGCTATGAAATTAAAGATCAATGTGTGAATATCATGTAACTAAAAATCGTTACAATTACGGATTCGATAAGTAATAAGTTAATTCTTTGAGTGTACGGACGTACATACATATATTCGCAAGTGATAAAACATAACAGACGCAAATAAAAATATTCAGAAATATATGGAGAGCTTCTGTTATAAAGAACTGATCGAAGAGTATATTAGAAACAAAACCAGGAAATGTTCTTAGTTACGTTAAAATAAAATTAAACTTAAATTCGCGTAGCACCAAAATACAAGAACAAATATTTAATTTAGTCAAAGCACTAAAAAAACGCTACAAAGAAGTTAGCTACAGTAAACCAACGTTTTATATAAAAAGTTAGAAGACCAACTTACTGTCCCTGCAGAAACAGCAAAGCAAGATAAGGCTGGAAGACCACGCAAATCATTGGAAAACTGCAGCGATATATCTAAGAGGCGGGAACTTTAAGATGTTAACGATGAAATTGGTTATACAAATATAAAATAATCTTTCCTACATCAATTACGATCACTAACCAATTTACAAAAGTGGATATCATTGAAAAAGTTGATAAAGCTAGTCCAGTGAGAACGGATTCTTTAAGTATACCAACTCCAAGCGATGCAAAACAGTTCACAAATGAGGAGACATTAGCATTATTTCTGGATTTGAAATGAACAAAACAGCAATATATTCAGCTCAGATTGCGTGCGATTAAAAAGGGCTCAAATTTGTATCCAGCATATCATCACATAACCGCTGCTAAACTGTACTGTTTGCCATCAAAGGACACACAATCACACAAATTTCGGCAGAGGTACAACTACAATTCTACTTGATCACACAGCCGAACGCTTGCTACAATCAATAACAGGAAATGCGTTAAAGAAATATGGAAACACATAGTTAATTCTTTTTTGTAAATGGGGATGTGATGGTTTATCGGGACAAAAACAATACAAACAAGTTGTATGTGGAAATATTTCGAACTCAGATATGTTCATGGTATCATTTGTACCATTGCGGTTGATAAAGATTTTGGAAGATTCAGAGCCTTCGATTAGTAGAACGCAAACAATGGACATTTGGAAAAATGAGACACCATCTTCTACGAAATACTGCAGGCCAATCAAAATTGAATTCAAAAAAGAAACTCATGATGCCATTAAGAAAGAAGTTAGTGATATCAAGGCCCAAATTGCGACACTACAGCCATTACAATTACAGTTAGATGGGCAGCAAATTGAAGTAAGCTACCAACTAGTGCTGACAATAATAGATGGAAAAGTAGGTCAGGCTTTGACTAACACGAAGGCTGCATCCAGCTGCATTATATGCCAAGCAACATCAACCCAATTAAATCAAGTCCCGACAAAATCATTAGATAATACCGATGCATATGAATTTGGATTATCACCACTACATGCAAGAATACGACTAATGGAACACATACTAAAAATTAGCTTTGATTTGGATTTCGGGTCTTCAGGATCAATAAGAAACAACGAAACCAACAAAGATTTAAGAAGTTCAAAAAAGAAACATGTTCAAGATGAATATCGGAAATTTGAATTGATTATAGATCAGCCAAGGGTCAGACAATACAAATGATGGCAATACCGCAATAAGATTCTTTTCAGATCCAGAAACAGCATCTGAAATAACAGGAGTGGAGTTTTTTCAGATTTCAAATAATCCTAGAAGTACTTGCGTGCAATGACGAAATTGACTCTAGAAAATTTGGAGATTATGCAAAGGAAACTGCAAAATATATACAACCAACTACCCATGGAGAAATATGTCTGCAACAGTTCACAAAATTCTTTACCACATGCAGAGAAAAAACATGGTTACTACATGGTCACGGCAATAATAATATTGTTCTCCGCAATAAAAGTATGTTCTTTGCAACCATAGCATTATTAACTGAATTTATTTTTGACAATAGTATAATTGCTGCAATATTAATATTGTTGAAATGTAACAATAGTATTATTGCCAAATTTAAAAATGAAAATATGGTTATAGCAACAATATAAATATGGTTGGTGCGACAAAAGTATAGTGTTTTGCGTTTTATGTTAACAATAATTTGATTACGGCAATCATACTGTATGATTGTAATTTTTCTTCATTTAAATATGCTTTTAAGAACAAATGTTATTGGTACGGATCTAATGCAATAATAGTACTTTTTTTTATCGAAATTAAAATTTTTTAAACAAGCTGCTTTGGCTTTGTTTAACTGAAATATTTTCAATAAAAACGCTTACGTTTATTTGAACTTATTTTTTCTACTGTGAAATAAATCACTCCTGGTATTTAGAATTTAATGTATTTTTGAATAATTTTCATAATTCAAATCTAGTTTTGACAACTTAAACCAATTATAATAAATAATATTTGCAATCAAATCTATTGTCGACAACTTAAACAAATTCTAATAAATTATATTGCGGATCAAAGTATAATTGTGTGTGATCATACTATGGTTGCGTGTGATCATACTATGGTTGTGAGGATCATACTATGGTTGTATATTAAACATACAATGGTTGTGAGGATCATACTATGGTTGTGGAGATCATAGTATGGTTGAGTGTGAATTATACTATGGTTGTAAGGATCATAGTATGGCTATGTGTGAATCATATTATTGTTGTGAGGAGCATAGTATGGTTGTATTTGAATCATAATATTGTTGTGAGGATCATAATATTGTTGTAGCACAACCATATACCTAACAATAGTATTATCCTCTTCGAATATTGTCACCACAACCATACTTTTTTTCTGCGTGCATGGAGAAGATGTCATTAAATATCATTTGGTGCCACTTGGAGAACTATCAGAGGAGGCTCAGGAAAAAAGGAACAAGGATTACAGATTTTATAAAGAGCACAATACTAGAAAAATTTCACGAAATTTCACAAATGAAGATCTATTAAATATATTTTCGCAACGTCAGATCCGTTCATATCCAGTATTCGCAATCAATGGAAAGTGAACATCGGGGTTAAGATGAAGAAGCCACAAAACTACTAAAGAACAAAAATAGCACAGAACAAAATATATAATATTTGCAATCAATATTTGAGTCAAATAAATAATAATTATAATTGCCTTCATTGTTATTTAAGCACAAAAAACATAGTATTAGTAAAAAATAATAAACAGAACCTACCATTGTTACAAATGCTATTAAAATCTATTGCAGTTTTTATTTTAAAAGTGTTTTTTAGAATTTTTAAATTTGACAGCAAAAAATAATAAATTTTTCTGTAGTAATAGCAAGATTTTTAGATAATATTATTAACGTTTTTTTAAGTGTAAATATTCTTTGAGTGTAAACAAATTTGACAGCAAAAAATGTTTAATTTTTCTGTAATAATAGCAAAATCTCCAGATGATTTTACTATTTTTTTTTGAGTCTAAAAAATTTTTTGAGTTTAACATTAATAGAATTCCATTATTACAAAAAAAATTTATAATTATTATTAAAATCCAAATATTAGATTTTTTAATAAATAAAAAAAATAATAAACCCATATTTCACTCAAAAAATAAAAAAGAAATCAAAAGTTTGTTTAACTTTGACCTAGAATTCCTTAAAATATCGTCAATCAATAAAAATACAACACTGCAGACATCTGCAGTTTTATGGGGTAAAATTCTACACCGTAGAATGGAGTGAGTGCAGAAAATTCGACATTTCACACGCACTAAATGCAACATTTTGTAGAGCTATTAGACGGGTAATTAAAAAAACAAAACAAATAATAGGTGAACAAAATCATACGATCGTTATGAAAGGCTGGAATAACCCTTACACCCCCAGCCGTATGTCCTTGTTTTCGTTTATTTAAGTGTTTAAGCTACGAATGATCTTTTCACGGATTCATTTGTTTCGTCCTCGGTAACATTTTTGATCCCAAACGAATCATCTGGATAATTTATAAATTGGCGGCGATTATTATTTGCGATTAAAACGCAAATAGCTATTCGTATTCGGATGGCCGGGTGCAAAGTAAAACCCTTAAAAATGGCTACACAACATTTGTTATTTTTTGCAAACGTCAAAAATTCCCTGACCAAACAATTATCCGAATATTGATTTTCGTTTGCAGATGGTTAGAAAGTCTACACTGCTCTTATAAACATCTATTTAACAGCTGTTTACTAGCGGTAAACCCCGTTTAGCTGTTTTCGTTTAGTGGTACTCAACTAAAACGTTCAACAAAAGCGGATTAACTCAAAATTTGAAAATCTTCAGTAGAGAAAAAGAACTGTTCGTTTGCACCTCAGAAGTACTCTAAAACAGAGAGAGAGAGAGAGAGAGAGAGTCATGCCATTTTTTAAAGTGAGTAGGCGTAGATACTTTGGATGGAACAGAGGAATATGTCAATACAAGCTGAGGCAAATACTCGAAGGCGTGGAGCTTGAAGTTTGATATTTTGCACACGAGTTTAATATTAAACAAAAATTTGAGATAGTTCGAATTTTCTCAGAATTGATCATAAAATACTAATCGTAATTAAGTTTAAAGACGATCTAACCAAATCCGTCTGCCCGATTAACTAAATTTTAAGTCTGCTCTTTTCTGAAAGTGGTAGATCTTGTTCTATGGGCGTAGTCTATGTGCCCGGCCTAAAAACCTTCCGTAATGTTTGGAGAAATATGGGTATCCATAAACAGTAAAATTTTCTTATAAATTTGATCAACATTACACTCAGTAGACTTTTATAACCTCCACTAAAGGGTGGATGTAATATTGATCTGGGACCCTATAAAATATAAATATTCTTTATTGTCGTAAAATTCTAAGACAATCTAGATTGCTTATTGGCCCAAAAGACCCAAAAAAAACGTTCTGCATGTTCAAAGCGCACGATTAACAGTCAAAATGGAGTACACAAATTAGAGCAAAATTTGCTACGAATTCAAATATAGAATGATTTTAAAGTTCTGGCGGATATTAGGGGCGGTTTGTCTCATAGGACAAACATGAGAAAGGGTACATATTAACTGTGTTCATTGTTGTTTTAAAGACGATGAAGATGCAAGTACGATAATCCAGCCTTAATTTTCCAATAATCAGTCTATAAAACAACATATTTTTTTAGAATATGAGTATTAATAAGTTTGTCTTTTCGATTATAACATCTCGAAATACCATCTGCGACCCTATTAAGTATTTGTATTAATTATTAATCGTCATCGCCAAGTTCGTTTGTTGGTAGCACGTTCGTCTGAACGAAAAGAGCTACACGCAGAAAAAAAGTATGGTTGGGGTGACAGTATTCGAAGAGGATCATACTATTGTTGGGTATATGGTTGTGACACAACAATATTATGATCCTCACAACAATAGTATGATTCGCACATAACCATACTATGATCCCCACAACCATAGTATGATTCACACATAACCATACTATGTGTTGGAGCGCAACCTTTTGTTTGTGTGAATATGTCTTTGTATTTGTGTTGTTTGTTTGTCGCAGGAAAAGAAACACAATATGTCTTTACTGATTGAGAGTTTATTTACGACTAATTCAATTTAAAGTAGAACAAAGAGATAATAGTTCGAACAGAGTTGTAAATATTGGCATTGTTAAGTAGAGTTGTATTGCAATGGCATGTTAAACTCCAATACTATGATCCCCACAACCATAGTATGATTCACACTCAACCATACTATTATCTCCACAACCATAGTATGATCCTCACAACCATAGTATGTTTCTCATACAACCATAGTATGATCCTCACAACCATAGTATGATTCACACTCAACCATACTATGATCCCCAAAATTATTTATTAGGATTGGTTATTGTTGTTATTCAAAAATAGAGATTTTTATTAAGTATGTTATTTTAAATTGCATTACTACTAGTTCATAGCCAGATTTGATTTTCATTCATTCAATATATATTCCAACTGTCAAAAATACTTTTAGTTGATAGCAGGGGTGAATGCTAATTCTCCATCCGTAGACACTAAGTAACGAATGTGATTAAACCATGATCAATGGCTATATACTTAAGTGCAGGCAGATTTTAAATAAACGAGAACCAGTCGGCATTAGAGCATTTCACCGAACAAAGTATACAATAAAAATCCCTCGAACTACCTTCCGATTATGTTGTTTTTTTTTTTAAATGGACAGCAACTATTCACTGTATGGTGTGTATGTGTTTTTTTTGTATTTCAAAAAATATACGCACACACATACATGTATGCTCTATAAAACCTGTTTTGTTATGTCCATAGTCGCAACCATACTGTATGATTGCCGTAATCAAATTTATTGTTAACGTAAATTTTAAATAACAATACTTTTGTTGCACCAACCATATAAACCATGGGTTGCTACAACCATATTTTTATTTTTAAATTTGGCAATAATACTATTGTTACATTTCAACAATAGCAATATTGTCGCAATCATACTATTGTCAAAATTAAATTCAAAAAACAATACTATGGTTGCTTTTATTGTAGAGAACATATTATTGTTACGGTATATGACACTATGTAACCATATCTTTTCTCTGCGTGTAGATGTCTTATAATTATTTTATTTTTTAAATATGCACCTTTTATTTAGATTTGAATCAATTTGAGACTTGAATGGATTATGGATTAAAAAACAATAAAATATCGGCACTAATCGTAAAGTAACAGTAATTCTGCGGTTTGAATTTATTCAAGGCCTTTGACCGTGGATCTAAGGTCCCAAGGGTGCATAAGAATAGGTTCTTTCGAAACTAGACAAATGGGTACTCAGAAACAGATTTTGAGAACCTTAATATTAAATTAATTTTACGATTTGACTTAATTTGAGGATTATTGATTATGAATGAAATCGTACTATAAATGAGAAAAAATAATAATTTGTAGACTACAGCGGTACTAAACTTAAATGACTTTAGCCCAACGATGTGACATTGGATCTCATATTTAAGCTCAGGAATTGTTTCTGGTTAATTCGCATAATCCCGAGATTTCACAAAACCACCATAAATTATTTTGGCTGTTCTTACTTAATTTCCACAACATCTCACTAACGAACAAGGGAAACTTCTCTGAAATCAGTGAGCTGTGCACGATTCAATTCTTGTACTAACCGACCGGGACCTACTGCTTAACGCCGTCTCCGAACGGCTTATATATTTTTATAGAGGTTTTACTGGAATGATAGTCGTGCATACGCCAATCACACTACGTCGACCTGTTCTCTAATAAAAATAAGCAGTTGTATTCATTGCTAGAAATGTGTCGTATGTTGTTTTTATTTAGCCTTTTTTAATAACTTTCGATTTGCAACATATTCTCACATATTCTAAATAAGTTAATAAATTGTATAATACTAGTTCATACATTAGTACTACTAGCATCATTTCTCGGGTGTTTCTGTACTTTATACATATGTTGCTTTTTTCTATGCTTAGGCTCTTTTGAAAATTAGCTAAAAATGTGTATAAGTATATGTACCACACAAACTTTTTGTTTATGATTTTCTCTTTTTCAATACGTTTTTTATTGTAGATTTACGTTATTGATGGCACTGATCGGGAACGACTAGCTGAGACTGGCAATGAACTTTTCGAAATGCTGATGGATAATCGCCTCAAGCAGGTGCCTCTGCTAATATTTGCAAATAAACAGGATTTGCCACATGCAATGACATCATCGGAAGTGGCAGAGGCCATTGGATTGGTCCGTTTGGAAGAACGGACCTGGCAGATCAAGGAATGTTCAGCTGTTGAAGGCAGCGGCATTAAAGTAAGTCAATGCATTCTGCTTACACATTCATCAGTTTATCTATCAGAGAAGGACAGACACGCAGCACGATGCTCTGGCCTTATTCCAAATTGAACGCAAATTCATCGGTCGGAACAATAGAAAAAATTTCTATGCGATTTTTTTCATACAGGCTCGCCCTTTTTTACAAATCCACATATTTCGACGTAACACGTAAACTATATAAACAGATTCCACCCACAGACTAAAAAATGAAATTCCGTCTTCATGGGGCAAACTCCTGACATACGTAATGTACAAGTTAGTGGATAGCTATAAACATTTAGGATAACGGACAATTTAGACAAATATTGGATAGTTTACACTATAAAAAAATTAAAACAATTTGTTCCGTCCTACTTTAATTTAAAATATTTTTTTTTTAAAAAGTTCTACACTCTTCATTTTATATATTGAATCAGATCTATTCGGAACCACTAGAAATTAAAAATAACAGTTCTGATTTAGTTCACTTTGTTTAGGGATCGGAATTCTATGCAATTTCATATTTGTTGTCGTTAGACTAATATTACTTTAACTAAATTTCTTCCCGAATCAACTATTTGGCAATAAAATGTCATTGATTTGTTAGTGGATATTTTTGCTTATTTTAACGAAAATGCAAACTTTTGCATACACATAGAAAAAAAGTTGGGATAACAATATTCGAAGAGCATCATACTTTTGTTGGGTATATTGCTGTGGTACAACAATATTATGCTGCTCACAACAATAGTATGATTCACACATAACCATACTACGATCCTCACAACCATAATATGATCCTCACAACAATAGTATGATTCACACATTACCATACTATGATCCCCACAACCATTGTATGATTCACACTAAACCATACTATGATCTCCACACCCATATTATGATTCTCAAAACCATAGTATGTTTCACATACAACCATATTATCATCCTCATAACCATAGTATGATTCACACGCAACCATGGTATCATCAATACAACCATAGTATGATCACACATAATTAAAATATGATCCTCAAAACTATTTATTAAAATTATGTTAAGCTGTCAACAATAGATTTGAATTTTGAAAACTATTAAAAAGTACATTAAATTCAAAATAAAAGTAGTGATTTATTAAACAAAAAATCGGTTTAGAAACGCTTTTTTATTAAAAATATTTCAGTAAAACAAAGCCAAAGCAGTTTGTTCGAAAAATTTTGATTCCGAACATTAACATTGTTTTAAAAATTATATTTAAATGATTAAAAATTAAAAATTACAATCATACAGTATGATAGCCTTAATCAAAATATTGTTAACTTAAAACCCAAAAAAAAAACAATACTTTTGCAGCACCAACCATATTTATATTGCTGCTTCAACCATATTTTCATTTTTAAAATTTGGCAACAATACTATTGTTTCATTTCAACAATATTAATATTGCGGCAATCATACTATTGTCAAAACTAAATTCAAAACACAATACTATGGTTGTGAGGAACATACTTTGATTGCGAAGATAATATTTTTATTGCCGTGACCATATAGTAACCGTATTTTTTCTCTGTGCGTATATTGTTCCGTTTTTGTGCATTTTTGATTAATCCAAGTTTTGCTACTATTGACTCATTAAAAGATATTTTTCCAGAAACTAAAATTTTATTTCATTTAAAAGAATACATATATAATAATAACAACAAGCTACAACAACTATGAGGTACCCTACACCACTCTGCTTACAAAAGATTAACCAACTCTGTCCGGAGTTAACTCCTTGCCGCACATAACGTACCATATAAAATTTAAGCGTGATCGGGTATAAATTATAGCACCTTTGCGTGGGGCTATTCGAAAACATGACCCAATGTGGTCAAATGTCACAGGACATGGGTGTTGGTCGCTCGTAACGTCCCATGCGAAATTTGGTAGGAATCAGATGTAAAAAGTGGCTTTTGGGGCCATACGAACCTATGGGCTTATGTAGTCTAGTTCCATCACGCAGAAAAAAGTATGGTTGTGGTGACAATATTAGAAGAGGATCATACTATTGTTGGGTATTATGATCCTCACAACAATAGTATTATTCACACACAACCATACTATGATCCTCACAACCATAGTATGATTCACACTCAACCATACTATTATCTCCACAACCATATTATGATCCTCACAACCATAGTATTTTTCTCAAACAACCATAGTATGATCTTCACAACCATAGTATGATTCAACCATACTATGATCCCCAAAATTATTTATTGGGATTGGGTAATGTTGTTATTCAAAAATATAGATTTTAATCAAGCAAGTTATTTTAAATTTCATTACAATTAGTTCATAGCCGAATTTGAGGCCTTGCTTTTATTGAACATTTCATTCAAGAAACAAACATATATATTCCAACTGCAGTCGAAAATACTTTTAGTTGCCAGCTGGGGAAAATGCTACTTCAGACCCCAAATAACGAATGTGATTAAACCATGATTAATGGCTATATACTTAAGTGCAGTCAGATTTTAAAAAAAACGAGAGCCAATCGGCATTAGAGTATTTCACCAAACAAAATAAACACAATAAAAATCCGTCGTACGACCTTCCGATTGTTGTTTTTTAAAATGGACAACAACTATGCACTGTATCGTGTGCATTTGTTTTTTTGGTATACAAAACATACGCACACACATATATGTGTGCTCTATAAAACCTGTTTTGTTATGTTTATAGTCGCAACCATACGATATGATTGCCGTAATAATATTATTGTTAACGTAAATTTTAAACAACAATACTTTTGTTGCATCAACCATGTTTATATGGTTGCTATAACCATATTTTCATTTCTAAATTTGGCAATAATACTATTGTTACATTTCAACAATGTGAATATTGCGGCAATCATACCATTGTCAAAATTAAATTCAGAAAACAATACTATGGTTGCGACGAACATATTTTTATTGCGGAGAACATATTATTATTGCCGTGACCATATACTAACCATATTTTTTCTCTGCGTGATCACAGTTAAATTATGGTCGCAGTTAAATTATGGTCGCTCATAAGGTGCAAGGTGGGCGATTTAACATTTTAAATTCTGTTTTTGTCTTTTAAAGGGAAAATTGTTTTCTTTTAAGTGCTGATCAAATTTCAATTCTAACATTTTATGTATGAAATTTGGTAAATAAACTTTAAAAGCAACTCTTTTTAGAAGTAGTAGGCATAGATTAGTTAATATTCCCATAAATAATAGTGGTCATTAGTACATGGGACCCTAGCGGGCCAAAAAACGCCCCTTAAGTTCGGGAATACAGAATTTATATCGTATAACCATTACGCATTGTATTTTTTTCGGAATTTGAAAATTCTCATTTATGGAAATGAGCATCAAATGCAACAGCTAAACCTAAAACAATGTTTTTTGATTTCCATTATTGTTGATTTGAAATTTGTTTACAATTTTTTTTGACATAAACAGTCAATCAAGTAACGGCATTTAATAGTTTGTTGTGTTGGAGGTATAGCGGTTTTAAAATTTGCAAGATGGCAAGTTGTCGTTGTTGTTGCTAAACTTTTTGAAACCAGATCATAAAGCCATTTAGTAATGTAAAGCTCACGTTTACGGAAATTATGATATAATAAACAAAAACAGGCGTTTTTCATCCACTTTGTCTTCTTAATACTAAATTTAATTCATTTCGTTTACATAATTATTTTATGCATTTCTTCAGTTTATGTTCGTCATAAAGTGCCATAGAAACTGGGCTAAATGACAATAATTAATAAAACAAGTAGGCCGAATCCTTTAAAACACTTATCGGTGTGCATGTACTCAAGTGTACTGTTTTCGAGATACCTTTAGACCAATAAAGGAAAACTTTTTCCCTTAACAGATTTTCGGTTTCGGAGTCCTAGCTTTATATCGTGGTATCATCCGACGCACGGGCGGAAGGACATGGATCATGGTCATCCGATCAATATTTCGGGTTGAGCAAACGAATAAGTTATTTCAGACTAACTAAAAAATACTAAGTAAAATTGGTTAAACGTCAAAAAAGTAGACGATTTTAGAATACGTTCGACATCTCTTTTATCGCGTTAAAACAACTTCGATTGGATGTCAGAGTTGGGTGTCGCGGAAAAATGTGACAAAGTGTACCATTCTCCTACGTATAAAAAAATTAAAGTCATATCCAAACGTTGTGCATATTTGTTAATACACATATACAGGGTGGGCCAAAAGTTACCATGGGGTAAAAAACTTTAATAACTTTTTCGTTTATTATTTTTTTATTTGTTTTGTCAGATTATATAAAATACAAAATGGGAATTTTTTTACACTACGAGTAAGTATGAAAAATAATGTCACTTAAATGGCATTATTCGCAATGATGGGCTTGTTTTAGAGCATTTTCCATAACATTTTTCAAAATCTTTTTGTAGCTGTAGCGTTCGATTCTCTGCAACAGTATTGGCCTTGAGTTGAAGGATTGTTCTGGGCTTGTTCACATATACTCGCTCCTTTAAACAACCCCAAAGAAAATAGTCGGGTGCTGAAAAATCTGGCGATCGCGCTGGCCAAAAAATTTCCGAATTTCTGGAAATTATTCGCAATGGGCAGTGGCTCCGTCCTGTTGATACCACATCTCAGTTCTGTTTTCAAGAGCAGGACGTAAAAAATGTTCTATCATAAACCGATACCACTCTCCATTTACGGTTACAGCACTTCCATCTTTATTCTCGAAGAAGTAAGGCCCAATGATATTTGCAGGTGTGATCCCACCATACTGAACACCTAATGGGGTGAAATTGGCGTTGATGAATGGCTTTTGGATTTTCAGAACCCCAGAACCTACAGTTCTGCTTATTAACAAAGACATTCAAATGAAAATGAGCTTCATCACTCATGCGTTTGCGTTAAAATAATTGATCGCTGATTTAAATAATAAAATTCTATTCAGAATGACTTTGTTCAGTTGTGAATCTTTCCATTATTTATTCTCCAAGTGTTAATAATATAAAAAAGTGTTTATTTTTATATAATCTGAAAAACAAAATAAAAAAATATATAAACGAAAAAGTTATTAAATTTTTAAACCCTATGGTAACTTTTGGCCCACCTTGTATAAGCATTAAAACTAGAAATCACATTTGATTTGTAAATATATGGAATAGCCTGCACTGGACATCTCAAAAAGCAATATACAGAGATTTTAAAATGTATTCTAAATGGAAGAAAAAGAGGTAAACGATAAATTGAATTTTAGAATACTGAGTCCTTAGTTTTGATGGTAAAAAATTAATAAGCATGAAATACAGGTATTTGATCGTGACAATGTGAAGAAAGAATTTTAATTAGAAGAACTTCTGCTCTTAAATCGAACGGGTTGACTTCTCATTTGTGACTTCATACCTAGTGCCCGGTTCGTTAGAAAGTCGTTACCTTATTAGGATTGTTGCTTCAATGAGAATAATAAAACAATTTAAAAAAGAACCTTACTTCCATATAAAAATGGAATAATCAGTAATTCCGAAGCAAGCAAAAAACAACATACGAGTATGTGCTGAAATAGCGATCAAAATACCCCAAGATTTTCTCCCACCTTGCAAAATAATATGGTTAGTAAATTCAAATTATAACACACAAACAGTTACTTTTTTATAGAATATAAGTATACGTCCATATAAATACGTTAATTATTTTAAACTTACCACGAGTCACGAAAATTATTTACACCAACAGCTCACCAATTTATTTCAACAATACTAACAAATCAATGATCTTTGTTAATTTGCATGCAACAGGTCAGATAAAGTTACTCTCTAAATTTGTGTGCAAAGTCAAAAAGAGTTACACAAATGTTTTTTCTAAGTTAGTCACCGACAGAGCAGTGGCTTCAAGAATGTGCGACTCCTGATCATGGGAAGAGTAACGAGGCCCGTCATCCGACATCACTATGTTATACGAGTACTGAAGACCCTTAGCCTCTGTTTAGAGTTTGAGCAAAACGTTAGTAATATTTTACATTCTTATAAATAACGGATATAAGATATTTTCTTATAAGCAATTAAAACAGTTTAATTAATTCACAGTGTTATGCAAAATGCTAATATGCGTTTTTTTCTTATAAAAGATGTTCTTTTATCCTTTAGTTACTGTGCTTATACTTATTAAATTCCCATAACATCCCATTAAGGAACAAGGGAAAACTTCTCACAAATCGATAGGCTGTGTACGATATAATTCTTTAACTCAATGACCGGATTCTACGGTTTAACGTCTGCTCTGAACGGCTAATGCATTTTATAGAGAAGTTTTTACATAGCTTAGAAATTAATCTCTTACAAGTAAAGTCGCCGGCATTTACGAGATGGAAAACTGCCGCGGAAAAACCTCAAATCGGTAAGAACAATTTTAATAGGGGCTATATAAAAACATGGACGAATATTGTCGAGGTTCGGCAGAAGTTGATAGATACATCATTATTAGCGTGGGTTACCATAACGAGTTTTCGGAAAGGATGACATTTGTGTCAAAAAAGGAGGACATTGACACTTACAAAGAGCCTCTAGATCCTTCGGAGGACACATTTTTAAAATACAAAATAGCTGTAATTGGATAAAATACAAATAAGTCTAGTATGATCACTAATTTAAAACAATTTTGTATGAAAAATGGCCAATTCAAATTTACATGTAAAAACTATAATAATAATAGAGGTGTTTGAGGTTAGGCGTTGATGGGTAGCAAAACCACAATAACTTAGTCATTCGGAAACAAAAAGTGTCAATTTTGATCATATCTTTAGAAATTCCGTCTCGTGTGCAGTTTATCAAATTCTTATAGAAAATAACGTAACCCCATTTAGGTTTTGCTAGTTTAGCTGCTCATGTATATTTTGGCTTTTAAATGATTTTTCGAAAACATGCAATTTTTCTCAACACAATATTATTTAAACCAATTGGAATTCGTTTTCCTGTCTTCAGCATAATTGTAACTATGAATTAGTATAAAGCAAACTAATCCGAAAAATCGCTAAAATGTAATATTTTCTGTCTGTTTTCACTATTTTTGGCCCATATCTTCCAAACTGTGGAAAATTCTGTGAAGTAATCTTTAGATAAAATAGTCCTTATTATATAATTTATAATCCAGTATAACATTATAATACTGGAATAATACAGAGCACCGTACAGGTTTCAACGCTTCTCTAAAGTATATAAACAACATCTTATGTTCGATGTCTTCAAACTTAAAATTACTATAGCCACATGTAATAATAAACTCTTTTTTTTATTTACAGGAAGGAATGGACTGGGTGTGCAAGAACATGAAGAAATAGATAGACAAACTTATGATACATTTTCATTAAGCTTTTTCTTCGATTGTTGTTTGCAATTTCTATATTGGTTAATAATCTTTACCTGTAACTTTAATAAATATACTAAACACAAAAGTGTCAAATGATAGACATTAGACAAATTGAAACTCCAAGTAAAGGTCTGGGCAAACTAACGCTTTTTTTCTTACGCTACGTTTTTCTTAACTTCCGGTTTCTTAAAATCAATTAAATATATGTTGCGTATGTGCAACATGTCAAAGATATTGGAGTGTCGGTGTAGAAAACCTCAGCTATGTTTTGGTCACTTATTTAAATGTTTTTAGAGTACCGAAAATTAAAAAATACGCAGCGTACGAATAAAGCTTTATCACAGGCAGTCACAGGCATTTACAAGTTGTATAAAAATTGTCCATGACTGAGCTCATTGCTTAATGCTGCGTGTGGCAAGTGGCATTGTCCTGTTGGATTACATATTGCCTAAGTCCATGTAATCTAATAATAATCATACACCGCTTCAGTTTTTTCGAATTTCGGCACCAAATGGCTGATTGTTCGTTAAGATGAACAGTTATGTTGAACGAAAAATCAAGTAAATCACTTCTAGCAGAACACATATTTCCATAAAACGCTTGGATTGTCATTTAACACCTTGTTGTACTGATTATTGTTCATTGTCTAAATTTACCCACAAATAATTACATTTAAAATCTAAATTAAAATAATATCACCGTGTATTTTTTATGGACACAGATGAACAAAGTTGTTGCAAACTTTTTTTTTTTTTTTTTTATATAAGCTTTATTTGAATTATTGAATCTGCTCCAAAGGAGCCTAACAATAAGTATACGAATCTTAAGTATAATTCAATAATGAATCCTAGTATGGATTTCTTGTAATGTGGGTCTCTGCTAATTGGCAGGAATTTTAATTAATTTGGTCAAAATAGTATATAACTGGTATGGATCACACGTGAGGATTTTAAACCTGGTTTGGCTTAAACCTCGTGATAAAGGTCCAGAGGACCCTTACAGTCATTTACTGAGTGTTCGCGATATTATGTAGAGTGAAGAACTCTAGTTATGTATGTATAACGGATAACTCTAGAATAGCAGAGTGGACGACGTAATTTGGGTTTTGTAGGTTTTTCGCGTTGACTGTTTTAAGGATCACGTATGAGAGCATTTAAGCCACGTGACGTAGAATGAAGGATTCTACACAGTCTTTTTTGATTGTTCGTCCGCGATTGATATTGACTGTTTTAAAGATCACGTATAAGAGCGTTTAAGCCACGTGACGTAGAAAAGGATTCTACACAGTCTTTCGGGCGCGTGTGTTCGCGATTACTGTTACGGATGAAGATTAGAAAACACGGCGTTCGTTTCTCCGAAGTCTTAAAGATCTGGGACTGCACAATAATTGTCTAGCAAGTATGTTATCATGACGTTCGAGCTTCTCTTTGTGCTTTATATTGATTTTTTGAATTGCCTCTTTAACGAGAGGTATTTTCAAGTCTCGGTGGATATTTTCATTCCTCATATACCAAGGGGCACCGGTAATAAGCCGCAATGTCTTCGATTGGACTCTTTGGATTTTGTCGAGATTGCTCGAGCTTGCTTTGCCCCATAGCTGGGCACCGTATAACCAGATAGGTTTGATTGCACTGTTGTATAGCAGGACCTTATATTCAAGACTTAGTTTTGAGTTCGCGTTTAGGAGCCAGTGAAGTTGATGGACCTTAAGTTTCAGTTGAGTTTTCTTGGATTCGATATGACTTCTCCAGGTGAGTCGGCGATCCAGGTGGATTCCAAGGTATGAAACATGATCAGATTGAGAAAAAGGGATATTGTTTAATTTCAATGTCGGACAAGTGCTAAAATTCAGTGTGAAAGTTACCTGTGTGCATTTAGCCTCATTGACTTTTATTCTCCAGTCAGAGAGCCAAGATTCTACTCGTCTGAGATGTACACCTAGATTCATAGATGCAATATCCTGCTTTTTATGTGTGGCCATTATAGCGGTATCATCGGCAAAAGTGGATGTTAGCACGTTTGGGCTGGTAGGAATATCTGCGGTAAACAGAATGTAAAGGATAGGCCCCATGACGCTTCCCTGGGGAACACCTGCTAGTATTTCGCGGTCATCGGTGACGTGTTGTCCACATTTGACTCTGAATCTGCGGTTTTCTAAGTAAGACTCAAGAATTCGATGCGTATTTGCCGGTAAGTATTTGCAAATTTTGTAGGTCAAGCCAAAGTGCCAGACTTTGTCAAATGCTTGAGCAACATCCAGGAATACTGCGCAGCAATATTCTCGCCGTTCAAATGATTTTTCAATTGCTTGGGTCAGACGGTTTACTTGTTCGATAGTGCTGTGACCTTCGCGAAACCCAAACTGATGGTCTGGTATTATGTTATTTGACACGAGAAACGGTTTTATTTTCGATAAAAGAACTTTTTCAAATAGTTTGGATAAGCAGGGAAGCAAACTGATCGGCCTGTACGAGGAAGGTATTGATTTGTCCTTTCCTGGCTTTAAAATCATTTGAATCAGAGAAATTTTCCACACTTTAGGAAAGTACCCATGTCTCAAAATAGAGTTAAATAATTTTGCCAGGAACTTCACAGCAATATAGGGAAGTTCCAAGATCATTTTAGGCGTGATAAGATCATATCCAGGTGCTTTACCTGGATTCACGGTTTCTTTAATGACATTCAGAACTTCATTTGCGTTAGTAAACAATGGAATTACGGCAGACATTTTATCAACAGGTGGAAGGATGTCGCTACTTGCAGGATTTGGGCGAAATACCTGTGATAGATGGTTTGCAAAAACATTGGCCTTTTCCTCTTCTGATATTGCCCACTTGCCATTTGCGTCGCGTATTGGAAATTGCGTTTCGGTGGGCATACTAGTATTTCTTAATGTTTTCCATAATGAGAATTTGGTTGAAGCAGTCGGAGTTAAACTTGCAATGAAACTAGCCTGCTGTCTACTGTCTTCTTTTCTAAGTGCGCTTTGCAACCTTTTAGTAGCTTCAGTCAGTCTTAGTCGTGCCGCTGGTGACCTATTTCGCTGCCATTCGCGACGGAACCTCCTTTTTTCACTTACAAGGTGCTCTATTTCCCGGTTAGTGTAAGTATTCAAACTATTTGTCACTTTTATTTGTCTGTGTGTAGCGTGAATGGCCGCCTGTTCCAGGATTACGTTCAAGTTGGATACGTTGTTATCGATCTCATCCGCGTTAGAAATTAGATGATTCGAATCTAAATGACTACTAATGTACTTCCTGTATTTTAACCAGTTAGTTTTGTATGAAGTAAGCCTTAGTGGGTCATCTACAAGTACTGTCTTCCCGTGAAGAAGAAATATAACTGGCGAGTGGTCTGACGATAAGTCAGTACAGGTACTAGCAGATAAGTTAGATTTACTAACTCCTCTTATTATACCGAAGTCTATCAAGTCAGGCTTTTTGTTAATATCAGAAGGCCAATATGTAGGTTGACTGGGAGATATAAAGTCCAATTTATTTTGACGTCGCATTAGACATTTATACAGCTGGTTTCCCCTAGGGTTTGCTAAACGGGATCCCCAGTGCGTATGTTTGGCATTGTAGTCACCAGCAGCAATAAAGTTGTGTCCGAGACCATTGAAGAAGTTCAGAAGTATATCTTCTGATATCGCGAACCGCGGGGGGAAATATATTGCTGAAATGGTAAGAAAACTACCTTGAATCTGGATACGAATTGTTGTCGCTTGGAGGTAGATTTGTGAGACTCCTTCAGCGACTTCATGTTTCATTCGTTTACGTATTAGGATACCAGTGCCCCCATGAGCCTTACCGTCGGGGTGATGAGTACCATAAAATCTAAAATTAGGTATCTGAAAATTGTATTTGTCTGTGAGATGAGTTTCTGATAGTAGCATTATATCAATATTCTGCCGATCTAGGTACTCGGCCAGTTCGTGTCTATGTTGGTTCACACCGTTTGCGTTCCATGTACATATCTTAAGAGGGCCTATTTTTTGGTAAGTAGAGTTTGAATTAACTGATTCTGGTTTCGCATGAATTCTTGCATCATTGATTGCATAGTTGACATGAACATGTTTATACTCTGTACCAGTTGTTGAATCATTGATTCAGAGTTACCATGTTGTTGCACTGGGGCATTAGGTGTATGCGCCCTTAGAACATTCGCGTATGTTATACCGTTTGTAATGCCGTTTCCGTTGCTAGAGTAAACTGGAGTCTGTTGGATGTCGATTATAGGATTCGGCGCGTTTCGGTTAGAAATGAGTTTACGCTTCTCTTCTAGTTTACGCTTAAGTTCTTTGTAAACCCTACAACCTCTGTAATTTGCGGTATGTTGTTCCCCGCAATTACTGCACTTTTTCTGTTCCTGCGATTTAACTTTGCAGGCGGACGATTGGTGTAGATCACCACATACAACACAAACGGTTGGCAAAGTGCAGTATGATTTTGTGTGTCCATACTCTTGACAATTTTGGCATTGAACGGGACCATTTCTTTTGTGGGGTTCTTCGACCGTGATTCTTCTATATAACAAATATTGAAGTTTGTATATAGGATGAACTTCATTTTTCTTTAGTTTCCGCGAGTCAGGTTGAAGTTCGACCTTGAACATTGGTTGGGGAACCTTTTTATTGTTAAGAACGTTCACCACGGAGTGAACGTTAAAATTCTCTTTTTCCAGTGCTCGTTTTACTTCATCTGGTCCTACAAATGATTCAATGCCTTTTAAGATTACCGCGATACCCTTACTACTCTTAAGACGATACGTGTAAAAATTTTTATTTCTATCGTTAAAATAACTAGAAATAGCGCGAAAGCCGTTTTCGGTGTATGCCTGAATTTTAGTCTCGTTAATGTTCCCTTTCTTTATTGGCACTATGTGAAAGCCACCACTACCAACAACTTGGGCAATAATATTTACTAGCTCATTTGAGCTACTCTCACGTAGGTATATTGGGGGCGGCCTTGGAGTTGCGGCATTTGCCGAGGTAGAAGATTGAGGTTCTTCTTCGCTCAGCAATGCAAACCGGTTCTTACCCGTGACGGACGTTGTTGGTTCTTCACCGTTCACAGTTTTGCAACTTTTTTTGTTAGAGTTGCCTTTGGCTGGGCTGGATTTACGCTTTATAGTAATGTAGCGATCCATGCCTGTCTGTACCGCCTTTAATGGTTTGTCGTTGTTTTCGTGTGTTATTTCTGTGTTCGCTGTGTTTCCACCTTCTTTGTTATTACTGTTGTTGCTAGCACTGCCTGGTGAGAGAGTTTGTCTTAGTGGCGCTACCTCTCTCATTCCATTGTTTACATCTGCATTTATCGCGAAGTATGCATTCCGCGAACTTACACTGCAGAAAGAGTGTCTGCGTTGTTCCAACTCTTGAGTGAGACGATGGCTCATCAAGCTGTGGGTTTGTTTAGCTGTGTGTGTGCCTTTTTTAATTTTGGTTGTTGTGTTACACTGATTCTTACACAACTGGGTTTGTTGTTCAACTTAAAATTTTTATTTTGTTGCAAACTGAATGACAAAAAACATGCACACTGTCCTACGAAAATGAGTAAAATGCGAAAAGGTGCTAAGTCCAAACACAAAAAAGTTTATTCTTTGGTAAAACATATTTAAAATTTTACAGGAGAGACAAAATACTTTCTGTAATATTTTGTATCTCCTGTAAAATTTTAAATATCGTACTTAGTGCCTTTTCTTTCTTCGCGATATGGTTTCCTTTGCTGTAACGGGGAATATTGAAGGCAAAAGAACAGTGAACTGCATGCCGGGAGCATCAAACTTCAACGAATGCACTGACTGTCATGTGCGAATAGATTATAATGCACCAGCACTAAAAAAACTTCGAAGGAAGTTCATGGCACACGGGAAGTTCGGACTTGCTGAACTTAACGACGATTTTAATTGTTAATGAACAATTGGCACACACCTTAGGCAAAAAATACGAGGCAACCGTTGAGAGCAACGTGTTGCAGCAAATTTGTTTTTAATCACAAAACACCTGGCAACGCAGCTACACACGAAGCAACGTTTGCTTCAAGATGGCTGTATTGCTGCAACGGTAGCCTCGTGCGTTTATAAATAACATTAGAAGATTTTTACAATTTGTTTTTTTAAGAAAATCAAATTAGGAGTATGTTTCCTTTAACTGGACAATCGGACTTGTTATACCTTCTATCATAGAATGGAGAGTATATTCACTTTGTCATTCCGTTTGCAACACCTTGAAATACTGGTCGGAGACCCCGTAAAATATTAATAAATTGCCTATCATTTTTTGAGAAATGATAAATAATTGAGTTCTGTTTTTCCGAAATGTTTATGTGAAGATGATGTGAAATTTATTTCATTAGATTCAAAAAATTATATTGGTCAAATAAGCACCCCCCGAGTTGATGCACATGTATGTATACTGGTTTCACGGCAGGATTTTAATAAGTCCCGAAGTAAGAAGTCTGGCGCCTTTAGATCTGGCGATCTGGACGGCGAATTTAAATTTCAAAACGGGAGGTCACTCGGCTAGAAAACTAGTGTTTCAAATCTCCGTCGTTGCTTGGCTGACTGAACGGTTGCTCCGTCCCTTTGGAACCATCAATTCTAGATACCAAATTCTGCAACTAGTTAAACATCTGCCTGTTACGTTCACCAGTTACGGTGGTTTCATCGGCATCCTCAAAAGATTAACGGTCAATCAATTGTTCACTGTATTGGGTCTTCAGCACTTTATACAACAACATCTTCAAGTCTTTCAGTAAAATTCGTTGCAAAAACCGTCCGCTAAATTGTGTGTCTGACGTCTTTGGCCACAGCAGCGTCGTTCTCTGCAGGACGTGCAACTTCCGGCCGTAGACTTCTTGCGACATACTTATATATAGTGGGTCCAGTTTCCACGAAGCACTCAGGTAAACGCTTTGTTGTCCGCGCACATAGTACAGAACGACAAGGAATACCAACGACGACGAAATTCACAATGCGTGATTTACCACATTTCTTCACTGCGAGGAATATGATAACATCCGCCTCCAAGTCATCAATTCACTGCACAGGTGTGTGAATGTTCCTTAATGTAAAAGTCGATGACGTTAATACTTCGAACATCAACTTCCCCTAAAATTCAGACCTGCAAGCTCTGAGAACATGAACAGGGTATCTCCTAATGTCATCTTAGGGCCATCTATAAGTACATGAGGAGACGAAGGTCCTTACCGTATGCACCCCTTTTTTCTTTCTTTAATTTTGTAATGTTAGACATAAATTCATTAAATGGCAATTAAATAATAAACGAAATAAATTAAATCAATAAATCGCTCCATTTCTGCATTGAACACAAAATTGAAAAATGTCTTAAGAATATCTGTTTGAGTGGATTTAAATATATACATTGCCCAAACTCGTGAACATGAACCTCAAAATATAAAATTGAAATTTTTGTCTCTATTCTGTGGTACTTATGTCGCATGAGTTCTACAACAACCTTTATGCAGAAGAAAATCTAGCCTTGCTTTTCAGAACAGGCCTTCTTCAAAAAGTAATTCTACTAGCAAGCCGTAAAGAACAGAATTTCGGAGAAAAGCAAGCATCTCTATCGGATGTTTTAAATGCTTATAGAAATTCTGCTTTTAGAAGAATAATAGTTTTTGTTTGAATTTAGAATCATAAGTCGAATATTTCCGCATGCCACTATTTCAATAAATTGTAAAAATCATATCATTACATTCGTCGTTGTCGTCATCATCATCCAACTACGAGACTTCCCCG
Organism: Hydrotaea diabolus; assembly: GCA_963513945.1. Taxonomy (NCBI): domain Eukaryota; kingdom Metazoa; phylum Arthropoda; class Insecta; order Diptera; family Muscidae; genus Hydrotaea; species Hydrotaea diabolus. The sequence goes on along the minus strand of OY740716.1, from coordinate 126,199,224 downwards.
CAGTCTCCCTCGCAACAGCATCAACATATACAGCACCTTACACAACATCATCTTACACCCACGCGAATTATGGGCGATTGTCATAGCTCGCCTGGTCTGATCAACGACGCCACCTGGCAACCCGTCATCTCACTTGGATCGGACCTCCTTCCCACAGGATGACCGGACAGTCGTAACGTTCGGTGATAGAATAGTGACAGTTCCGAAGAGGTGTGCGTGTTATTTTAGCCGCACCCAGAGAGTGATAAAGCGAAAAGGAGAGTATTGCGCCGTATCCGCGCTCTCCGAGTCGAAGAAGCACAACCAAGTCATTAAATCTCAATGCTGATGTTAAAGCACTTGGATACCCCATGACCAAAGTTCTCAATCTGTCGCTAGCCACTCACTTAGTTCCCGATGCTTGGAAAATGGGCAGAGTGGTGCCGCTACTGAAGCCAGGCAAAGACGCAAGTAAAGGAGACTCGTACAGGCCGATCTCCTTGCTTTCTCCAGTAGAAAAGACGTTTGAGGCACTGTCCTCCTCAGCCTGATCGAACACTTTTCATGTGCTAATCATCAGCATGGGTTCCGCAAGCAGCACAGCACAACAACTGCTTTGCACGCCATTACCACACGTATAAGTCGCAGCCTCAACCAGAACAATCCCAACGACACGACGGTCCTCGACGGACCTTACAAAAGCCTTCGACACGGTCAATCATGCCACTCTGTTCGAGGACACTGCAGAAACGTCTCTTCCGCCCAGTTTGAAATTTTGGGTCGTAAACTATGTATATGTGTGGGCGCAAATCATATTTAGAACTTAGAGACAGGAAGTCGAAGCCCTGTAGAGTTAAACAAGGAGTTCCCCAGGGTGGAGTGATATCCCCGGCTCTGTTTAACCTCTCCCTTTCTCAAATTCCTGCATCACCAGACGGTGTTGAAATTGTGTCGTATGCTTAGGATGGATAGTGGATTACATCTGCGAGAAAATAAGCTATTACCTCACTGACTTAGCACGTTTTTCCACTGCAAGGAATATGAAAATATACGCCTCTGAATAATCAGCCAAAATCCTTGGGGTCACATTGGACAGCCTTTTTCGATTCTCTGCACATGCTACAGCTATCTGCGATAAACTTAAAAGTAGGAACAAGGTAAGGACCTTCAAGTCACTTGCCGGCAGTACTTGGGGAGCCGACAAAGAAACCTTGTTGACCTCTTACAAATCTATAGGTCGGTCTGTAGCGAACTACGCATCACCAGTGTGTTCGGCGAACGTGAGTACGACGCAGTGGAAGAAAATTCAGATTTGCCAGAATGCCGCCATTAAACATGCCTTCTTATGTGAGGACCATCTACATGAGGAGACGAAGGTCCTTACCGTGCGCAGACACAATTTCCTGCTGTCTAAGCAATACCTGCTAGAGTGTTTTCGCAGTTTTCATCCCAACCAAAATCTGTTGGACAGGATGCCTCTGCCCAGACAGATCAGGTACGATCTGCATGACCCAGAGAGAGGTCCAGCGGTACAAGAGAAAACCTATTGATCATCGAAACTATCAGGCAGGTGTGATCAACATCCACGCTGATGTCGTCGCAGTAAATAGCTAGAGTGTCAATGTAGTGCTAGGGGAACATCCCCCCGGAGATTTCACCAGAGGAGAAGGTACTACCTCGGCTGACGCGTGGTTCTGGCTCAGCTGAGATTTGGATGGTGCAGTCGACTCAATTCCTATTGGGCACGAATTGATGCTAACATTCCGGACATCTGTTCCAGCTGCCATCAGAAACCACATGACGTGCTGCACTTCTTTAATTGTCCGACAAAGCCTACTCAGCTGACTCGCAGGTCTCTGTGGATACATCCAGTTCAAATGGCGCGTTTCCTTCACCTAGATTTCGAAACAGATCCCTCATAGACGAACACGACTTCAAAAAAATATGTTGTTGTTACATTTAATAGTTAAAACATCCTAATTTTTTTTTGGTACAATCATGCATGACATTACGGAACCCTACACCACTCTGATATGCAGATGATTTTAAATAATATATAGCCCTCTGTTGATCTTACGCCAAGAAAATTAAATATCATGTTTCTAGTTTTACTAAGATCTAATGACAGTTTACTCATTTCCGAATAAACATTATTCTATTTTACAGCAAAAAAGAAATGTTGGTAAAGAAAAATCCCGAAAATGTTGATATGTCAGTGTTATGAAAACGGGAAGGTTCTACAGCGCAGCAGCAATTTTCGTATTCTGAACGAACTTTATCCTTTCAGGTAATAGTGAATCCTAAACATAAAGTAATTGCTCTTTCAAAAGATTTGCTTTTTTTGATCATTTCTTGGAAAAATGTAAGACTTAGGTGAAAAAAATTATAGCAGCCATTTATAGGATTTTTAAAAAAGCGATTTAAATACTTTTTTAAGTGTCGTATTAAATACTCTGAATAATATATGATGTTAGTATGAATAAAAACACATCCTGAAAGAAAAGAGACCGGTGCGGCGCCACCTTGACAAAATGTTCATATAGGACCGCCGTTTATAATGGCACGGCCAAACTTAATTTGTCCACTTGTTAACTTTGTAAACTGTATCATTGAGTTATGTTTAAAATCTACAACAAAATAGATACAGATTGGTGATGAGCATCTATTAAAAATAATCTATTTTTTCCGTGGTGACCCTTACTGAAACAAACTGGGCTTAATTTTTGCAGAACATAAATACTCAAAACCCTTGTTAAAAGTTAGTTTTCGCCTTTTTCACAAAAAGGACACGTCAAACTTGGAGATAGGTCGTTAAAATTTTCTAAAAAACTCGATATACGATTTCACTTAATATATTAAAGAGAGATGAGGAGCACGGCTATTTATTAGCTAACAGTATTATTGCATTACGTATTCCGGGAAGTTTTAATAAACCTGCAAAGCCGAAATAAAATTCAAAACTACTTAGGCGACGGACATAAAATTAAAATAATTAAACGGTTCAAAACTAGACGAAGAAACTTTTAGTTGAAAGCAGGGATGACTGCGCAGTTTCGGTAAACACTTCTTCACCATCTTCAGACTCCAATTAACAAATGTGCTGTAGCTATTCACTTAAGAGCAGCCAGCTACGAATTTAACGAGAATTTCGGTCAGTAGAGTATTCCACCGAAAACAAGTATTTTTTCGTCTGCTTTTTGAAACAGTTTTAGTTTCTTTTTTGAAATATTTCATAGTTTTTGTGTTTGTTTAAACCATTAAGGCGTCCCATCAGGGTGATTTGAGTAAATAAAATAACATAATCGGCATATTCATAGGTTCTGCGGAAAGTATTGTTTGAAAAATAATTTTATTTCTCCAGTGATCCGTTAAATGGATGCAGTTTGTTTACCCTGTGTAAACACTGTTCCGGAACTATTTTCTTATGCAAAACTCTTCAAAATTTCGTATTTTCCCAAACTTAGAAACTACAATATTTTTACGATATATTTGGTTTAAAATGTTTAAAACGATTTACAGATTTACGTTGGTTATCGGTCATTAGTCGCTTACGTATGTACAATATCTTCTTTACTTTTTTTAACAAGTGGTTTAAAGTCAAGCAAAAGGAAATTTAATTTTTTTCCCGCTTTCCCGGGAAACAAAAAAAAAACCGTAAAAAAACTCTACTTCCAATCCTACCAGACCTTCTGGATATTTATAATACTTACCTAAGTCTTTTACAATCAAGTCCCCCGTTTGTGTGTAAATAACTTCCATAAAAGCCTCTCAACTCTGGTAAAACGGGTTCGTATTTTTCTTATCAATTTCAGAACCAGCACCTTAAAAAGCCACATATCCGACTTTGACCAAAGTTGGCATGAAGCGCTACTATTTATTAAAACAGCACCCTCACAAAGGTTTCCCCCGATTTTGTGTACTGTCGCTATAAGGGTAAAATTGTAAGTCCAATCCAATCAAGCTAAAGATAGAAGCGCGGAATTTATAGAATTTCATAGTGATGTAGGGTACCTCTTCTTTGTCACGCCAGACAATAAAATTTTTTACTTGATGTAATACAATATGTTGTAGTTATAGATTATGATTAGTTCGACATATGTATTTGTTTTGTTGTTTTGTTTTTATAAACAGATCATTTATTTGAATTAAATGTGGATTCCAGAAAGTATTCTAAAGTAACATCACATCGGCTCTGAGCATGATGAATCAAATGGTGAATATTATCTAGATAAAACAAGTTTCGTTGGAAAAAGAGCGAGAATAAAAAGTTTTAAAAAATAAAGAAAAATCATTTGCTGTATAATAGGGATGTCGATCGGGACTGACTTTTAGAATTCCTGGAATTTGGAATTTTAAAAAATAAGATCCAGGGTTTCCGTGATTTTTTTGAAATTTCGTGAATTTTTGGAATTCTGGTATTTTTTTCTATCTGTTGTTTCGTATACTTAAATCGATTCCTTAATTAGGGAAACTTTTTACTATCCACATTAACACATTGAACAGGGATTAACCGGCTCAAGACCTCTTGTTTCTATATTTAAATAGAAGACAAGTTTTTAATAAATTGTTAACCAAAAAGGAATCCATTCATTTTTAATATTAGCAAAGGATAAAAATTCAATTCTAAAAACATAACAAAGTCAAAACCAGAATGCATTTAAAGAGGTTTATTAACTCAATTGACTCTCCTGACTTTATCCAGATTAGGGTCATAGAATGAAAATCGCTTAACAACTATGTCACAAGTACATAGTTCCTAAACTATTATCTCAATGCTGTGGTCAACAGGCCGATCACTGGCTTAAGCGTGTGCCAAGGGACATTTACTATTTAACAAATCATTGGTTTAAGAGATTTCTCAAGAAAATTAGAGCATCTAAAGTTTAGTCAGAATGTCTTGGAATTATTTAAAATATTTGCCGCTTAAGAAAGTGTCTCTCTCTGCTGTATGCTGCATGCAAGTGGGTACATCTAAATATAAGTTAAATATTTAGTTGCAACAAAATATGTGGGTACTTCTCATTTAGCGTTTCCAAGTAAATAAATAAATATGTCGTAAGCGCCATCACTGGCTTATCATGTAAACAAATTATACATTTTTAATAAGTATTCCTTTGCAGGGATGAAGTTATAACTTCTTACATTAAAACATATAGAATTTCCGCCATACACTTATATTTCAAAATAATGTATAAAAACCTTTTACTGTAAAATGTATCATTTGGAGCTTACGATAATTAAGCGCTAAGGGCTCGATATTTTACCTTCCACTCCTGGATGTTCAGTTAAGTACATGCTATAAATATACCCAGATTTTAAAACTAACGTCATATTTTATTTTGTGAGCTAATTACTTTATTTTTAGTATAATTGGTTGAACATATATGTGGGAGCTATAGCTTAATCTGAACCGATTATCGCCAATTTCAACAGCGGACGTCATTTTATCAATATTATTTCTATCATGTGGCTTCTAGAGCTAAAAACATACATGCAAATCTCAACCGATTTTCATCAGTTTCAATAGGCTACTACAGCTTAAAACAGAAACATCGGATGAACATATATGTGGGAGCTATATTTTAATCTGAATCGGGTTTTTTTAATTTCAAAAGCGTCCGTCCTTGATCCAAAAAGAATACATATGTTTATCCGATTTAATGTTTTTAGCTCTAAAACCACATATTAATCCAATCTTGATGAAACCGACGCTACTGAAAGTGATAAAAATGGTTTCGGATTTAGACATAACTCACACGCATGTGTTAATCTGATTTTGTTTTTCTAGAATCAACATATTACATCCAATCTTGACATTTGACACAAGTAAGATCTTTGTGTCAAGGATGTACGCTGTGGAAATTGGAGAAATCGGTTTAGATTGAAATATAGCTCCCATACATATGTTTATCCGATAAAGAGTTTTTAGTCTAAAAGTCACATATTAATCCAATCTTGATGATATTAATCAATAGTAAGTTTACTGGACCAAGGACTGACGCTACTGAAATTGATGAAAATCGCTTCAGATTTAGATATAGTTCCCACTCATATGTTCATGCGATTTAATGTTTTTAACTCTTGAAGCCACAAGCGGACCTAATAGAAATTGAAGGCAATCGGTTTGATTTAGATATAGCTTACAATATGCTTAACCAATATGTGACGCGCAAAATAGAAAGGGACCTAAGGGTAAAAGCCAGTTTTGTTCAGGAGAGCCATTTTAAAGATTTAAATACGTGTATCTTTGGTGTACCATCACTTTCATAAAACGAGCATATCTCTGGGAGGGAACACTTTTGGGGCATGGGATCGGTCTCATTCGATGCTCAGATGTTGTCCACATCAAAAAAAGTGAAAATTGATTTTTTACCCTTAGGTCCCTTTCTATATGCGCTGTCACATATTATATTCTTATCTCTAAAAGCAACATATAACATCCGATTTTGATGAAATTTGGCACACTTTTTAATGATCGATCAGTCACTAGCTCGGATTAGAACTGTCCACATTTTGACATAGCTCCTGTCCAAAGGTCCCTCCGATTTTTCATACAACTGATCTGGCACACCCGTTTTAATTCCGATTTCGATCAAATTAGGTACAGTATTTGAAGATGGACAAACAACCGATCGTGGACCAATTTGGCCCATATAGGTCGAATGTTTGGTTTTGTCCCCATACAAATGGTTTGGATATCTAAAAACAGTAAGTTTTTCCTCAAGAAGCCAAAAACAAAATTTTTGCAATTTCGATATATTTTGATGACTGGTCCGAAAATCCGTGCAATTTCAACATAGAGATATGCGTACCAACAAATAATGAAACGTTCTCACAAATTCAAATATGACCGTGCTTTGAAAATCTGGCTAAATTTAGAGCCCGTCAAAGGGGTCCAGTGTCTCGTTTTTATTTCACTTTTTAGCACATCTAGAATTACAGGGTTTAAAACAGTCGACCAAGCCCGACTTTGGCTTTTTTTTTACTAGTTTGTTGTTTTTTTATTTGTTTTATTTTCTTGTGTCGTTTAAAGATAATACTACATAATTATTTACATTTAACAAGTAAAATTTTCACAGTTAAAACGTGTAATATTAAATTCATTTAATACCTTAAAAAATTAATTAACCTATTGGAATATTTGTAAAAAAGACAAACTACAAGTTCTAATTATCCGGCAAATACGAACTAATGCTTCCTCAAGATCATCATTACATAGTGTTACGAGTAGACTCCTAGAACATATTTAGTACCACATATCTGGCTTGTTAACTGGTTGGTGCCCGTTGTTGGTTATACCTCGTACATCCAATTATAATTCGTTGTGTATGTATTCTGTGGTCACTTTGGATTCGCCTTCATGAAAACCACTGCAATCAACAGGATATTTAACCTAGAAAAGTCAAGAAAAGCACAAATGGAAATGCAATGTGTAAGTTTGTATTGAAACGACAATTAGCCTCATATGTACGTTTGTACTTATACATAAATACATGTGTATAGTTCTATATGTATGTACAAAGTGAGATATAATCATAAGAGAAGTTCAAAACTTGTTAATTTGCTCTAATTTTCTTTGCAGACACAGGTAGGTAACGTGTGCGTGTGTGTGTTTCTCTCACCTCACAATTCGATGCAGAAGTAATGACACTGAACAAGGTCCAGAATGGAGTTCCAGTTTCGGTGCTAATGAAGAAAGCAGCACCCATACTACCGACTTTTACTATTTTCGGACTAACGCCCGACATGAGACCACGCGATTCTTCGGCCAAATACTGTTCGGCATCATTCAATTGACACAATACGTAGCGGTCACACTGTGGCTGTTTGGCCACGTATCGATAGGCACGATGGACTTTTAAAACTGGTTCAATGACCTGCTCGGGTAGTTAAATATGTGATTACTAATTGGTGAATAAATGTTTGTAGTTGCTGAGTTACTCACCTCCAAATTAAGTGTGTCCGTTAGTTTATCACTGATTTCGGTGGTGTTGAATTGCAAAAGACCGCGTGCTTGGCCTAATTTCAAAAGATCTTGTGCGTATCCTACGGCTGGCTTCACATACTGTCGTGAATCGATTTTCACATTCAAATGATGTTTAGCGACATGGTCCAATAAATTGGAGATTGTCTCACTAGCTCTGCTGGGATCAAATAAAGTACTTTTGGGATAACCTTGAGATTTAAGGAATCCATTAAACATGAATTGAGCTGTTTGGAAGTATCTGAAAAACAGAATTAACAGTTGAATACGTTTATTTTAGTTGCAGACACAGACATACTCGTACTCATACATATTTACAATTGTAACTATGTCAAAAGTAGATAATTGGCCTATTGTTACACAGAGATTTTCAGTAAGAACATAACAATTTTATATATTAATAAAACTCAGAATATTTAAGATATAGAGTTTAAATTTATTCCAGGTGTACGATTCCGTGTACAGCGATCTATTTTTTGGACCAAATTTCCCACCACTCTTGCACACATTTGGACCGGAACGTTGGCAAACTCATGTTGGATGTTGTCTCTGAGCTCGTCTAACGTTGTTGGCATAGACAGGTCCCATTAAAAGAAAACCAATGGCGTTAAATCATATGAACGAGATGGCTTTCGACCGGACCGTTTCTCGAGATAACACGTGTACCAAATATGCCTTTCAGTAAATGGATTGTAAGGCGTGCTGTGTGGCTAGTGGCGATGTCAAGCCCATCCAATTCTGGCCAAAAATAATTATCTAACATGGCACGATAGCGCTCTCCATTGACGGTAACACGGCGTGGAGTCGACTAATTTGGCTCATTTTGAACGGATACACTTACGGCTGCGTTATTTTCGTCGCAGCCGTAGCGGTACTGCGTCTCTTTGGCGCCGGAACATCCAAAAGTAAAAATTTGGTGTCGGGTGGGACGATTATTACCGCCGAAAATAGAAGCAAGCGCTCTCAAGTAATTTTAATGGTTTCTTTAGTTTTTAATGATTTCAAACATTGCTCGTAAGTGAACTTTACCATGATAAAAATATTGATTTCAACTAACGTTTTGACACTGAAAAATCATTAAAAATGTTTGATGGTTCGTTAACATAAAGATACGAAATTGTTATGTCCCTAACGAAAACCCGCTATATTATGGGCACTTAGCAATAATAAGTTATCTACAATAAAAGCACATAGCATTGTTTTTTAAACTTCACTTTGACAGTAGTACGAGTAATATATAATTGCGGCTAATATTGTTAATATTGTTGAAATGCAACAATAGTATTATTGCCAAATTTAGAAATGAAAATATAGTTGTAGCAAAATTATTGTTTTTTGTGGGTTTTTGTAAACAATAATATGATTACGGCGATCGAACCATACGGTGTGACTATGAACTAACCATAACGGTTTATATACAAAAAAAACATAAACACACACAAACAATACAGTGCCTGGTAGTTGTCCATTAATGGACAAAGCAAGTGCGATACCATTTTCTTATCGCAGAAGTGTCTTCTGTATAGAGAAGTTGTACCTCCCGGAGTGAACTTCCAGAACAAACAAAAAGTCACTACTTAGTGTCTTCTTGGAAGTTACTTTTAATTCTTATTTTATTTCGCGTTCACTGCAACTTTGGCAAAAGTGCAAAATGTTGTTTTTGTTTTATATATCTATAACGGCACATGTGATTTTTGACTGGTGTTGTAAACAACAAACAATCTTCCAATTGCCGTCTGAATGATTTAAAGACGACTGCAAAGTAAATTGTTCTTGTAAAATTCAAACTATCCTCCAATTATCGCCTATAGCGACTATAGCGTAACGCACGGTGGACGATAAAAGAAACTTCCAAATGTTGGGAGGGTTATTAAAAAACAACAACAACACAATACATCTAGCGATGCAAATCTTGCAAAGTTTACTTGTTTGGGTGGGAGACAAAGAGTCTGCCGACTAATTCTCATTTATTTATGATCTGCCTGCACATAGGTGTAATGCCAATGATCATGGTTTAATCACATTAGTTGATTGCGGCCTGAGGATTGTAAAATAGTGTTCACCGGAAGTGCAGTCATAGTATGTGAAACATACTATGGTTATGAGGATTATAATATGGATAGGATTATAATATGGTTAGGATTATAATATGGTTAGAAATCAAATTTACATGGTTTTAAGCGAATGTCAAAATATTTATCGACGCTTAAACATTTAAGAAATTTTCTGTCGAAATAATAGTTCTGTCAAATTTATAGTGTGCTTCGTCCATATTATGGTAAATCGTAAATCAGAGCATCTAATTCGAATAACTATAGATGCTTTTACACCACGTTTACTATTAATGATAATGGACGCCAAACAGTGCTTACTGAACCAGCAATTCGGCGCCGTTCTCCAATAAAGGTGGTGCTGAGAAAAGATTGTTAAAATTAGAGTTCCAGATTGCGCCATGTTCTTGCCAGTCAGTCCAATTCGTATAAACATTTATGACACACAGTTTTAATTGACAATTATTTATCTAATAATATGTGGTGTCATATAACATCCATAGTTGTGCGTCTTAAGCAGTTTTCTTGGGGCGTTGTCGAGTTAAAAAACAATTATTTATAGCTAGACCTATTTTCTGCACGATCCATTACTCTATCTATTAATGTAAGTTTGGTTTTATATTAAGAGATTCATTGGGTTTCTCCGTACTACATGACGTACTACATCTTCGTCACCTTCTACCTCAGATTTCTAGAAGTCTTTATTTCTCTTTTTGTTCGTCATGACGAATAAAAATCGTTTCTATTTATTAAGTTTCGAAAGGTGTTACTTCTGCTTTGGTACAAGACCGTTATAATTGTTGGCCCTGAGCACCTTACGAACACTTTTTTGACAGGCACTAGTTCCAATATCCATTTTTGGAGCCATTAATTTTTGGAGAAAATAATTGTGTGCTCTCGCGGTTTGTTTTATTAACATGTCGAACAGCTCTTGATGGTTATCTTATCTAACCAGTTTTTGTAAAAGGGGAAAAAATTATTGAGGTAAACCTTTTTTCTTTATTTATATAGATTTCGTTAAATATCTTGATAACAAATAAGAGTATTACAATAATTCTTGCAGAAAGTGAATCGAAAAATATCTTCGAACATATTCAGTCAATAATATTTCATTGATGTTCTTTAGGTAGCTTGTTATGCAAGTTTACATTGTAATTTTCTTAATTGTTTACAGAAGCTAAAGAATATATTTATATAGAGACAAAAAACGCCTTGAAGCAGTAAAGCCTTTAAGAGTCGTATTTTATAAAACAAGCAAAAACATCTGCTAACAACCCCAAAAAAATAATATCTTTCAACCTTTAACCTAAACCATAAAGTTTTTAGTACATCGATGTTGATCGATAAAAGAATAAAGAATAATTTTTGATTTTCTATAGATCTCAAACCAGACAATACAAATAACAGAGAACCAGATTGCGCCAAATCATATACTTATAAACATTAATGGCATACAATTATACGAGTATCTAACAGAGCCAGTTTGATTGGTGTTAATAAATTGATATATGCTTTATTTAAATATAAATTTCTGTCAATCTAAAAAATCATAAGTTAATATTTACCGGAACGTCTAAAAAAAACAGCGTCTGGTTTCCACCTCTTAAATGCCGGCTATTTTACGAGAAAGAGATTTATCTCTACGCTATGTAAAAACTTAAAGAGCGCATTAGCCGTTCGAACCGGCGTTCAACTGTAGGTCCCGGTCAGTGGTTATAAGAATTATTTAGTGAAAGTTGTCCAAATGGGAAACTGGTTTAGAACTTTTCAGAAACATGTAAATTGACAGGTAAGCAAAACGGAATATTTTTTTTTAAATCCGAAGCACAGTTAATTTGTTTAATTTTATGAGACATTATGAGACTTTAATCATATTGAAAACTTTTGGAAAGAAAAAGGAAATATTCCATTTTATAAAGTGATCGATAAGAATAGTTCAAGCGGTCTGCAATTAACAAATGCTGTAAATGGAGAGAACTCGTGCACAAAACCATTTACTTTATTTTATATAAAATTATGGACATATCTGTCTTATAAAATTTTAATATCCTTCAAAGCTCACCAATCCAAATACATTTCCAAATTGCTATATTTCAAAAATACAAACATCGTTGAATCTTTTTTAAACGCTTGTGCTCCGAAAAATGTAGCACACCAACGCTTTTAAATATCAACGCGCATTTGGTAGTCCTAGCCACATAGGGGCCCAAAAGCCTTGCCTATGGACGCATGGGTACACGATTACAAACTTATTAAATTAACGATTTGTCTATGGTGCCCTGGCGAACAAATATTTAAATTCCCTAACTAATATACATATGTTTACTTTCAAATTTGGATACCGAATGCTAGGGCCCTAGAGTTTCAAAACCTTGTACCGGTATTGTGGAGTTTGGCGAAATTCAATCGACTCCGCTCTAACTGCGGCCCATTTAACAAATCGAGTCTCGGACACCCGGCAAGCAAACACCAAAATGCCTCGTGTCTATTATTTTCTTTGGATCTACGTCGAGTCATTAGTATACGCTAACAAGTCAACTACTTTGAAAGAGCTGCAGAGTCAACACTTGGAATGGTTAAAAGTCTGCCTGAAAAGTCGAGGCGGGTAAAGAATGGCAACAAAAAATTTAAATTTAAACGAACCCGATTTCTATATCTGACACTGTTGTTATTAAAATTAATTTTGATTTATTTTCCTACCTTTCCTTTTGATCATTAGAAATCTTTTTATTGATTTTTTACGCTTATTAATAAAATAGATTAATTTGTAATCTTTCAAATATTTTAAAAATTTTAATTGCGTATGTTGGCGTGTATTGCAAGTGAACGCGATTTTTAGAGTACTATAAGTATCCGAAATACCAACGAATCCTGAATATCATTATGTGCATATGTTTACCAATCTGAATATAAAATGTAATAAATGGTCATTTACTTTATTCAAAAAGTCTCTCGTGAATTGGTAAAGATGTTTAAAACCAATGACAAAAATGGCGCTGAAAAATGTCTGTCGACTCATTCGTGCATATCTTTTTTCGTAATTTTTCCTAAAATATTCATTTTCAGTTGGAGTTATGCAAATTTTTCTAAATCTGGATCCATCGCAATCTCCGAAACTCAGAATCTACAGCCGTACTTTATACTATCTGAATATTACGTCTTGACTCAATTAAGCCTTGGCGAATGGAAACAAACGATTAAATTTGTCTCAAATACTAATTTTACCATTTTTTTAAAATTCCTCTATTTAAAATGTCGATTTCCGGTTTTATTTAAAAATTCACAATATCGATCTTTATCGACCGGATTAATAAAATCGAAAATTCGACGTATAAATAAACTGAAAAATCCAATGCTGACATATTTTAGATGTTCGATATAGAAAACAATATACATATGAACATATATACATGTACCAACAAACATATCACTATACTCCGTAGTAGTCTTTGGCGACCACTTATTCGCTTAACAAGCAGCCATCAAACACGCATATTGTCACTATACACATATTGTGAAATGCGTTTTATTATCAAAATAAAAACAAATATTCAAAAGTGAAATTTAAAAGTAAAAACTAAAGTGGTTTACCAAAAACAAAACAAAAAGAGAAATGAAGAATAATTAATAGCCATTCTAAGCCAACCACACACACAATACAGCAAATTATCCCTTTTTCTTTTTCACAAGCATGCAAAAGAGAGCCGAACGTTGTATCAACCTTCAAAGATGAGGTGAAATAAAACAAAATTAATCTTTTTCATAGCTAAACGTCTCCAAACGAGAATCATTTTAATTTATGATTGACCCAAATTTTCACTTCGTATTTGTTTATGGTACACAACTTTCATATCAAATCAAGGCCCACACATACAAATGCGCGTGCGCGTAGCTAGAAACCCTACACTAAGAATAAGAATATAAAATTGTGCATGCGTTTAGATACACATAAAAATGTTCTCAAAAATCATTTCAGTCTAAGTCTTTATCTAGACTTTTTGTTAATGAGAAAAGTAATGAAATGTACGTTAACACGCTCGTCACGAGTTTACGTACATAAACATGCATGCATGTGTATGTATGTAAACCGAAAGTTCTGTTTTTTCAAAGTGAAGATAGCAAGCGTCTTTTTCCAGCAAATGTATCATATATAACGTACATAGTATAACGGTAACACGCATTTCACAAGTAAAAAAGTGGCGTGCGGAAAAATTGGAATGGTTAGAATCGAACAGGCTAAACGGCCGATCAGCTGGGCACGAACAAGTTGTCAATGGTCAACCCACCAACGAATTAAACATTCATACTCACATCTTTTGTTCGTTGTAGAATGTGGAATAAAAAGTGTGTCACGAAACTTCCGCCTTTGTAGCAGTTGGTAGTTGCCGCATATTCTTTTTCGTTCGTACCAATCTAAGGCCTTATACATACATTCACATGTACGAGTATGTATGGCTGAGACATTCGTGTATATACTCTTCAAGAGAGGGTTCAAGACCGGTTTAAGTTCGTCGAAAGACAAACGTAAAACCGGTCTTGGAGACGTGCAACTCCAACTAGCATAAGAAAGTTGTGTCTCATTTTACACAAACAATACTTTTACAGCATTCGTTTGCTATGAACAGTGCTGACATTTTCGTAGAGCTTTAATACACAAGCGATGCCTGTGGAAACCATAAGTAAGCGATCGAAAACAATCATCTGCACTATTGTACCCGTTGTGAGTTTACTCCCCGAAAGATATACTGAACTACCCAAAAAATCATTCGAGACTAAGTAAAAGTAGGCAGGTAGTCATAAATGTATACGACACAATTCTTAGAGCGATGTGTAATCTAGTATCATTAAAATGTCGTTAGGATTTTACATATTTCCAGAATGACATTGAACACTTGGCTAATGTTGAGTTAGATGGCAGACTCCACATACATACTTACTTGAGGTATACCTGGGGATTAGCCAAATAACTGGCCCAATCTGCCAAATACAATGTAGCGGATTTAATCCAACGTCTACGGAATGATTGGTTGTTTAGCGATTCGAATAATTTATCGTAATCCACTTTGCCATCTCGACTTTTGAATCCCTGTGTGGAAATAAAAGAAATGGAATATTTTGTTGAAAACATTCTTTTTCCGTTAACTTGTGTCTTTAATAATTACCTTTAAAATCTGGTTGATACCAGATTTTTCGTAGAGCGCATCTGCCAACTCAGAGTTGGAAAAGTGATCCCACAACACATGAAGATGCTCCAAAAAAGGCGGCAACACCCATGCATGATCCTTGTGTCTTTCTTGGGTGTGTTTGCCTTCGGGACCAGCAAAGGAGCTAACCGCTTGCATGATCAGCGGCAATAGACTCATAAAACCATTCTCGTCCTGTTGGCTGTCGCTTTTGGAGGAGTTGTCGTTCACTGAACGTTTCTTCTGCTGATGGTGCTGAGATTGTTGTGTTGGTTGCTCGTTATTTTGACCCATAAATGCCGATGCTAATTGAATGATTGACCCAATATCGATGGCTGGCTCACTCTCACGCTTCTGAGGGTGATGTTCGGTGTTATCGTCTTCAGTGTCATCACTTTGGGTGAACATTTCAATAACGTTGCCGATAATGGACGGATCGAATCCACCGCTGCGTCCATTGTTATTGCCGGCAGTTGCTAAAAGGCTTCCGATTCCGGACAGAATTTGCATAGCACCCGAACCGGCACTTTTGCCTTGGCCCTGCGTATTAGATTGCATAAACGAACCAATTAAGGAGGCTACGCCCGCCAAACCTGCCCCACCTCCGCCTCTGGCGCCGTTATTATTTTGATTGTTGAGAGCCTCCTGAATGAACATCGAGGCCATATCAAACAAAGGATTCGAATCATCGTCTCCAGCCGCGGAACGATCTGGTCGCTGTGTCGTATAGCCAATAGATATATTAGCGCACATTAATGCTAGCAGCAAAATAGCCTTTTTCAAAAACATTTTTGTGGCAACAATTAAGTCGGTAGTCAAGGAACTTTCACAATCACTACGTTCTGTTTTAAATTTGTATGCTTGATGAGATTCAGATTATTTTTTTAATATGTGATATTTTACTCTGTATAGTTTTTGAAAACGTTTTACACGATATTATGAATTGCTCTAGTTATTTTTTAAATACTGTTGTTATATAAAGATCTGCCAGCTCTCAAATGCCACTGACTCCGTTGAAGACTTTCTACCTTCTGATCACCACAAAAGTAATGTAACTCTTCTTAAGTCCCAACTTCACAATTCTTGTTTCTTTTCTTGTCTACCTGTAGACAGACCTAAATCACGACTGTTGCGTGTTGTGTTTGTTTTCCATCTGCAAGCCTTTCTAGCATGCCTTGTGGCTCCGAAGAAGTTCGAACATGTTGGAGTAATGTTCTTGGTTAGGAAAGACAGTTGAGAACGAACAGCTGCAACGCATGCCTGGGCAATTCGGTTGTTTTACTTTATGGCCTTTCTGGTAGGTACACGTCAATAAAGTTTTTGTTGGCTTTCGCTGCGTCTTGGTATTGGTTAGCAAGCAAACAACCTACCTACTTTCTTTTTCAGAATTTTTACTTCAAAGAGCACTTAATGTGTAAGCGAATCTTTTGTTAATATTTTATACAGATGACACTCGTACAATTTGTTCGGTAGAAACCAATTTAAAAGTGACCTCGGTTCAATACAAAATTCTGGAGTTGTGTGTTGGTGTTAAGACATTTTAGCTAAGTAGACAAAATGGATTATGTGTTGCTGGGAAAATGCGCATCTATGTACAGTTTGCACTGATGATACATACATATGTTTGTAATTGCCAGAGACCTCGGATTAACGCCACGGAACCCTTGATTAACGCTGTAATGTCAAAGAAATAAGCGTAGGTAGAAAAGCGAATTTTTTTTTTTAATTTTTTATTTAATTCGGTTTTTGCTATTTGATATAAGTTGAATTTTTATGTCTGTACTCCATCTGTAAAGGCACTGCAAAAAAATAGAAGAAAATTGGTTTAAGTTTGATATAGATAAATCAAGTTTTCTTTTAAATGAGAGACAATTACGATAAACGTAAAAGGGAAATTTCGATTTTGTGTACCTCTTTTTAAAGCGATAGGTCTGTTCTTTCGAAATTAATACATTTTTTCAAGGTGAAAGTATTGTTGAGAAGGCAGCTTTTTAACTGGTTATTTCTCTTAACGAATTCAGGTTTTAGCATTATTTTGAAACTATATAACATTTTTAACCTGAAATACTGAGACAAGTTTTTTAAATTAAAGTGGCAGTTTTGATGAATAATAGCGAAACCTACATCAGAAAAAATTAGGGTATTTTTATGAAATCCTTTCTAATTGTACTTGGAAGGGACATACATATATACTGGTACACACGTTTTATGCTGTAAAAAAAAGTACTGAATGTTTTTGGACCAAATATTTTTTAATATTTATTGATGTATATTGTATCCAAAAAGAATCTACTTATTCGAAATGTCCACCTTTTGCCTTTATACACGCCTTAAGTCGAATTGGCCAATTGTCAATAGCTGCACGAACCTTGTCCATTGGAAAATTGGCCACAGCTCGAACCAAAGCATTCTTAGGAGATCCAATGTCGGGGTATCTTTTGTGACAAGCCGTCCACAATTTGGACTGCCTGAGGGCCATTCTTCAGAGGAAATGAACGCTGGCAAATTGTTTCGAAGCCAGGCCTGGGACGTTTTAGCCTTATGGGCCGCGCAGAATCCTGCTGGAAAGTCCATGGCTGGTTTTGGAACAGGGAATTGTTAAGAGGCTTCACAAAAGCTTCCAAAACGGTTTCTTGGTAAACTTTGGCCGATGTTTTGACTCCTTGTTCGCAGAAATGCAGGTCAGTGACCCCATCGTAGGAGACATCCCACCAAACCATGACTGAAGCTGGGTGAGGACCTTTTCCCCCCTTGGGATCAGTTCAGATGCTTCCTTAGATGACCGCGCATACACTCTATAATTTTGCTTGTTAAATTTTTCCTGAACGGTAAAAACGTTTCATCGTTGAACAAAATTTTTCTGTGCAAGTTATCAGCGTGCTTCACCAAAAGACATTTGCATTTTTCAATCCAATTTTTTTTAAAGCTGCAGTCAATTAATGTCCGGTACGTCGTTTGAAAGCCCCAAGTATTTTTTAATGATTCGACTCATGGACTTTTGCGTGATATTCATCTCACGGGCCATGATTTTTTGTTTTCGGAGCGGATTTCTGTGAATTCTTGATTTAACGGCTTTGATGACATGCGGTGTTCGAACAGAGCGTGGGCGGCCCGACCGGTGGCGGTCTTTTACATCTCCAGTCTCCTCAAACAGTTTTATGCATCGGTAGACGAACATGCGGCTAATCCCTAGTGGCCGGAGCGTTTTGAAAATATCGCTTTTTTCATTTCACACTTGAAAAGCGCTATTACAGCGATACGGTTCTTATTATCTGACCACTCCATGATGAGAGTTGAAACAATTTTAAAATCCCGTTACAGACTAACGCTTTTAAGGTTAGCTTTTAAAACCCATATGACATTAACGGGGTATGTTCAGTTCTACTATTGAAATGGGTTTGTTCAATGTTGTAACAGTATTTATGTCCCTACTAAGTATAAGAAAACTTTTATACAAGTAGATTTGTCAAATATTTGACAAAAAGTGTCAATTATGTGCCCGTCAAAATCTGAACACTATATTTACCGGCTTGATTGGCCGGTTGACCGCACTATACACTACAGAACGAATCCGTTTTACGCCCGTACTGTCCGTGTGTAGAATCGACTTCCGGCAAATGTATTCCCCACCAATTACGACTTCCAGAAGTTCAAGATTAATGTCAATAAACATTACTCCCTCTTTCCCCCTTCGGGGAAAAAACCTGAGTGTTTGTTAATTAAATAGAAATGGAAAATTAATGCTACCACGACCGGTGAAGGTAAGGTTTCCATATGTTTTACATCCAATAATTAAAAATGTTCATAAAAATAAATAAATTAAACAAAAACTGTCAAAAATAATTTAAAATAAACTTGAATTGTTTTAGTTATAAAGGGTGGTTAAATTTTAAGGGCCGATGTTGAATGTGAACCACACCTAAACGTCAATTTTTTTCTGCATTTCATTTGATATTTCTCAATTTCAGCGAGCAACGCGTTAAAGTTATTCACGCTTGGGGCAACCGTGGATGATAAGTTTTCGAAGAAAATCTTCTTCAGTGATGTGGCACATTTTTATCTCAGTGGATTCGTCAATATGCTTATAGACCTATAATTGGGACGTTCACTGTTTGGGCAAAGTGTTTTGCAGGCTTTTGCGAAAATCCGGAAAAACATAATTGCGTCAAGTATTTACGAATATGTACCTATCTTAAGACTATACAATTTCTTATGTACATATTTTAAGGTTCTATTAGTCTTGACGGTTGAGGGGTGATGTGAACTGGCCGGCACGACAACCAGACTTAGCCCCATGCGATTTTTTCATTTGGGGTTACCTTATTCGAAGGTGTTTATCAACCTTCCAACACCTTGGAAGACCTAATTAAAAGTATTGAGGCTGAAATTGGCAGAATACCATCATTCGTGAAAACTTCAGAAAACATATGCAGCATTAAAAGCCATGTACATAATTTAAAAATTCCCTTTACTGTTCAATATAATTAAAATATAAAATAATTTTTTCTACGGTTCATAATTTTTTACTTCATTTCCAAATAAGCAAATTACCGCGCTTCACCCTGTACAAGTGTATATTATAGTCTTGATCACTTAGTATTACACCACACATTATTTATACGAATATGCCAAAAATACGCATATGGATTTTGATTCCTTCTTCAATAAATCGAATTTTTTTCAGTCAGAATTTTTTTATCCAAGTCCATTTAAATCTGCAATAATGTAAAAATATGAGGTCTAGCATAATTACGAATGCAAAAATTAAACTGTTCTGCAAAAATTTCCCTTAGAAAAAACTAACCGATCCTTATGAAAAATGATCTCCTGAATTCGGATTGAATGTCCGTTTTGCCTCACCACGTATAATTTCGAGATATGGTGAACATGAAATTGGTCGGACTTTTTTTCATTTATCTGCTTAAAACTTTATTCTTATCCGATTCCGTAAATAAATAACATTAATTGGTATGAAATTCATCTTTCATGTAAATTATAATTTATAGAAATCAAATAAAAATTGTGGAAGTATCAGCATAAAGAAATCAAAATGTTGTTTTTTATGTTGAAAAATTTCATTTTCAACTGCCATTGTACCCCAATGTTGCCTGAGTTATATCAGTTTTTGTAAAAAATCATAGGATTTTTTCTATTTAACTGATTAATTAATCGAAATCCCTCGAAACTACACGTGATAGGATTTCGGAGATCATTTTTCAGTGATGTGGCACATTTTTATCTCAGTGGATTCGTCAATATTCTTATAGACCTATAATTGGGACGTTCACTGTTTGGGCAAAGTGTTTTGCAGGCTTTTGCGAAAATCCGGAAAAACATAATTGCGTCAAGTATTTGCGAATATGTACCTATCTTAAGACTATACAATTTCTTATGTACATATTTTAAGGTTCTATAAGTCTTGACGGTTAAAGGGGTGATGTGAACTGGCCGGCACGACCACCAGACTTAGCCCCATGCGATTTTTTCATTTGGGGTTACCTTATTCGAAGATGTTTATCAACCTTCCAACACCTTGGAAGACCTAATTAAAAGTATTGAGGCTGAAATTGGCAGAATACCATCATTCGTGAAAACTTCAGAAAACATATGCAGCATTAAAAGCCATGTAATTTAAAACTTCCCTTTACTGTTCAATATAATTTAAATATAAAATAAATTTTTCTACGGTTCATAATTTTTTACTTCATTTCCAAAGAAGGTTTTTTGTTGCAAAACAGTGTTATTAGGAAGCAAATATCCGTAATAGGTGGGGCAAAAGTAATGTCATAATTAGAGACTTACACATACAGTACGTTCATGGAACACATTCGCTAGTTTTTTACTGTTTGAGTATGTACTTCTACACTACACCGATATACTGTTCTCCGCAGTTCCTCGTAGGTTTTGTGCATTTCTGTACGCATACGAGTATATGGTTTTTACTTCTGCATTAAAAACGAGCATAATATTTATTTATTTTTTTTAATTTGGGGTTAAATTTAGGCACAATAATAGAAATAAGAAATAATAGAAGAAATAATAGATTTACTAAGATTAAGAGAAGCTATCAAATATAACTTGAGTAGTATTGGTATATGGTAGTATTGGTTTTTATGCTAAGTCCTGATATCCGCATTGTTACCAAAAGGTTACAAATTTTGTTCGTGGAAAAAAGAAAATGTAGATGTACTAACTCATTAAAACAAAAGAAATAGAAAAGTATTTTTTGTAGAAGTTTAAATAGTAAGCTTGCATTATTAAGTATTAGCCTCCATCCAGACTAAGTACAAAAAAGAGTAAAACAATTTATTTTTTTAAAATGTTATTTTTGAATCGAGTACAGCAGGTTTTTTAATACACATGACATGTTAATGTTAATGATATATCATCATTTTGACGATTTTTAAACTAAAATTTGACCAAATTTTAGTGTAAAAACGCCGAAAATGAAGATTTTTAAAAAAACGTATTTTATGTCAAATAAAGAGGAAACCCTGCACTGAGACGAAAATACAATGATTTTTTTAACCGTGTGTCTGGTTAAATTTTTCATTATAAATGCTTGATAACATAGACAAAATAACATTATGAAAGGTCAAATGAGCATACAAAATAGTTGAGTTAACATTATAAAAGGTTGGATTTTTCAAGAGAGAGGCAGACAAACGTGCTACTACATAACAATAATTTGAAGATCATTCGGCTGTGTTGTATAGAAGTTTTTGATCTGCTTTGTGTTATACGAAGTTCAGAATTAAGTTACATGAATTTGCAACAATTGCAAATGTCTTATCCCCAACTCTTTTTCCTTTTTTCCTCTGCTCTATATGCTTGTAATTGTGAGAAAGATTATAAGACTATTTATCTCGCTCTTTTAAAAAACCACCACCAAATGCAAATGGTAGCTGTACAATCTTCATAGCGCAATGATATTGCGCTATGAAAATTGCTTTTCGCACAGTTCGAAGACTAAACGCAAAGGGTAATTCTCATTAATCATAATGGGACTCCCGTATAAGTCATTTGATTTGTAGCCGAAATAATCGTTGCCAAAGACTGCTGAAGAAAAACTTTGACAGGTTTAGAAACAGCTGTACAGTCTGCTTGGCAACCGTAGCCAATACATTTCACCATTTTTTTAGTTGATTCTGAAAAGAAACAACAAAAAGGTCTCGAACCAGAATAAAAACTGTTCAAGTCATAATATTAAAAAAAAGTCCAAAACAAAAACGTAATAGGAGGTTAATTTAATATTAGATATTTTAACAGTAACTTTATTTCTGGTTAAAAGAGGTATCCAATAATTAGTTAACTTAACAATAAAAATGATTTCTATAACAATCTTCATAGTTTATAATATTAACAATTATAACGTTAAATTGAACATGTATTGTTTCAGTAAATTAACTATAAAACAAGTTTCATGGTTAAAGTTGTATGTATACTCGTACCACTATATATGCAAATGTTTATCATGATAAACCAATTGCTAGATTCGCACTAGCCATGTGTAAGTTAAACGTTGCTTCGCGTAAGGATGTGATGCCACCTGTTTAAAAAATGCTCTGGACGGTTGCCTCGTGTGTACCTGGCTTATGATTCGATAAGTTCGTAGTAGAAATAAGTATTGCTTCAAGACTTTTTGCAATATTTAGGCATAGATTGACATTCCAGCCAGACTAATAAATAGAACAATTATGTTTTTCGTTTCTTTATAAAAATGATTTTTTAATAAAATAAACATTACGCAGCTCATAGACCACATCAAAGTTATTATGTTAATTTTTTCTTTACTCGTATTCAAAATAATACCATTAATAGTACATAATAAGCACAAAGTAGGTATTGATAAGTCGTCTTTCACAGGGACAAAACATATCTAACAAGTGGTGTTGTGTATAAGTATCGTATATAAATTCTTTGCTGACTTAATTTCCCGTTTGAAAAATAACTAGAACTGTGATCATATAGCTTGCGAGAAATTTAGAAATATGCTCATAAATAAAGATAACTTCTAATGTGTAAATTGCCTAACTTGTGTGTGTATCTCGTTTTATATTCTAAAAACACGATTTTTCTTTTAAAAACGGCAATTTTCCCAGTGATTTTGCTTGGTAACCTTGCTTTTTGTTAACAAATTACTTGAGTTTGCGGTTTTGCTATCCAGCCTTAATTATCGAGGCTTAACCAACAACAACACAGGTATTGTTTACAGTTTGCTTGTATGTAAGCTTCCGATTATCGAACTGTAAGTGTAAAAGTACACTAAACGTAGTGAATTCTGTTTCTGTTGCTTCAAAAATACCTCGTAGTGTTTCTGTTTAGAGTACGAGTATGTATATACATATGTAAGTAAGTACAGTGCGTTAACATAGCATTTGCGTTCGTCTTGTAAAAAATGTAGCGTACGGTGTCGCATTTACAAACACTGAAAAGAGTTGTGTGTTTGGTATTTCTTGTTAGGAATGTTTGCGGACTGAATAGGGTTGACAAAGTTCTGATCGACTTTTGCGCCCGGTTTTAATCGATTAATCGACTGTACCGTTCGACTTTTTGCTGCCAGCTTAACAAAGGTTTATGCCCTGCACAACTCTGTGTTACGGAGTATTATAAGTTAGTTTCATGTCAAATGTTTGTAAATACCAAAAATATTTGAGCAAAACCCACATTTAAGTTTACAAATCGACTCAGAGTCTGGAGCTGATTTGATTCAAAGCTTGTAATCAAACTAATCAATTGTTGTCCGATCTTTATAAAGTTTGGCAGAAGTAACATTTTTTAACCAAGAACAGACGTTATTGAAATGAAAAAATTGGTTCAGTTTTAAATATATACTCGTATAGCTCCCACACATACATATGTTCAAC
This sequence comes from Hydrotaea diabolus, assembly GCA_963513945.1. Classification (NCBI taxonomy): domain Eukaryota; kingdom Metazoa; phylum Arthropoda; class Insecta; order Diptera; family Muscidae; genus Hydrotaea; species Hydrotaea diabolus. The sequence goes on along the minus strand of OY740716.1, from coordinate 126,175,160 downwards.
CGACTTGGTGTCCTCAGCTCCAGAAGCCACATACTACATTCAACCCTGATTAAATTTAGCACAGTTTAATATTATAAATACTTTATAAATGCTTTGGTTGGTTTTGCCGATTTCTTCTTAAATGCTTGCCTTAATTCCTGCAAAGTTTGACGGTTGTTGTAGCAAACGTAAGATTTTTCTTGTTCGAAGGGCAGCAATTCGTGGATGGTTTGCACATTGTGCGGAAACGTCTTCAAGTCCTTAACTGAAATACCTTGGAAAAACTTATTTTTTTTTGCAATGTAGGGGTATCCACATCTTCGTTCTTCTACACCGAAAAAAACATATTGATTAATGATTGGAGTCCATTGCAGGACTCGCGCACAAGATTGAAGCATGTGGAATTCAAATTTTATGACTGCCAAAGATCTTTGAAAGCTGAAAACGGTCATTTAAGTAAAATAATAATTGGTTGATATTGGTATAAGCCCAGAAATATAATGCAGCTTTTTAAAAAAAATTCAAAGTGGCAAGCGCTTACAAATGAATTTGACAAGAAATGTCCAACATAAATGCGCATCAATACTCAACACCACACTGCTACAGGGTATTATGACCCATTGTTATGTATAGTAAAGGGTGATAAGTCTTGAGGTATTTTTTCAACAGGGTTTATTCACAGATTACGCATGAGCTGTGTTAAACTTTATAATTGTTCTTTTGAGTATAGTTTGCCATTTCATTATGGAAAGATTTACCGCGACAACCACGGTTTGGAGCGGTCCAAATTTTATTAAATTTGTACGGGTGGTCAAACTAGAGGTATTTTTCAATAGGGGTTTTTTTCACAGATTACGCATGAGTAGTGTTAAACCTTATTTGTTTTTATTTTCAGTATTGTTTTCCATTTTATCATGGAAAGATTTACACCGTGAAAACTACGTTTTTTGAGATTTCACCATGCTAGTCGAAATGCTCGAACGAGTCATCCACACGGTTATGCTACTCTTTGCATAACCGTGTACCAGACAGTTTGCTAGTGAAATTAGATTGCAGTGCTAGTGAAATTAGATATGTACTAATTACCAGATTAGTACTATGTAACTAACGAAAGTCATGGATATCTGCTATATATAAGTATTTTTTTTTTAAATTTCGTTTATTTAAAAATAACTTAAATATACTTTTGCTTAATTAATATTTCGGTTGAAAGTAACTTTATAAAAATAAAAAATGTTATACACAGGTTCTATTTTGGTTTTTTAATGATTTAGCCATAATCTCCCGTTTCATTCGAAGATCAACGACTTTCCTCAATTGCTTTTTTGCAGATCTCGTGAAATGTATTGTTATTGGTCTTGATTCTATAAAAAGAAAAGATTCGGTCAAAATAGACAAATATAGTTAAAAATATATTTTTAATAATAAACCAAAAACCCCCTTGATCACATTATTAAAAAACTATGTTTTTAACTTTTATTTCAAGACTGTTTTGTAATTAATATAAAGAAAAAAATAAATTAATTTATGTATGTATATCCAAATACACTAGAAAAAAAGAAATTCTCATTTAAGATTAAGTTGAGCTATCTGTATTTGATAAACCTAATTCAACAACACTAGTATCCACTTGATAAGGTGGTCTCATCGTTTTGTTAACAAAATTATCTAAGGTTTTTTTAAATTTGTAAGGATTCAATTTGCTCATAGATTTCCTTGTACGAGTAACAACTGATGGCGATGCTGCTTTCTACATCTACGCCGGATCGTCGATATCATGATCAGCAAAAATATGTCCATTAATAGTGAAATCAATTGCATTGCTGTTAAAATATTGCCATGTTATTTTTTTTTCTTCTATCCTAACATCAGTTATTATGTCTTCCTCTAATGCATGCTGAACATTAATGGCTAATAAACTTTTATTATCAAGCTTTTCTTCGTGAGATAACAATAAATTATTAATGTAGTCTTCCTCCATCCCCTAAAATTCAAATTCTCTAGCTTAACCATAGACCTGTTTGCAAATATTTGGCTCTTGGACTAGGAATATAATAATGACAAGGAGTTCACCAGGACTAAAATAAAAAAAAACTTTTTATTGTATATAAAAAGTTTCAATTCATATATAGTGTACGAGTATTTTTTTCTTGGCTCCCTCAGTCCCTTAAGTATGCTCCTGTTTACAATTTCTGTTCACGTTCTTTCCTGTACTTTATATTTGTATTGACTCCTGACTCACGTTCACTACAGTATTCTGTATGTTCCTGTTTATTTCGTGCATTTCATCGGTACCTGCTTGGGTATGATCAAGTTTTCTTTTTACCGACTATCTCAATGTTGCTCCCTAATTAAATTAACTTTTGTTTTTTAATAATCTCTCTTTATATCTCTACTTTTTCTTTTAATCTCTCTCCTTCAATTTTTTACTTTCTAACCATATTTGGTCGGATTGAAATTTATTGCGAGCTTTCCGTTCTAATCATTTCCGACTAATGTTGAAAACAGTTCTCGTGGAACAATTTTTCCTTTCTTCTGATTTCTGTCATTTTAAATGCTTTATTTTCACACACGTTATAAAAATATCCAATCGTCTTGTTAGCCCTAATAAGGACACTAATCTGTTTTAACTTCTTTCATCCATTTTTCTCAACTTGTATTTCTTACTCTATATTGTCGATTTGAACCGTTTTGATTAAAAATTGTTTCCTCACATTTTAATATTATGCACCTTTAGAACCATTTTGATCCGATTTTATCCCCATTACTATTCCCCACGGCATTCTGTTGATTTAATGTTGTTTTTCTCTGCTCTTTCTGCTATTTCGCCCGTTTAACCCTATTTTATCCCCATACCATATTATTTCCAATTCTGTTTTCCATTTCATCCTGTTGATTTAATATCGTTTTTCTTACATTCTGCTGATTCACCCATTTTTATTTTGTATGCTATCCTGACAAATTAGGTTTTCTCACTTTTTCTCGTTTTGCCTTTTTTTATCCCTATTTTCAATTGTCTCCCAGCTGTAACAACAAAATATCCAGTTGTTTTTAAAGTTTCGAAGTTAACAAACATTTTTGAAATGTTCGACTTTTGGGATTACCAAGAACCTCAAAAAGTGATTGTAAAAGAATGAGAATAAATCTTACCCGTTTTACCTCACAAATTTGATTCATTGCTTAACATTTTTCTACTTTTCGTTTCTAGCGCCGATGATGGTCATAACACCCAAAATTTCAAATTTATAGATTAAGGATTAAAACAAGTGCTAAAAATTCTATGTATAACCGTATTTATACCTTTTAGCTACAAAATGTGTCCGAATATTATTTCTTTAAGTTTTAAATTTCCAAAAATTTCGTTTTACTTCGAATCCAATTATATGGGACGCATATTCACCGAGTTTTGTCATTCAGGGTCCAACCGTTTGGTCCTGGCATCGCCTAATCACTTGTTTGTAAGTAGACCTCGGATTTTTGCATTTTTTTATTTTTATCCCTTTGGCCCAAATTTTCTTGTTCAAATAAAACAAATTTGAGTACATATCAAATATATGCAAAAAAAAATTTACTAAAAATATATGCGAAAAGGCACAACGATAAAAACGTTTAATGGGAAAATTTGTATCCACATAGCATCTTATGTGGTTTTAATATAACGTAAAATTAAAAACAAAATATTTTTGAGAAAATATGGACCGATGTTTTTACCAGCCCATAAAACGCACCAAACCGTGGTTTTCGTTGGGTATAATGGCACTTCTTGCTGGTTGCTTTTGAGCCCAAATGCTGCAGTTTTGTTTATTGACGTTATGGACCTCATCACTAAACGCTCATGCCCTTAATACTGTTGAACAAGTATGAGAGTTTGGTACGGTGAAAGTGTTTTCATGATGAAATGGCAAACAATACTGAAAAGAACAAAATAAAGTTTAACACAACTCACGCGTAAAAACCCCTATTGAAAAAATACTCTAGATTGATCACTATAAGTACATATCAAAAATTCAAAGGTTTTACTGTTGCATTAATCATAGAATGAATTCTGCTATTAGCGTAATGTCGAAGAAATACGAGTAAGCGTAAAAAGGCGCTCTTTTTGATATTTCATTAGGTTTTCGCTATTTGGATACTTGTATTTGTATTAATTTTAATTTGTATCTGTAAAGACACTGAAAAAATGTAGTACAAAATTGGTTTATGTTTGATGTACATAAATCAAGCCAAAAGTTACCAATACTAAGTGTTGTCTGGCGCCATCTGACATTTCCATTTGAAAGTTTGACATTTTTTAGCATAAACGTACTCAGAACGTTTTGACGTACGACCATTAATTGTGTTGTTTACAGTGACTTGATAAAATCAATCACTTTCAAAATCACTTTCGTGCGATCATTTTTCACAACTTTTGACGTGGATTATCACGACAAGAGTGCATCGATGAACTTAAATAATTGGTTTAATGAATTCAATCGTCGCCATTAAACGGCACCCAATGACATCTTTTTATTCCCGCACATCAAGAAGAAAATGTGTGGTCAACGATTTTCGTCGCCAGAAGATGGTGTTGAAGCGTTCAAAAACCATGTTTTGGAGGTGTCTCAATCGGAGTGGAAAATGTGCTTCGACAATTGGTTTGAGCGCATGCAAAAGTATATAAATCATGCTGAAGAATACTTTGAAAAACAATAAAACCATTTTTGATGATAAATATTCGCATTTTCATTATTAGGCCAGAAATTATATAGCAGCCCTCGTAATGCTCTATTTAAAGTGAAATTAAAAAAAAAGTATCCACAACAGGATCGAATGTTGATGTTTGGTATTTCGGTTGTTAGCATATTTTGCATATATTAAGCAAATTTTGCATATGTTTTGCTTATATTTAGCATATGCATTTTATGCAAATATGCAAAAATTTAAAAATATGCATATGTTTTTAATTCCTTTTTCAATGAAACGAATTCTAATCCAGTCAGAATTTTTCTATCCAACTTCAATAACAATATGCAACAATCCGTGGTCTATTTATAAGGGATATCCAGTTTCGAAAAATCCTTTCTTATCGAGCGTCTATATCTGTTTCAGCCGTTTAGCCTGGTTAGTGATGAGTCTGTCAGTCGGTAAGTAACGCAACAGTTTTATTTATGTACTTATATTGATTGATGATGTTGTACTCTGTTACTTAAGTACACCTTGTGAATTCCCTAATTATTTTGATCAAAGGTATATATACACTTAGTAGGGACACGTTTTATGCTGTAAAATAAAAAGTACTGAATGTTTTTGGGCCAAATATTTTTTAATATATTTATTGATGTATATTTTATCAAACAAGAATCAACTTATTCGAAATGTCCGCCTTTTGCCTTTATACACGCCTTAAGTCGCACTGGCCAATCGTCAATAGCTGCACGAACCTCGTCCATTGGAAAATTGGCCAAAGCTCGAACCAAAGAACTCTTAAGAGATCCAATGTTGGGGTATCTTTTGTGATAAACCTTGTCCTCTAAAACCATCCACAATTTATAATTCAACGGGTTCAAATCTGGACTGCCTGAGGGCCATTCTTCAGAGAAAATGAACGCTGGCAAATTGATTCGAAGGCAGGCCTGGGACGTTTTAGCCTTATGGGCCGCGCAGAATCCTTCTGGAAAGTCCATGGCTGGTTTTGGAACAGGGAATTGTTAAGAGGCGCCACAAAAGCTTCCAAAACGGTTTCTTGGTAAACATTGGCCGATGTTTTGACTTCTTGTTCGCAGAAATGCAGGTCAGTGACCCCATCGTAGGAGTCACCCCACCAAACCATGACTGAAGCTGGGTGATTTCCCTTTTCCCCCTTGGGATCAGTTCAGATGCTTCCTTAGATGACCGCGCATACACTTTATAATTTTGCTTTTTTCATCGGTGAACAAAATTTTTCTGTGCAAGTTATCAGCGTGCTTCACCAAAAGACGTTTGCATTTTTCAATCCTATTTTTTTTTAAAGCTGCAGTCAATTAATTTCCGGTACGTCGTTTGAAAGCCCCAAGTCCCAATTTTTTTAATGATTCGACTCATGGACTTTTGCGTGATATTCGTCTAACAGGCCATGATTTTCTGTTTTCGGAACGGATTTCTGTGAATTCTTGAGCGTGGGCGGCCCGACCGGTGGCGGTCTTTTACATCTCCAGTCTCCTCAAACAGTTTTATACATCGGTAGACGAACATGCGGCTAATCACTAGTGGCCGGAGCGTTTTGAAAATATCGCTTTTTTCATTTCACACTTGAAAAGCGATATTACAGCGATACGGTTCTCTTTATCTGAACACTCCATGATGAAAGTTGAAACAATTTTAAAATCTCGTTACAGACTAACGCTATTGAGGTTAGCTTTCAAAGTTCTACTATTGAAATGGGTGTGTTCAATGTTGTTACAGTATTTATGTCCTACTAAGTATACATATAGAAATATACTCATGTACATATATGAACGGGGAAATGAACAACCGAATAAGTTTTCGCATATCGAAGACAAATAGCTGATGTTGTTGTGAAAAACTTGAAATGCATAACTTTCACTAAGAAAAACCTGGAGAGCTTCAATTAGTTCGTTTGTGTGCGAATGAAAATACACACTAACGTTAAAAATTTTCCAACGATTTTACGTCTACGAGCAGTTAAACGACGAACGTTAAAGCACGCGGTTGACCGTTTTATGGACTGCTCTTAATGATTTTGCATGGAAAATAAATAAACAGCACAAAATAAATAAAACAGTCAAAATGGAGTTAACATTTAAAGAACTAGAGAAGGATGCTGCAGAGCAAATCGATGCTTTTTATCCTAAAAAAGATTGCTTTATTGAAGTACTGCCGGGAAACGTGATTGTGCCGAGAAAATTTATGGAAATTGGAGAGTCGATTAGAAATCTGAAGACTTATCCCGATGATGTGTGGTTGGTATCATATCCAAGAACAGGTTCCACTTGGGCTCAGGAAATGATATGGCTGTTGGGCAACAAATTGGATTTTGAAGGAGCAAAGCAAATGCAACAAATACGGTCACCTATAATAGAGTTGTCTGCTCTATTTAGTGAAGATCATCATGAGTGGGTTTCGTAAGTAATAGATACGTTAATCTTTTTCGAAAAAAATAGTAAGAACGCCACTTTGTTCTTTTTTTTTGCACAAACCAAAATTTGTGTTATGTTTCCGCCGAATTTCCAAAAATTTAAATTTCCCGGAAAATCTTAAATACGCCAAGTTTCCCAGGAACGCTATTTTTGAAATTCATAAACGCAATACTTGTGCTGAGTTGTGCTAGGTTTGTGCCGTAATAAGTTTTTCAAAATTAATGTAGATATTGTAATATATTTTTTCAGAAAAAAATCACCAAAAAGATTTTTGAAAATCGAGAAAACAAAAGTTGTTCTGTATTGTGCTAGGTTTTTGCCGTAAAAAAATTATCAAAAAATTCATTTTGGTGATTGTGTTTGCAAAAGCGTATTTTCACAATATTGAATTCTGAATTTCATTCTTTAAGCACATCAAAGCACAAGTATTGTTTCTTGAGTTTCGAAAGTAGCGTTCTTTGAATTTGTGGCATCTTTTAGATTTATCTGGAGATGCGTTTTTTTGTTAAATACTCCGTCAGTTTTATATTTTTTTTTTTTTAAAAACATTTTACGGCACAAACCAGCATATGTTTTGTGTTCTTGAATTTCGTAAAGGGCGTCCCTGGGATTGTTTTCGTTTTTATGATTTTTCTGAAAAAGGCACATCTCGGCACAAGTATTTTTTCCTGAATATCGAAAATAGCGTTACTTGAATTTGTGGAACTTTTTTTTGAATTTTTAACATCATCTTTATTTACGATTATTTAAATGTTTACAAAATTTGAGATATTATTCTAAATATTACAACGAGTGAGATCATTAATTTTTTCAAGACGATATATTATTACATAAGACGATATATTATTACAAAGGAAAAATTAGGGATAAAACTTTTTTCTGAATTTATATTTATAAAATTTCAAATACATGTAGAAAAATTTGTGTATGTATAAAAAGAATGTTTATATGGTTATAAACAATATTATACAACAATTTTTTTGTTTATGTAGCAATAGTTATAGAAAAACATCTCTACATTCTCTTATCAATGGAATAGTAGAATGTGTGTTATTGTCATAATATTTTTGGCTAAGCCTATACATAAAATCTTGAATTTTTCGTAACCGCTTCTTCTACGAAGAAGGTCTGTAAAATATTTTCATCTCAGGTTATATATAATATTAAGACACTTATGTTGAATAATTTGCTGCTTGCAGCTTTATACCACATGGGACATGCAAATGTTAGTGTAGGGTCTAATAATGGATTTAAAAATTAGATTTTTATTCTTTAAGTTCAGTTGTGGAGTTATTAAGATTTTTCTGGAGATGCATTTTGTAAAATACTCTGTCAATTTTATATTTTTTAAAAAACTTTTTCGGCACACTCCAGCACATCTTTTGTTTTCTTAAATTTTTGTAAAGGGAGTTCCTGGAATTGTTCTCGTTTTTATGATTTTTCTGAAAACGATGATTTTTCTGTAAATTGCTTCCCTAATTTTGAATTTATGTAAAGCTTTTTGCTGAACAATCCGGCACAAACCTTTTGGAATTTCTATAATTGGCGTTCCTGGTATTTTTTGGCGTTCTTGAATTTTTTGTGGAAATGCGTTTTTTGAAAATTACTCCCTCAATTTTGAATTTCAACAACTAAGCAGAACTTTTGTTAGTTTTATTTTTTACAAATTTTTTTGGATGAAAAAGTGTATTTTCACAATTACAGAAATTACAGCATCCAGCGCAAACTTACCACAACTTTTGTAAAAAAAAAACTAATGGCTAAATGGCTATCATAGTATTATTTATGACATTTTAAGAAACATCACAATTATGTACTCATGTACTTTTCGGAATTACTCCTTGAACTTGGCATTTTTCGAAAAAAAATTTGAGGCACAATTGGGAGCAAACCCAACACAATTTAACACAACTTGTTTTTGGAGTACCCCACATCTGCGCATATTACACGGAACGAAATGTTTGGTATAAATTCTAGCATTGAAATAAGATCTCTTGTGTGGTTTACTGATGGGAACATTTCAGGCGCATTTCTGTCAGTGCGTTAAGAGAGAGATAGCTGCATTGCACCCATACAATCGCAAAACAAGGCTGTATTATTGTGCCGTGTTGCCATTAGCAAAATTTTTTTCGACCAAAAGTTTCCTAAACTCCATGTAGGCGACCAAAATTGTAAAAAATCCGGATGGGAAACTTTTTTTCCCTCTTGACCGATTTCGTCAATTTACAATTTCATACAGTTTATTTCTTTACAATTTTAAACAGTTTATATCTTATTTCGATTATCCGCTATCGTGCTTTCAACAAATAACAGATAGACGGATAGATATCGAAAAATAATCTTAGGATTGTAAGTATAACGATCAAAAATATGTATATACAACAAGTTAGGATCTATATTTCTAGGTGTTGCAAAGGGAATGACAAATTTAATAGTGGATGGTATTAATGGCAAAGAAACACTACACAGTACATTGCCAAATCCTTTGCGTCGTCTCGCAAGAACTATTTAATACCAGTGTTACTATACGCCCTACATTTGGAGGACATGTCCTGTTTTTTTGTCCACTTTCGTACCTCATAAAAATGAAATTTGGGTTCCTTTTGCTACTTATTTTCCATGTAGTATAATTCATAATTCTTTAGAAAATTATTTGTATGTACTAGAAAATGCATTTCGGATTTTCTAGCTGCATTTTACTTCGGAATTCGACATTTTGGTTTATACAATGGTTTCCCCATAAATGGCGTTGTTGCAAGTGCATCAAAGCCCTAGAACCAGTACAAATGGGAAAATGTGTAAAAGCATTGTTCAGTGTTATAATGTTCCTCAGGACTTTAAATAGTTTTTCTAAAAATTACTTCACTGAATTTTCCACAGTTGGGCAGTTATGGGCCAAAAATAGTCAAAACAGATTACAAATTAAAATTTTTGCAATTTTCAATTAAATAAACCTTTTTAGGTTAGTTTGTTTTACACCCATTTTCGTCTTGTCTATAGCTACAATTGTGCCGAAGACAGGAAAACCAAATTCCAATGTTTAACTCGTATGTTTAATTCGGTCTTTTGCTTTACGCATTGAACAGGGATTTCAATTGGTTTAAGCGATATTGCAGTGAGAAAATTACAAGATCTTCAAAAAAATCAATTTTTAGCCAAAATATAAATAAGGCCATAAAGTCCAAACAGCAGCTAAACTAGCCAAACCTAACGGTAGAACTCATTCTAAAGATGTGATCAAAATTTATACCTTTTGTTAACGAATGGCTATATTATAGCGGGTTTGCTATCCAGACTGAGTTATAGACTCATAACCTAAACATTACTATTATTATTAAATTGTCTACATATTTATTTCGGCCATCGCCTCCGAAAAATTATATTTTTTAACTTTAACTTGATCCTTTTTTAAACAAAATTCTATTGAACTAGCAAATACCCGCTGCACTCAGAAAAATATGGTTTACAATTTGCAGCACAATCCATACTAGAATGTAGTTGATTGTTTTTATTCCCACGTAGTTCAATTTTACTTGAATATTAAAAAATTTACTCAGTACAAGAAAATGTTCTTATTTTGAGGACAAAGTAAAAATGCATTTACTTGAAATTGAGAATCAATTTTCCTTAAAAGTATTTCCATTGCTAGAGTAAATATTTCCTATAACTGAATAAGTACTTTAGTTCATTAAGTTAAACTGATGTAAATTTCAGGAAAAACATATTAAAAAAATTTCATATGTAAAAAAAAACAATTTAAGAAATTTTTACTAAAACATATAAAAATTGTAACATGTCGTTTAAATCTCTCGTTTAAATTTACTTATTTTAAAACAATATATTTATTTTCCTTATAATATTTTATTCTATTACTATGTATTACGTATTGGACAAGAACAAGAACAAGAAAATGAACCAACAACTAATACAACTTTTTTCATTACGAAGTACATACAAACATACATACGTTTTTGAGAATCTAGGAAAACATGAACTAAAATATTCTCAACATAAAATTGACATAAGAAATACAAAAGCATGAATTTGGAGTTGTGTTATTTCGTTTTGTTAGCATCAAAAACAAACAAAATATTGTTTGTCAAACAATTTCAGTGTAACAACAACGGGTAAATAAAAAATGAGAGAATTTTTTTAAAAAAAGCTAAAAATTTCAATTTTTGCAGATTTTTGTCATAGAGGATCATGGTTAGTGCTCCACATGTGTTTCAAAAATATCCAAGAAGAAATCTAAGGTAAGTATAGTGAATTAAAGTACAAATTAAATTGAAATTGAAAAATGATTGTGTGTTAGTTGTTTGTACATTAGAGTGGATCGGGTTTTTTTTTGATTTATCAATCAGATTTTTTATTCTTGTTTTCAAGAACTTTCCTTGTAGCAACCCCTTGAGTCGAAAAATATTTTCGAGTCCACGAGTAATTCCTTCGTACATAGAATAGCTTAAAACAGATTTTATATAGATAGAGATTCCTCAGCGATAGTAAAAATATGAAAAACTTCATGATCAAACGGGGGTACCTCCTCCATGTTGGCCAAAATGGTACATCCTGAGAATTGAGCAGATTTCTGAAATATCAAACGCATGTCGCATCTCACTTGCGTTTGATGTTTCGAATTCTTGTCTATTTTGAATATCAGCATTTTCATTACAACCTAATACTTGTATACGTGTATCTGAATTTTAAGAATTATATACAAGTAATTTCAGTTGCTGACACCAAAAATAATCAAACAACAAGAGATATTATCGGCGAATTCAAGCACATATACTTGAGATGGGGCTTTCGTTAATATTATAAATCAATACGTCTTCATAATATCACTTCTGGATTGATTCTTTTTGGTTGATAGGAAAACTGCAACTTAAATAAATTATTCAGTAAACTGAAACTTAAATTCGACAGTAAAAAAAATCTACAAAAATAAAATTGGTATGAAATGCTGAATAATAGTTTTGTAATATTTCAAAGCTTTAAATTTATCAAGAGTACAAATCGAAAAACACTTAAAATCAGATTATTCGCCTCTTGAATATTGCCCGATCCTTTTTTAGCAATGTTTCGATTCATATTTTAAACACTTCGTCCATATCCATTTCTGTATAATTAATATCAGATCAGCTGCATTTTGAAAAATTGTTCGCCCCCTTGCTTATGTAATGCATTTTCATATGCAAACCCCAGATGCTGTAATTGGAAATATTGTTCGATTGAGTTATACCAATTATTCATTGGATTTCGCTGCAATAGTATTTCATCATTCACTTGGAGTTCTCATTATGCATTAGTGTTTGATTATCTGGGTGATTAGAATAACTTTTTTTCAGCAAAGTTACGATTAAACATTTTGTATAAATTGTATATTTTTATAGTTTCCATCTTAGGTTATACGAGTATAGGTACGTGGATGTGTAAGACCTCCGATCAAATAAATTAAAAAAAGTGTGGGCGTGCTCAAATTTTCTAAATAAAACCTTTTTATATAAAATCAAATGTTATAAGGATCACCTTATAAAACCTACGTTAAATTTTCAAAAACTTGTATTTGACGAAAAAATACACACATAATTCTCAAACCTTTTTAAATAATATATTTATATCGTTCAAGAGGTCCTATTCTTTTTTTTGTAATCCTTCAAGAATCTAATAATCGAAAAATAATCAAATAAGTTACGTTCTTACAAGTGGTCAAAAGTTCTCAAAACCGGTTTTTAATCAGGAAAATTTCACAAGCTAGTCACCCTTTTTGGACTACTCGATAAGACCTACTATAAAAATAGTATTACTTTCCAGAAATTTGTGCTTTTGGTCGACTATGTTGATCTAGCCATGTCATGTGGAAAGCGTCTAATGGTTAACCGAATTTTGCATGTCGATGACTTATAATTGAATGTACAGAGTACAGGCCGCAGCTTTAAATATATTTCGATGAAACTTGGTACATTATTCTAGTATAAACCAAAAACAAATCCTATGGAAATTAGTCCAAATCGGCCCATCTTCTGATATCATACACAGGGGTTTCCCGATTTCAGAACGTACAGCTCGTTTTTAACATCTCGAATTACATATTTACGACTTTATAAGGTATATTTAATTTTTCTGTTAAGAATAGAGCATACTTTTATTTATTAACTTAGAAATTCAGAGTAAAAATATAAATTTTACGAATGGTTTCATCTTTTCCTACATGCCTGGTGTGTTGGTCTGGCTCTGGAATGGATATTGCGGATATTTCAAGTTTAAACCGATAATAAATAATGGTGGGTATTGAGTTTGATATCAAATAAATTTTAAATTGTTACTAACTAAAATGTCTTTTCTTCCAAGATCTGCGAATGGAAATACTCAGAATGAAAATTTATTACATTATCTTATGTACTCGTATACTACTGATTTATTTATTTATTTTTTATTAGCCTTTTCTGCCTTTTACTGCAAACGCTGCATTTTATTTGGCAACTTGAATAAAATTTGTTTTCAAAGATATTCTCTTTAAAAACTGGTCAATAAGGTCAATATGGCAAATAAAGCACAAAAATCACATTTCAAATATGTAATTTTTTGTATAAATAAATATATTTCAAATAAAACACAACACATCTTAAATCAAGAACATTTTAAACTTTATTTTAATAAAAAAACTTACACCTTTTGATGCGGTATGTAGAAAGCGGGTATGCTCAAAAAAATGCTAATTTTTTTATATTGATTATACTTTTTAAATAAATGAACTTGGAAGAAGTTTTTGTCGAACTTCACTCAAGTAAATTTGTTCTTGTTGTTACGAAAAGATTTTCTTACACCGAGGAAGTAAATTTTTCATGAATTTTATGACACCATGAATTAACTTTTAAGAAAACCTTCTTCCTAGAATGACAAATTGTACTGTAAATTGCAATTGTAAACGGCATACTATTACTAACATCTATAAAAAACTAAACCAATTATACTGAACAATTTTCTCCTTCATCATTCATGTTGAACTGGCACCATAACCATGTCCTAATTTCAAAAAAAAATGTACATGGTTCAAAACAAAAATTTTTCAAATTTCCTCGGTCTTAGTTTACTAGCTTGTAGTAAATTTTTTTCTTACTTTATGTAAAAATGTTATTGATTTGAGGACAAAAATTTTCTATTAGGAAAAAAATTGTTATATGAAGTAAATATAAGTAAACTAGAATGAAGCTAAAACCAAATCCTAATATCAAGGAAATTAATAAACTTGGCATTGGGAAAAATGATTTAGTGCTATACGAAGTTAAATTTTCCTAAAAGTCCACTCGTATAAACCTAATGTAACTTTCTAGATATAAAGTATTTTATTGAGTGGTTATATATTCGCGCTATGAATTCCATACGGATCTCTTAACACATGTATTAAGTTAATAAATTTTCGACTAGATTAAAAATATATGTTCATTCCGAAGAATTAGCATAGTCTAGAATTTATAACATTTTAACAAAACTTTCGTGTAAACACCACAGATTATATGGCCTTTGCTCATCTTTTATACTTGTCATTCGTTGCACTGTTTAAAAAAATGATCACTTACTACTTTTTTATATTTCGTCCTTTTTAGTCCATTTTTGCACGAATATCAAAAATATAATCTCTTTTTTTTACTTTTTGCCTTTCAGTTGATTACATATTGCGTTTGTCACTTTTTTAAATTTATTTTTACCCTTTATAACCCATTCATATTTCCTATTTTTATTAAATTATTGCTCTTGTTTTGATATTTCGCCCGTTATGGTCCTTTTTAATCCCAGTTTCTATCTCGTACTGTATATTTTTCTTTTCAAATATTGATATTTCACCCTTTCGTCCCTTTTTATGGTATATTCTATTTACCATTTGCCTGATTTAATATTGTTCTTCTATCATTTTGATATTTCACCCTTTTTGGCCTCTTTTTATTCCATTAAATATGGATTCTTCTGACATTTGAGATTTCGCCTGTTTTTGTTACATCTTATATCCCCATTTCTATTTAAATACCATCTTGTTGATTTAATAATATTTTTCTCAAATTTAAATATTTCACCCTTTTTGGACTCTTTTTTATCCTCATTTCTGTTTTTATACCAGTTTGTTGATTTAATATTATTTTTCTTACATTCCTTTTTGTATCTGATATTTATCCTTTTTCGGCCTTTTCTGTCCTTTTTATCCGCAATTTTAGTTTCCATACCATCCTGTTGATTTAATAAGGTTTTGTTCACATATTGATTTTTCGTCCGCTTTAGCCATTTTTTATTCCTTTTTAGTTCCAATTTTTATTTCCTATACCACTTTGTTGATTTAATATTGTTTTTCTCAATATTTGATATTTCCTTTTTGGACCTCTTTTTGTTCATTGAATATGAGTTTTTCTTACATTATATATTCTGCCTGTTTCGGCCAATTTTTATTCTCATTTCTTTTGTCTACACCATTATCTTGTTTTTCTTACTTCCTATTGTTTCACCTCTTTTGGAACTTTATTATCCCTTCTTGTATTTGGTATGACATCCTGTTAGTTTAATATGGTTTTCCCCTTTTTTCTATTTCCCCCGTTTTTGGCCTTTATTAATTGTTTTTTAACCTTAAAAAAATTACTCTTCTTTTCACTTCTAGCGCCATGAACGGACATATAAGCAAAGTTTCAAATTCCCAACTTAAAGATTCAAAGAAGTACAAAATATCCACAAATCACCTGCATTTACACATGTTAGCTCCAAAATTGAGGTTATATACGGTTTAGCCACGACGAACTTAACTACGTTTTTAGTTGTTTTTATAAGACTGGTTGATAAAAACAAAATCGGTTTGTCATTTCCTTACACACACAAATTCTTTTCATGACCTAAGAAAAAGTTTTAAAGTGAATTAGTTTTTGTTGTCATTTTACTACCTAGACTGAAAAGTTACGGAGTATGAGGCAATCCGATTTTTAACCAGGCTAAAAATTAAAACAGCGAAAAATATTATTTAATTGTTTTTAACATTTTTTTTCGCATTAATTTTTTTATGGCAGTTTCTAAGTTTTTAATTGCAAGAAGTTGAAATTGGTAACGAAAGCTCTATAATTTAAGTCCTTATTTTAATATTTTTCTCCGAGTTCAGAACCTACAGCTCTGAAAGCTAGTACATATAACAATCCGATCAAACATTGGCAGAGCGTTACTAGCGTCTATGGTGGACCATAGTGCGTTATGTGCGACATTTATGTATCTTTGTTTCTCATAGCCACATTTAAGATGTCCTTTCCGCTCCAGAGGTAACATCTTTAGCCAGACCAGGCCTGATCGAGCTTAATTTTTAAATGGTACGTTATAAGCAACCAAAAAGTAGCAGTAGCGAAGCTTGATCATATGCAAAGTCCATAACAAAGAATAGCCCCCACAAAAAAATGTCCCTCCCAATTTCAGATCCTGTCGCTTTAGAAGCCAAAACACCGTTCGAAAAATTACATATAATGTCTTGTGAGCGAACAATATTCAAGTTCAAGCTTATCGGTTCATGTTTACAGATATCCTCCACACAAAGGTCCTTCCCGAGCTAAGGTTCTGCAGCTCTAAAAGTTGAAAATTAAACCGAATGGTGATCAAACTTATCAAATTGCGTTATGGGCGACTTACAACCATTCTTACTAAACTCGACCATGTTGGTAAATCTTTTGATATAGCCCCCTGCTTATGAAGTTTTCGACTTAAAGTCCTTTTCCTACACAAGGTACATTTTAAATGCCATCTTGCCCAAATGAAGCTCAGCGCGTTAATTGGCCCTGCAACTACCCCTGCTAAAATTGGACCATATTGGTCTAGGTTTTCATATAGCCCAAATAAAATATATACCTCCCCTCGAGAGATATCATTTAAAACATGGATACGTGTTAGTTACTGGTACCAAACTTGAAAATGTTCCAATTTCTTCGAAATCGGTTCAAAAGTGCGAATCGTACTTTGATTTCAGAGATAAAAGGACAGTCGGACATCTTATCTGAATCGATCCGAATACTTAACTCAGGGTCTATCGCAATTCCTTTTAGGTGTTGAAAACATCAGCACTAAGCCATAATACCCTCTTCCACAGTGCTTTGTAGGGTATAAATATTGATTTCTTAAAGTCGCAGCAACAATCTATACGTACTCGTATAAAATTGTGGAGTTACTTTTTGATCACTGCCCAGGATAAACGGCTTAAGGTAAAATCATTAAATTTGGTGGGTAGGTGTAGGTCCAAATGTAGTAGGGTTAAAAGCATAAGACTACTTGACTTTTGGACTATTACAAATAAATCAGAAGTCGACTTTTATACTTCTAATTATAAAAAAGTTAATTCAAGTCCATCTTTTTCTTTGGATAATGAAAATGCAATATTTTCTTTGTATAAAAAACTTTTATTTTATTTCTTTTATCCCCAAAAGTCGATTAACCCATCAGGCCAAAATCAACTAACAGAATCCTAAGATGTAGACGCTCAATAAATCCTCATAAACAAGTAATTAATCCATGCCAGGACTAACCGGTAGAAGCTACAATCACCAATTTAGGGGAATACTCGAAGGCGTCCGGTATAATTTAGAATCAAATCAAAAAGGGATTTTTGGAATCTGAAAACTTAAAGGGATAAAAAAGGGATAAATTTCATACCTCGTCACCCAGAGCACCATGAATCGTGAAATTAGAAGGGGTATTTCCGTTTTGACAACAGAAGGATTTGGCCATATTAATATTATATGGGGCAAATTTAGAGCTAAAAAGTTAATATATGGAAAATGTTAGAAATTTTTAAATGAGAGAATAGTCAATAAGTGCTAAAAACAGTTTTAAATTAACAGGATTACATCAAAAAATGTTGATAAAATGGTCCAAAAGGAGGACCAAAGTGAGGGAAAAAATATTAAATCAATAGGTTGACAACGGAAATAGGATAGGGGTTAAAAAGGGGCCAACACGAACGAAATATCAAAAAGATAGAAATGCAAAATAAAATCCGCAAGATGGCGTCGAGCATAGATGTGAGGACGAAAATCAAAAATGAGAAAAACAATAGTAATAGGAAGGCACGAAAAATAAAAAATGGTGATAAATCAAATCACCTGATTGGCACAAAATATCAAAATGTGAAAAAAAATTAATAAACAGGATATCATAGAAGATAGAAATGGGGATAAAACACCAAAAAATATCAAATCAAAATTATAACGTAGAAATAGTTATGGGAGAAAAGGAATAAATAAGAGCCGAGTGGGGTAAAATAGAAAATGCGAAAAACATAAAAATGATCCAAAATAAGCGAAATATCAAAAAGTGAAAAAACAATGTTAAATCAACAGAATGATACAGAAAAAAGAAATGAGGCGAAATGGAACAAAAGGCGAATAACAATATCAAATTTACGGCGTAGAAAATATAAACGAAAGAAAGATCGAATGTATGTTTAATCATCAGGGATCTTTATCTTGGGGCTATATCAAAATGTGGACCAATATCAGCCAATTTTATAAACTTCAACAATATTAAATCAACAGAATGGCATTGAAAAAAGAAATTGAGATAAAATGGACCAAAAGGGGCGTAATTTAAAAAAGTGGGACAAAAACGGTCTAAAACGATCTATACAATGGCACAAAGGTGATTAATATTACATATAATTATAATTAAAATTATGAAAACACATTTAAAATAAATTGAAAGTAAGCGATTGAAACCATCAAATTAAGTCAGGAAACAGTGCAAACAACTATTGTTCGGTAACAACAACTCCTTTTCAAATACAAGAAGAGCTTTTGCTCGATACCACAAAATATACAACAAACAAAGACTTGCAATAGAATTTTGATAAGCGGAACTGATTTTACACTTACCTTTTTTCCTCTGATTAGCTAAGCGATTTCGTTCAAGCCTAGTGTAGATTAGCGTTTTTTTTACCTGTTCAAATTATTGTTAAATAACATTTTTTCCATAGATATAGAACAAAAGGACTGTGAGTCACAAAATTTTACAATTTTTATTTTATGTAAGAAAACAGCATTCAGAGGTCATCGCTACTCACCGTAAACATATTTTATTTCTTGTCCCCGTCTATTAACGAAAAGCCTTTTTGTTGAATACGTATTGGGATGTAGCTTATAGCCCTCAAATAACAAATACCAGTTTTAAAGTTAAAAGACATTCAGCCTTTAAACCACATGGCAAAAAACCTATTACTTTTCGTACAATTTGTGCGGAAAAACTAAGGAGTGTGGACAAAACCTTCCTTTTTTCTATTGGGTGTCATTTCATTAAGTTCTTTAATTGGTTTTAGCTTAGGAAAAGATGCAGCTAGCAATTCTTCTTCTTTAAAATACTCCTCTTGAGTAACATAAATAAAATTCATGTTCCTAATATTCCTTTTTGCCCAGGCTTGTTATGAACGCTCGCTCGGGCAACTTATCTTTGAAGTGTTCCACCAATACCATCTTACACATTCTTTCCGTGAGCAGTACAGAAAAAGTTTCACTCAGCTTCTTTGTTATAATTATTTTTTTTTTGGCATGTCAGATAATACATATTCGACTTGTTTTTTATTGGGCTGAATGACACTTCATCAAAATCGAATATTTTTTTAAAAAAAGTTTTTTGCCGTTTCCAATTTTATTACTAATTTTGGTTCACCAAATTATAAACTCTAGACACTGATTTAAGCATTTTAATATTTCTTTCTTTGAAACAAATGCAATGTCTTTATGATTTCCAGCGTTGTTATTCTTTTGAAATTGTCATTTACATTTACATAAGCAATTTTTATCCATTGTGGAACGGGCCTCAAATCAGAAACTTGCTCTGTTCGTATCTCAATCCCAATGGGATACAACGCATATTACTTACATGGGAATTCATTATATGACAATACTTTCACTAACGTAGTGTTAAATAAATTATTTTAAGGTTTTTCTATAAAACAATAAAATAAATAAAAATGTTTATTGACCAAAAGTTTAACGCAGATTGATCCACAGAATTACTTGAATACAAGGCTAACTTGATACAATATAAAAAGTAAAAAAATTAAATTGTTGCTTGTATACAGAAAATATTTCAGCACGAAGCTTTTTCATAAAATGTTTTTACTGCAGTATGGCAGGGGTGTCAATTATGTGAATAGCGGGCCGCACACCTTTTAAACCATCAAAGGAAGGAAGATGGTCCACATGGAAAGTACACCGAACCACTTGGAATTATTTTCTGAGGTATTTGATTTAACCGGGTATTAAAAAATATTCGAAAGGGCCAGGGACATTGAGATAAATAAATCAAGGCGGCCGCACTTTCGACTCCCCTGCAATATAGATTTTTTATTAAGATTTAAGATTCAATCCAACAACCATAACTGGTTCACTTACTTGCTGTAATAAAAATTTGCTAAAAAGTATAAGGTTAAGATGATAGCTGCATTTAAACAAACATACCTTTTGAACCCATGGCCAATTTACTCTGAAATTTTCACATCTAGTAGATCGTTCCCATCTAGTAGACTATTTCCTGAAAAAAATGTAGGAAAAAATAGATCTCGTTTGTTAATTTCTGATGTCGCGTTCCCAATATATTTGACATCTAACACAGCTAACTTTTCCGTAAGATGTGAACAAAGTCGAATCTGAACACAAATTAGGTGTCATATGACAGGCAGCAACTGGGAGAATATATGTGTCGAGTTTCATTAAAATCGATAATGGTCTAAATCCAGACTGGGTCGAACATTTTTGGTATTATTCTTTTTAATTTTTTTCTCTTTTGCAGGTTATATAGTTTTTTATGGATATATCTCCATGTGCATGCTGCTGTACGCCAACGCGTCAAAATTGTTGAATTTTATTATTCTTCTGACAAGTCTATTATCTTAACTCAACGAAATTTTATGATATTCATCATCGTCATTTTAATGTCAGAACAGTACCTAGTCACAACATGATTAAGAACTTAGTCTCCCGTTTGAGGACACTGATCCCTGTGTTAGAATCCTAGGGTATTACATAAACGGCAATTACGCCCCCCAGATGTACTGTTTGGTGCGGTAATATGGTTGACAAAGTTATTGGTCCTTTTTTAAAATGAGAAGGATCAACCCTTAACGTGGCTCTATATAGGACTATAAAAATAATCGTAACATATGATTCCAGCACGATGGAGCCACTGCGCGTGCAGCAAGAGCCACAATGGATCCCACCATCCTGTGTATACTCGTATCTATTCGTCGTAAAATTCTAAAATGACGCCATGTCCGTATGCATGTCTGTGGAAAGAAAACTACAGGTCGCACTAAGAAAGCTAGGTTGCTGAAATTTTGCAGAAACATGTAGTGATGGACTGAAACGGATGGTACTGAAAATGGGCCATATCGGTCTCGAAGTAATGATTCCCTACAAGGAATGGGCCCTCTGACCCACGTCAACAAAATCCGAGCTTATCTCAACCCTGAACTTAATAACAATTAATCTCATGAACTATTAGAAATATGACAAGAATTCAATGATTAGGAATTTATTTTAGACTGCGTTATAGTAAAATAATACAAGGGTGTGCACACAACCCTGAAGATTCAAAGAATCTTATTCATGACTAAAGTAATGGGTTACATTCAAACATATCGCACTTGCTTAAGAAAAGGGTATTATCTCAAAATTATTAATCTTTTTTTTAATACTCTAAAATATTGAGAGTGTTTTCTTGCAAAAAGTAAAATTGGGACACTTGTTGGTGAATATCCTTTTGTTTTTTAGAACAACAACAATATACATATCGCGCTAGTCTCACAAAAGCGTAGTTACTTAAAATTGTAGAATGTTTAGTAGAGTCAACAAACTGTTTGCTTACACAGTGGAAGTACTCTACAACGTAGAGTGTGTACTTTCCTCACGAATTCTTGACTTTTCGACCAATGACCGAAGTTATGCTCACGCTCATGTTCATCCATTTATAGGTTTTTAGCTCTTGAATTCGTATATTACTTCTAATCTTGATGAAATTTGCCACAGTTTGTTGTAGTATGTATATGTGACGCCCAAAATAGAAAGGGACCTTAGGGTAAAAACCAGTTTTGTTCAGGAGATCCATTTTAAAGATTGGGTCCCTTTCTATTTGCGCTTAGAATCGTCGACTTTACTTTCATAAAACGCGCATATCTCTTGGAGGGCACACTTTTGGGGCATAGGATCGGTCTTATTCGATGCTCAGATGTTGTCACATCAAAAAAAAAAAGTGAAAAGTTGATGAAAAGTTTTGTTCAGGAGAGCCATTTTAAAGATAGGTCCCTTTCTATTTGCGCTTAGAATCTTCGACTTCACTTTCATAAAACGCGCATATCTCTGGGAGGGAACACTTTTGGGCATGGGATCGGTCTCATTCGATGCTCAGATGTTGTCCACATCAAAAAAAGAAAAAAATTAAAATTGATTTTTTTACCCTTAGGTCCCTTTCTGTATGCGCTGTCACATATGACGATGCGAATACAACCATTCTTACATCAATTTAGACCATACAGTCCCTACAAATGGTTTGGGCCCAAAAAACAGCATCCAGTATACACATTTTATCACGAAGCTAAAAGTAGAATTTATTTAACAATTTGGCTAAATTTGGATGACGGGCACCAAATCTAAATTAGACAGGTATCAACCAATACAATTTTCTTACAAATTTAAATATGGCATTAGTGGTCCAAAAACCTGTTTTCAATTGATTTTACTGAACAATCAGAATGTGCCGGGTATTATATACTTATAGTCGGCCACGTCCGATGATGCAATGTAGAAAGAAGCTTTTTTACACAAAAAATTGTTTTTCGTTTAGCGTCAAACTTGACTGCGGCAAGAATTTGTGTTACAAAAGTCGAATTTAAAAATTTAGAAAATAAAATTAGTTTCGTAATTATAAATCCTTTTTTCCACCACTCTGTGAAATAGGGTTTTAAAGGTTAGTTTGATGGCAAATTTTTGTAACTACCAAAAACATTCGGGCTAGACCCACCTTTAAGCATACCGATCGACGTATAAATTCCATTTAAGTACGATTTTTGGACCAGGGACGGACGCTATTAAAATTGAAGAAAATCGGTTCTGATTGAGATATAGGCCCCACACAGCCGACTTTATGTTTTTAGATCTAGAAACCATATATTACTTATACTTCCAATCTTGATGAAACGTAGCAAATAAGTTTTTGAGTACAAACAAGTACGGACGTTAGTGAAATTGAAGAAAATCGGTTTAGATTTAGATATGAGTAATTGCAAATAAAATAGCCCCAAAAACTGCAGCTTTGAAAAATGTCCTCTTCGATTTTAATGAAACTTGGCACATATAATGGGTGGGCCAAAGATAAGTTTCCTTTTTAACCATAGGTTATGTTGACACTGAAAGCTGTGCGGATTCTGGAGTGGTGGCATCACTAGACCATTTTTCTTCGAAAACAAGTTGTTATCCGAGATTTTTTACGGAAATTGAAGACATAGATTTAGACGACCTCTGGTTCTTGCAGAACGGCGCGCCATGCCACACAGTCTGTGCCACAATCGATCTTTTGCGCAAGAAAGTTCCCAATCGTGCTATCAGATTTTCTGACGATGTCTATTGGAACTGCGATTTGACCCTTTGACCTTTTTTGGTCGGGAACCGTGAAGGACCGATATTATATAAACAATCCAGAAACCATGCAAGCACTTAAGGCTGACATCATCCAAGTAAACCGTAAGCAACAGCCCGAAAGAATCAACAAGGTCTTGGAAAATTTGAGTGACAAAATGCGCTACTGCGAAGCTAGCCGAGGACGCCACTTGAACGAAGTTGTATTCGATAATTAAGGGGAAAACTTGTTTGTTTCAGAATCACCCATATATATTTTAATTATATTGAACAGTAAGGGAATTTTTAAATTACATGGTTTTAAATTGTGTAACTGGTAAATGTCGACCTTCGCTATCCACACACTGCTGCTTACGTTTTCTGAAGTTTTCATGAACTCTAACAAGGATGTCGACTAGTATTCTGCCAACTTCAGCCTCAATATTGTTAATTAGGTCTTCCAAGATGTTGGGACGGTTGATACACACCTTCGACTTCAGGTAACCCCAAAGGAAAAAATCGCATAGGGCTACGTCTGGTGAGCGTGCCGGCCAGTTAACATTACCCCTCAAAGAGATAAGCCGGCCAGGAAACATTTGCTCAAGCAATTCATGGTAACCCTCGCTGTGTGTGCAGTGGTACCATCCTGTTGGAACCATGTATCCACTAATTGCATTGCCTCAAGAGCCGGCTGAAAAAATCCTGTATGGTAGTGAAGTTCCGTTTCCGGAGTTTACAGTTACGGCCGAGCAGAGCGTTTTGGAGGTTGCAGTACTGCTGCTCTAACTCTTTCGATGTTTTGTGGTGTGACACATTCCCTGCTGTTCTCAATGAAGTTGCCCAATTTACAATTGATTGCCGTCCAGGAACACGTCAGCGTGGGGGAACAGCGAATCGCAAACGAAAAGCACACTGCACTGCAAATATCGAGTGCCCATTTCAAAAATACGCTTCAACACAAAATGACCTCACCTCAGGCGCCCAATGCATGATGGCAACTGAAAGGCACACGACTACAAATCTCCCGTTAGCCACTATAAGCCACATGCACTCTCCACTCTTTTTGATAAACAGTGCCGCCGCAGCCTGCAGTGAAAAAAAGCAAAAGTTCGCGCTCCACCCTGTAAATTCTGAAATGTTTTTATTCGTGCTATGCATGCTGATTATCAATACTTTACTGCTTCCCTTCGTCAACAAACCAAATACATATAGTACTTATAGATATGTACAAATGTGCTCGGCTTAAGTTTCCTCAAAATTTTATAAAAATTTACCGGGTTGACTACAGCTAAGTCTAGGATACCGTTATACCAATGCTTTCAAAATGAGTTCCGTTAATGAACTGTTCGGAAATTTAAATAAACCGGTTGTGGCAACCAAATATTTCCCCCATTTTATTGATATTACGAACTAATTGATTGTATGTGCCAAAATATAAATATATGTATCACTTTGGGGGTACACGCAGAAAAAAAGTATGGTTGGGGTAACAATATTCGAAGATCATCATACTATTGTTGGTTATATGGTTGTGGCACAACAATATTATGATCATCACAACAATAATTTTGTTTACACACAACCATAATATGATCCCCACAACCATATTATTATTCACACTCAACCATACTATGATCCCCACAACCATACAATAATCCTCACAACCAAAGAATGTTTCACATACAACCATGATGTGCATGATCCTCACAACCATATTATGACTAACACACACAATGCTATGATCCCCAAATTTTTTTGTAAAGATTGGGTTAAGTTTTGATTCAACAATAGAGATTTTTATTAAATAAGTTATGTAAAAATACATAAAACTTTTTATAAAGAGAGTGATTTATTTAACAGTAGAAACAATCCATTTATTAAAAATATTTCAGTTATACTAATCCATAGTGTGTTTTTGAAAAAATTTAATTTATATATAGAAACTACTGTTATTGCGTAAGATTCGTAAAAATAACATTGTCAAATTAAAAATAAATTACGATTTTGAATGTATGATTGCCGTAATCATGTTATTGTTAACATAAAACCCATAAAACAATACTTTTGTCCCACCAACCATATTTATATTGTTGCTACAACCATATTTTCATTTTTTAATTTGGCAACAATGCTTTTGTTACATTTCCACAATATTAATATTGCCGCAATCATACTATTGTCAAAATTAAATTCAAAAACAACACTAAGGTTGCGACAACCATACTTTTATTGCAGAGAACATACCGTGACCATATAGTAACCATATTTTTTCTCTGCGCGTAGTTGAACCGAATATGCATCGGGATTTTAAACAGTTGGTGGTTGGTAGTCCATAGAAACTTTTGTACTTTAGTTATTCTTTGTTATGTTAATCATAGAATGAAATTATATCATAGAAGTAAGTCAGTGATAGTGGCACAGATATATATCCGTTTATATTTAAAATACATTTAAACTCTAATTTATATATATTTTCATAGCCGCCTGACTTAATATTTTTAAATATCTTTTTTACCAACCAATAAGAAACACATTGGGAAACACCGTCGAGACTGTACGGAATATGGCTCGTCCACGATTTTGCCGATCTCATTTGCCCTGGCAATTGTTACCTAAAGACTTGGAAGCATCTAAAGCAAAAGTAAGTACTTATAAGCTTCACAGCAAATATATACAATATGTGATGCTCATTTATATTCCAGATAATTTATACTGCTCGAAATCCAAAAGATCTGTGTGTCTCATTTTATCATTACTGCAAACTTATGCATGGTCTTCAAGGTACATTTGAAGAGTTCTTACAACTTTTTATAGGTGAACATACACCGATTGGATCCTATTGGAAGCATGTGCTGCCATTTTGGAACAGAAGTATCCAACCGAATGTTTTATTTTTAAAATATGAAGATATGAAACGTGATTTGCCAGCAGTCATTCGAAAGTGCGCAACTTTCTTAAAAATCGACTATAATATCAGTGATGAAGATATGAAACGTATTTGTGAACACCTTACATTTGACAAGATGCAAACAAATCCCGCTGTTAATTTGGAAACCATATTAGGTCACACCGATGCCAATGGCAATGGAAGTATTGATGATACAAGAGAAAATAGAATTAAATTTATCCGCAAAGGTCAAATAGGAGATTGGAAAAATTATATATCAGAAAAAATGGATGAGCGATTTAATGAATGGATAGTCCAGAATTTGAAATGTAGCGGTTTGTCCTTTGAATATGAATAACTTCAAAGATCTGTCTCTCAATAATTACACAGTGCTACAAATATGAATAAAGTAAAATATCTGGGAAGTGATATTATTTTTCTTGTGGGTCTTGCGAGTACAACAAGAATCGGTTTGGGAAATTTGCCAAACACGCCCAAAATCTGGAAATTCGGTTAAAATGCCGGTTTTCAACACTTTTGCCCTCTGTTAAGCCAGTAACTTAGTTTGTTATCAACCGATTTTTAGTTTTCTCAACATATTTAGGACACTGGACTGGAAGTACTTTTGACGATATATATATTTAAGTTTCGGAAAAACTCCTTCCATTAAATTTTTCAAGTTTGCCGATGATTTAAATCTTAATATATGAGGGAACAGTACAACATCTTAAGTAAGTTTACGACCAAAACTTTTATACAAAGATCAGTGTGTCTCATTTGTCATAGTTGCAAACTTATACAAGGTTCATTTAAAGAGTTCTTACTACTTTTTATAGGCGAGCATAAACCGATAGGATCACTTTGAAAGCATGTTCTATTATTTTGGAACCTCTGTACCCAACCGAATGTTTTATTCCTTAAATATATAACGTGATTTGTCGGCAGTCTTTTGAAAGAGTACAATTTTCTAGAAGAAGTAGTTCGTGATGTTCTATTTACCATGTTGATGCATATTGTATTAAGCTTTAATAGTTCCCCAATGGGCTTCGAATAACATTTTAATAAAGAAATGAAACGTATTTGCAACATCTTACATTTGACAAGATTCAAACGAAACCCGCAGTTAATTTAAATCTCATTTTAAGTCACACCGATGTCAATGATAATGGAAGTATTGACGATTTAACATTAAACAGAATTAAATTTATCCGCAAAGGTCAAATAGGAGATTGGAAAAATAATATTTTAGAATAAATGGCTGAGCGTTTTGATGAATGGATAAGTTACTGGCTTATCAGTACACAAAAGTACTTTCACAAACCGATTCTTCTTGTACTCGACTTTTAATTATACATACCCTAATAACTGTATTTCATAATCAAGTTATTAATCTTTTACAAAGATAAGTGTACAATAATAAAGCATATACATACAATAATATTAGTCTTAATGAAATTTCTTGACGCAAATAGTTATCTCGTTTTAGCCCGCCGTGGTGTGATGGTTAGGTAGCACAACTATCATACAAGTAAAGCCAGGATCATAATCAAGTGCGAACATCGAACATTTTTCAGAGGCGAGTTCTCCACCTCGTAATTGCTGGCGATTTTACATTAAAGAGATATGTCTCAAAGCTATGTAAAAACTGGATTAGCAAATCGCATTAACCGTAGCCTCGCAGACCGCGCAGACGCATAATTCTAAGCTCCTGCCATGTAAAATAAGCAAAAAAAAAGTACCTTCGGTAGGGTGCCATTTTTGAAATGTGACCACATCAGAGGTCAAAAAACATTACTAAGCTGTAAACTGCTTTGATTGATAACAAACCCTATTTTCTTCAAAATTAGTTAACATAAAAAACCCGTAACGAATATGTTTACTCGTTTCTCAAAACAGACCTAGTCGAATCGTATTTAATGTTGAATGGTTTGCTTTACAATGCTTCTTCTTTGCAATTTCTTACAAATACACCACTAACTAACGCACAAATTCTTGGTTTATTTCTCCACTTTCTTTTTTAAAAAAACTCAAAATTGAAATACAAGAAACACGCAAAACTCGAAATTCACAAACTTTAAACAGACAAAAACAGCTTTTTAAAAATGTTTGTGTGTTTTTCAACTTTTCGTTAAAGCTTATTTCGTCCATCTTGTACAATTAGCTACATCTACAACGCAACCGAATTACTTAACATACCAGTGCCAAATTTGTTCAAAATACGATGTTAAATGTGGCTTCTAAAGCTAAAAACATAAAATCGGACGAACATATATAATGGAGCTATTTCTAAATCCAAACCGATTTCCTCAATTTTAATGGCGTCCGTCCTTTGTCCAAATAATCGAACTTGTGCCAAATTTCATCAATTTTTATGACAAAGACAATTAATTAAAGTAGAAATGAGCCTTTACGAGAAGTCGAAAAACACAAACATATTGAGAATTGAGTGTTGAAAGGTGTGAATTTAGTGTTTCTTTTATTTTTGTGTTTCGTTTTTCACTTATTAGCGTTCTTGTGATTGTGTACAAACGTAAGTCTATAAATTAACCGAGAATTTCTGCTTTACTAAAGTGCTGTTTTTTAACGATACCGCATTTCGTCCATCTTTTATCGTCTTTGGTTCAAAATTGGTTTTTTATACAAATAAGCACTATCTAAGCATAAAGTATTTCCGAAAATATGTCAAGGCAGCTTGTAAAAACTTTCCTGCCTTTTAGAGTGGATACTCGTAGTGAGCGTTTTTTTTTTGCTGTTTATTTACTCAAAAAAATAAAAAAAAAACAAAAAATTGTATTTCCATTGATTTCGAACGTACAAAGAAAAAAGGGTAATTTTAAAAGAACAAATAACAAAACAAATGTTATCTTTAAAACATTGGCTTAAGAGCTTATATTTAGAAGTACTCGGTTTTCCATTAAGAATTTTATATATTAATAAAACACAGAATATTTAAGATATAGAGTTCAAATTTATTCCAGGTGTAGTGCAAATGTTACATATCAAGAATGAAATTCGATTTCGGTCATATGATCACTACGTTTCCGTGTACATAGATCTATTTTTGGACCCGATTTTTCACCACTCTTACGGAAGTTGTTGGCTTGTTAGCATAGACAGGCCCCATAAAAGTAAATCCAATCGCATGAACGAGTTGGCCATTCGACCGGACGTTCACCGAATTTGTATTTTAGCAGATGGATTATAACATGTGCGTGTGGCTAGTGGCACCGCCACATATCGGCGATGGCACGATAGCGCTCTCCATTGACAGTAAGATGACGATTGTTTTCATCAACGAAAAAATACGGCCCAATCACAGCTCCGGCATGAAAATCACGCCACACTGTAATTGATTGCGGATGCAATTGTTTCCTTAAATCACATGTGGGTTTGTTGCTGTCCAATAACGCATATTTCGTTTACTGACAAAACCACTCAGCCAGAAATGAGCTTCATCCCCGAAGATGATTTTTCGATGAAATTCTGGATTTTAGTTAAACTTTGCCAGAGCGCAATCGGAGAAGTTTCGGCGCTTCAAATGATGAAAGAACAAAATGTTAGTGGGTGTGTTGACATAAAGATGCGTAATTGTTATGTCTCTATTGGAAAACCCGTTATAATCTTTATTCAATTAAATAATTTACATATTGTTGGCACGTCCCTTGAAGAATTGAGTACCCTTCATATTGAATGTTGCCTCATAATTCGTCCCTATTCCATGGTTTATTGGTACAATTTTTTCTTTGACTATTTTTTAAAATTACTCTAATGGATTAAGATCAGAAAATTCTGCAGGACATGGTTTACATACACGTTGTTTTCCCCTGTCGCTGTCCAGTTGAAATATTTATTTCGGGGGTTTTTCCATTTTGAATAGGGCAGCATCACTTCGCTTGGTTTTGCCGGTCATAACCGATTTTGCCTACTTTATAAAAAGATTTCCAAATTACAAGTTAAATCGGTATCTCACAGTTATAGTAGAAATTTCCCGCCATAGCTTTCCAAATAAATAATTTAAGTGTTGCAACGCATTGCACACAAAGTTCTACTTTCTTCCAATGATGGACCAGTGGTACTACAGTGCTTAGCACGACCCATATTTTTTGTATTGCATATTTTGTAAGTTAGATAATTTTAAAATAAATACTTTTTCCGGTTAATTTAAGCATTTTTAGTGGCTGAAATGTTATCAATAAAATTTGCCGTTACATTACATTTTTATTTTATTGTCCTAAACTATCCGATAGAATTTTTAGAAAATCTCCGTAATTTTAAAAATTGCGTGTAGATTATAAGTAATCCTATTTCTTCCCCCGTGACTGTGTATATACGTATTATGTATCGTCGTAAAACTCTTTGACGTGTCCTCCGTGTCTGTTGTAAGCACGATAGCGGTCAATTCAATTAACATATGTGACGCGCCAAATAGAAAGGGACCTAAGGGTAAAAACCAGTTTTGTTCAGGAGAGCCATTTTAAAGATTTAAATACGTGTATCTTTGGTGTACCATCACTTTCATAAAACGCGCATATCTCTGAGAGGGAACACTTTTGGAGCACGGTCTCATTCGATGCTCAGATGTTGTCCACATCAAAACAAACAAAAAAGTGAAAATTGATTTGTTTACCCTTAGGTCCCTTCCTCTATGCGCTGTCACATATGATCCTGAAAATTTTCTTGATAATGGCCCAGTCCAGAAGTTTCCCTTATGTTATGTGTATTTTCTCTACAAATCAAATACACATTGGTTAAAATTGGGAAGTCATATTTTACATCCAATCTTGATTGGCACAAGTACGAATTTGTGGATGCAACGGCTTTTCAACAATCGTAGATTTAGAACTGATTACAAATATTCACGCAGTATTAATTGTAGTATCCTCTGGCCATGACGTCAACAAAACAAAATGGCTCCTTTCATCTACCTCAAATTATTTAACATCAAATTGATTACTTTGTAATATTTTCAAGAACTAATATATTATACAAAAAAAAGAAAAAAAATCTACCAAAATGTACTCAAATTTTATTTCAATTTACTAATTACACAGTGCGACAGAGAAAAATAACTGGGAACTGATATAACTTTTGGGGTAAAATTGCTGAGTACAACTAGAAACTCCAAAATCTGGAGTTTCGGGTATAAAACCGGGTTTTCGGACCTTTACGCACTTCAATACCAGTAACTTGGCTGAATATCAACCGATTTTAAGTTAATAGGTTGATTTAGAAAGAATGGTTATACACTTTAAAAATAACACTGAAAGAAATCTCCATAATTTTCCTGTAAACACATTTTTTAATACTTTTTATAATTTTTAACTTTCGATGTGAATAATTCTAAATTCAAATTTTATCAAGACGTAGTCGTCGCTTCTGTGATCACCAAAAAAGTTATCAATTAGTGCAACAAAACTCTTCAATGCGGGCTTTTCAACGGAACTGAGCTTGTTGATAAAATTCTCATCTCTCATAACTTTATGACTTTGAGGTCCAAAAACAACAGTAAAGAAGTTTTCAAGCCTCGATATAGCATTAGATATAGTCTAGATATAGCATTAGATATAGTTAGATATATAGCCTAGATAAATTAGAGATTTTATAGAACAAAAAAATAAAAATCCTTTACAAATCAATATGATTGTTGAATACGTACATTTACATGAAGCCAAAAATACCCATTCGTCTGCCTTATAATTGTGACTTAATGCCGAAAAAATTGGGGTACATCAGCGCAATACAGGAGATTACTGTCATTTTCACCAGTCTTAAAACTTTCTTTAAATAACAAAGTCCTGTCACATCTTCTACATAATGTTATACCAAGATCTTCTTCCACCAATATTCCACTGCCTTAATCGCGAACCAAGGATTTCAGCCTATTGTTTTGACATATTTAAATCGCGAACGTGATCGCAGAAATCTGCAATTGTTACAAAATGTCGCTCTGTTGAAGATTTGAATGGAAGGTACTCTTCTTCCACCAAATATTTTTTTTGATTTTCAAAACCAGATATGCTCGTTGTTAGCACATTATCCTTACCAAATAATGCTTTTATAACAGTTGCAACATTTGCGTACTTTACTTTTTTGTGGGTTTTAAAAGTGTGGCCTGAAATATTAGTTTACAAAAGTAACAACCATCTTGTTTATGCCATAGCTGATCATGCCAAGTCATAGGCGCACAAAATGGCAAAGAAACTGACGGTTGAACTCTGTATTTTTTAGTGTTGCACAGCAATTTTCACAATTTATAAGATCAATTGAAGACTCTGTTGTATACTTTCACCGTAGCAATATTTATTTGAAAATCGCCCCTACTTTATGACGGATATCCGTAAATAGGCCACAAATGTAACAAGAGTTATTTCGTGTATCACACATTTTTTGTTAATATCGAATTGCAAACTTTTTATAACACTGTTTCAAAGCGAAAAAGAAGTGACAAATAAAAATTCCAAAAAATACAAATGAACATGACAACTGAGATGTTCAATTAAAAAACGACCAAAAACACGTTTCTAACAATTTTATTTTTTCGTAAGATTGTTGTTTTAAAAAAGTTGAATGACTCAATCAGTTTCTAACGGATTTTTTTATTCTCGTAACTCCAGATTTTTGAGGTGTTTTGGAAGTTTCATACCGATTTTGTTGTACTCAGCAAGATCTACCTGAAAAATAATATCACTTCCCAGGTATTTTGACATCATTCTTTTCTGTAAAACAGTTAATGTTAACTGTTAAACATTTCGCGGCCTAACGGCTTACCCGAATTAATCTCCATTTTTCGGGACTTTTCCCCATTGTGAATCGTACGTGAACATGATTCCGCGGCAAGGCTTGAATTTCCCCGATGACTCCTCTTTAGCATGAATCTTTTTGAGCATAGCAATGTTTGATGACGAATAATAACGGATCCAGGTTAATTCCACGATGAGGACTTGACGCAAAAACTCCTGCGAATTTAGAGGTCCCAACAATGACATTGACAGCCGTTTCTGATTAAAGTCCACCGCAAGCGTCTTCTCCTTTGGTAAATTATACGGGAGATGTTTCCCTAGCATTATATTTACGCTATAGTGGGATACTGCCGCTGCGACTTCATCCCCATGAATGTCGTTCAGACCTGACTGATAGTTTTGATGACCTAAAGTTTCTCTCTTGTATCGCTAGATCTCTCACTAGATCACGAAGGTCGTATCATATTTGTTTTTACCGACCATACCGGCGCTGCGTAGTTCGCTGCAGGCCGACCTATCGCTTTGTAAGAAATCAACAAGGTTTCCTTGTCAGCTTCCCAAGTACTGCCGGCTACACGCAGAGAAAAAACATGGTTACTACATGGTCACGGCAATAATAATATGTTTTCCGCAATAAAAGTATGTTCGTCGCAACCATAGCATTATTAACTGAATCTATTTTTGACAATAGTATAATTGCTGCAATATTAATATTGTTGAAATGTAACAATAGTATTATTGCCAAATTTAAAAATAAAAATATGGTTATAGCAACAATATAAATATGGTTAGTGCGACAAAAGTATTGTGTTTTGCGCTTTATGTTAACAATGATATGATTACGGCAATCATACTGTATGAATGTAATTTTTCTTCATTTAAATATGCTTTTTAGAACAAATACTATTGGTATGAATCTAATGCAATAATAGTTCTTTTTTATTGAAATCAAAATTTTTTTTAACAAGCTGCTTTGGCTTTGTTTAACTGAAATATTTTTAATAAAAACGCTTACGTTTATTTAAACTTATTTTTTTCTACTGTGAACTATTATTTTGAATTAAATGTATTTTTGAATAATTTTCATAATTCAAATCTAAATAGTGGTTATACTATGGTTGTAGGGATCATAACATGGTTGCGTGTGAAGCATAGTATGGTTGTGAGGATCATACTATGGTTGTATATGAAACATACTATGTTTGTGAGGATCATACTATGGTTGTGGAGATCATAGTATGGTTGAGTGTGAATCATACTATGGTTGTGGAGATCATAATATGGTTGAGTGTGAATCATACTATGGTTGTGGGGATCATAGTATGGTTATATGTGAATCACACTATTGTTGTGAGGATCATAGTATGGTTGTATTTGAATCATACTATTGTTGTGAGGATTATAATATTGTTGTACCACAACCATATACCCAACAATAGTATTATCCTCTTCGAATATTGTCACCACAACCATACTTTTTTTCTGCGTGTAGATACTTGGAGCCTTTTTCCTACTTTAAAACTTATCGCAGATATATGCAGCATGTGCAAAGGCTCGAAAAAGGCTGTCTTATGTGACCTCAAGGATTTTGTGGTAGTTGGTAATCGGGATGTTGACGTCATCGGCTTTTACGTTGAGTGACAACCGCACCTCTGCGATCCATGCAGTAAGCAGTATGGCTGATGATTTGGAGGAGGATATTTTCATATTCCTCGCAGTGAATAAGTGTGAGGTTACAGTTGATCTTCTCGCATATGTCATCCACTTTAGGTCCTGAACCATCAGCGTATGACTCAATTCCAACGTCGTCTGGTGGTTCAGGATGGTTTAAGGGGAGCATAGGATAAACAGAGCGGTGTATATCACACAGCGCTGGGGAACTCCCCGATGGACTATACGCGGCTTCGGCTTCCTGTGTCGAAATTCTACATATAACTGGCGCCCACATATATAGTTTATAACCCAAAGTTTTAAACTAGGCGAAATGGACATTGCGATGTCTTTGAATAGCGTGACGTGATTGACTGTGTCAAAGGTCTTGGTGAGGTCAAGAGCCACGAGGGCCGTTCTCTCGTTGGGTTTTGAAGTCGCAACTGATATGTGTGGTGATGGCGTGCAAAGCAGCCATACTGATGATCAGTACATGGGGAGGAGCAGTAATGCAAGCGTTGTTGCTACTGGAATTAGATGAGTGGCTAGCGACAGATTGAGAACTTTGGTCAGGTAATCTACTCTCGGGGTATCCAAGTGCATTAACATCAGCACTTTCGGCGACTTTGAACTGGGTTAAAATCCGGCATTCAACCAGCAGAGGTATAGCGAGTGGCTACTACGTGCACGCAGAAAAAAAGTATGGCTGTGGTGACAATATTCGAAGAGGATCATACTATTGTTGGGTATATGGTTGTGCCACAATAATATTATGATCCTCACAACAATAGTATTATTCACACACAACCGTACTATGATCCTCACAACCATAGTATGATTCACACTCAACCATACTATTATCTCCACAAACATATTATGATCCTCACAACCAGTATTTTTCTCAAACAACCATAGTATGATATTCACCACCATAGTATGATTCACACGCAACCATGCTATTATTCATACAACCATAGTATGATTCACTCAACCATACTATGATCCCCAAAAATATTTATTAGGATTGGGTAATGTTGTTATTCAAAAGTAGAGATTTTAATCAAGCAAGTTATTTTAAATTTCATTACAATTAGTTCATAGCCAAATTTGAAGCCTTGCTTTTATTGAACATTTCATTTAAGAAACAAAAATATATATTCCAACGGCAGTCGAAAATACTTTTAGTTGCCAGCTGGGAAAAAAATGATACTTCACCATCCGTAGACCCCAAGTAACGAATGTGATTAAACCATGATCAATGGCTATATACTTAAGTGCAGTTAGATTTAAAAAAAACGAGAGCCAATTGGCAGTAGAGTATTTCACCAAACAAAATAAACACAACAAAAATCCCCCGAACGACCTTCCGATTGTCGTTTTTCAAAATGGACAACAACGATGCACTGTATCGTGTGCATGTGTTTTTTTTTGGTATACCACAAAAAAAACATACACACACACATATATGTGTGCTCTATAAAACCTGTTTTGATATGTTTATAGTCGCAACCATACGGTATGATTACAGTAATCATATTATTGATAACGTAAATTTTAAACAACAATACTTTTGTTGCATCAACCATGTTTATATGGTTGCTATAACCATATTTTCATTTCTAAATCTGGCAATAATACTATTGTTACATTTCAACAATATGAATATTGCGGCAATCATACCATTGTCAAAATTAAATTCAGAAAACCATACTATGGTTGCGACGAACATACTTTTATTGCGGAGAACATATTATTATTGCCGTGACCATATACTAACCATATTTTTTCTCTGCGTGTGGAAGCTGGCTTGGAACTCCTCCTCGGCTACCGACATCCGAGGAAATAGGCAGATCAATAAATCTGTGGTTCTCTGAAAGCATCCTAATCAGCATTTTTATGATTGAGATACTTACGGCCTTTAGAGATTTTGAAGTCAGATGGTCTGTTTATGGAGAGTATTATGGGAAGGTAGTCCAACGGTTTGCCAGGTGACGTCGTTGGTCAGGCCAGCTGATGTCGTAGTGATATCTGGCGAACTATGACAATCCCTATTTGAGCTATGCCCATCTAGTCGTTAACTAGAATGCCACATTTGGTGTTGGGCATTAAATTCTGCTAATACGCGGCTACTGCGTGGAAGCTGGCTTGGAACTCCTTCTCGGCTACCGACATCCGAGGGAATAGGCAGATCACTAAATCTCTGAAAGCATCCTAATCAGCATTTCAATGATTGAGATACTTACGGCCTTCAGAGATTTTGAAGTCAGATGGTCTGTTTGTGGAGAGCATTATGGGAAGGTGGTCCAGCGGTTTGCCAGGTGACGTCGTTGATCAGGCCATCTGATGTCGTAGTGATATCTATCGAACTATGACAATCACTACTTGAGCTATGCCCCTCTAGCCGTTATCTAGAATGCCACATTTGGTGGTGGACATTAAATTCTGCTAATATCACACAATTAGCGTGGACACAGCTTCCAACCTACTGTTCTATCTCGACAGTCCCATCCATGACTGCTACCCCCATACATTCCACGGATGGGTCTCTTAAAGTCAAGCTCAGGCGAGATAGGTCTGTACTGCACAGAATGCTACTGGTGGTAATTGGATTAATTTCCTAGATTGGAGCTACCACGATGTTTCTCCGACTCATAAATTCTGATTTTATTTTGTTTACCATTGCAAATAAATTGCAGGACTGTCAGGAGTGACAACAGCAATCTGTACAGTTATGTTGTGTATATGTTAATGCTGCTCTGCTGCAAGAAGAAAGACTGAGGGGGTCCAATAGTTTATTTTTTAACTAACGTTCCTAACACCTATTAAACTCGCCCAGCTGACCGAGGAGGCCACATTCCCGTGACGTAGACTGATCCATAATGGACCGATTGCAGGAAACGTCATATACATATATACTTATATATACAGAAAATTATCAACAGCCAATCGGAACAAAAACTAAAAATTGTGTTCGTTTACTTGCAAATTTGTACAAATTTATGCAAATTTTTACTGGGTCGTGTTCGTTTACACAAAAAGTCCAGTTAATGAGAGCCAGAGATAGAAAATTTTGACAGTTCGATGTTAGAGAGTTTGCAAATTTTAGTTGGAGAAATTTTAGCCAACCAAAATTTGCAAGATAGAACACATGCTCGAAATCAGCTGTTTTATGTAAACAAAAAAAAAGTAAAAATATATTAACAACAGAATATGTAAGTAAAAATTGGAATATTATTTTATTTTATTAAATATATATGTTAATCACTGAAATTAGAAAGAAAAAAAATCTTTTGCTCATTTTTTTATTACAAATCTTAACACTTTAAAATTCAAAATAAAATGGAATGTAATGCAAACAGTAAACAAAATCGGCTGTTTCATTGCAATTTTTTAATAAAGAGAGTAAAATTGGCCTTACGCTCTCAAAAGTAGAAACTTGCAAATGTTTACTGGGAAAGTAATCGAACACACTTATAATTATAACTAAAAAATGTACACCATCCTAAATATAACCACCACCTACACTTAGTAAAAAATTAAAAACCAATAAAAAAATAAGTAAAACTATAAATGTACAATACAATAATAGAAACCAGAACCAATAAAAATAACTAACAATAAGTATAAGTTAAAGTAATAAAAGTTAATTTTAAAATTTTATTGCGATATTACGACCGATCTTTATTGAATTCACTTCTGAACTAACTCTGTAAATGTTGTTTGCGAAAAAAATAAGTAATGCTTTCCACCTTATTTTGTGTGTGCAGCATTTCTCACACTCGCTTCAGACATGTCATGTTGCTAGTTGTTTGTTTGAAATGTTCCAGGAACATAATTGTAATGCGATTTGATTTGTTGCAGACGCGTGTAGTACACGCAGAGAAAAGATATGGTTACTATATGGTCACGGCAACAATAGTATGTTCTCTGCAATAAAAGTATGGTCGTCGCAACCATAGTATTGTTTTTTGAATTTCAATTTGACAATAGTATGATTGCGGCAATATTAATATTGTTGAAATGTAACAATAGTATTGTTGCCAAATTTAAAAATGAAAATATGGTTGAAGCAACAATATAAATATGGTTAGTGGAACAAAAGTATTGTTTTCATGGGTTTTATGTTAACAATAACATGTTAACGGCAATCATACCGGCAAAATTATATTTTTTCTAATTTGAGAATGTTCTTTTACGAATCTTACGCAATAATAGTAAAGATAATTAAATTTTTTTTCGAAACAAACTACGAATTAGTATAACTGAAATATTTTTAATAAATAAATTTTTTTACTGTTTAATAAATTACTCCTTTTATTAAATAACTTACTTAATAAAATTCTTTATTTTTAAATAACAACTTAACCCAATCTTTACAAAAATTGTTGGGGATCATAATATAATTGTGTGTAAGTCATACTATGGTTGTGAGGATCATACTATGGTTGTACGTTAAAAATACTATGGTTATGAGGATCATAATATGGTTGTGGGGATCATAGTATGGTTGAATGTGAATAATAATATGGTTGTGGCGATCATAGTATGGTTGTGTGTGAATAACTC
Source organism: Hydrotaea diabolus (assembly GCA_963513945.1). Lineage (NCBI taxonomy): Eukaryota > Metazoa > Arthropoda > Insecta > Diptera > Muscidae > Hydrotaea > Hydrotaea diabolus. Next base: position 126,135,613 of record OY740716.1, on the reverse strand, counting down.
TATTTTTGTGGGGACCATAATATTGTTATGGTGATCATAGTATGGTTGTGTGTGAACCATACTATTGTTGTGATGATCATAATATTGTTGTGCCACATCCATATAACCAACAATAGTATGATGCTCTTCGAATATTGTTACCCCAACCATACTTTTTTTCTGCGTGTATGAAATTATTAAATCTTTAATGACTTATACGCATAACTTATACGCACTCGTATTAGTAAAATAGTACGTGAGAAGTAGTTTTAATTGTTATGAAGGCAATGTATTTAAATGAAAAAAATTAAATATTTTATTGCATCAAAACTTGAGAAGTCAATGAAGTGATATAACGGTTTAAAACCAGCACGCATTCTACCAAATGGTTCACCACATGTATTATGGTACCAAAAAAAAATCCAAGCGTATAAACTGATAGAAAACTTCGTATCTTGAAGGCCATAAAATAGTAATGATATGGATATTAAATTTGAATTTTCTGCCCATCATAAACTTAAGGTCACTCAAAGAATATGTATGAAATATATTAACTGGGTCGCATCGGATTTCAAAATGTTTGGCAAATGATTTTTTGCCAAATGCTCAAAAAAGTGTACTTTATCCGTGGTAAATTTAGTCTATTAAAGGGAAACTTTTCCCCCATTACAATACCAAACAGCTTATGACCATAAATATTTTAGAATCCTTGGTTGATTTGTTTGACGGTTATCGTGCTTTCAACAGACACACGGACATATTTATTTTTATACCCTCCACTCTTCGGTGGAGGTTATAAAAATACTTACATTTCTTTCCTTACCGTTAGCCGAAACCTCCCCGCTTGTTGGTCACTTTCTGACTAGAGGGTATTTGGCCATTCCACCCTTCACCACGTTAATCAGTGGCCAAGGAGGAGGACGTCCCATTTGAGGCTAAGGCAAGCTTCTCCTTTTCACAACTACGACAGATTTCAACCTTAATCCGTCGGATTGTTTGATACCTTAACATAAGGTTCAAGTTCATTTGCTTCGTGTCTTTTTATATTATTATTTATTTTAATATAGAACATTTTTTTATTAAATCTCTTTTTATTCTTAAAAGACTTCCACATTTATTCTGCACCAAACGCCTTGTTACCGCTACCAGACACAAAACCAGAAGGAATTTCTGTCTCCATAACAAATGGTCATATTCCCCGCATTTCCTAGCTTCCCTCTTTGGCCATTTTTAAAAAAATCTTATTCGTCACGTGCGATATTTCCAATACAATGAAATGCCAATGGGATCACCGGCATCCCCGGTTATAGAAGATGTCGTGATGGAAGAATTACTAGATGCATCGGTAAAGTGAATAAACAACGGACCTAAATAGTTAACTAAATACGTGGACCATTTATTCGTCATTATTAAAAAAAGGGTGTGGATGCCACTTTAAAAAACTTAACAGTTTCAATAGACAACTCTAGTTTACGATAAAACAGGAAATAAAATTGTGTTCATTTACTTTCCCAGTAAAAATTTGAGAGCGTAAGGCCAATTTTACTCTCTTTATTAAAATTTGCAAGAAAAGTAAACGAACAGCTTCCAGTAAAAATTTGCAATGAAACAGCTGATTTTGTTTGCTGTTTGCATTACATTTCGTTTTCTTTTGAATTTTAAAGTGTTAAGATTTGTAATAAAAAAATCAAAAGAAAACTTTTTTCTTTCTAATTTCAGTGATTAACATCTATATTAAATAAAATAATATTCCAATTTTTACTTACCTATTCTATTGTAAATTTATTTTTACTTTATTTTGATTGCATCTTGCAAATTTTGGTTGGCTAAAATTTCTCCAACCAAAATTTGCAAACTCTCTAACATTGAACTGTCAAAATTTTCTCTCTCTCTCTGGCTCTCATTTACTGGACTTTTTGTGTAAACGAACACGATCCAGTAAAAATTTGCCCAAATTTGTACAAATTTGCAAGTAAACGACAACAGAACTTATAGACAACCAAGAACAGAATAATAGTATAACTCCTACGTTATACGTGAAGAAAATAGATTAAAAATTTACTGGTATTAGAAAATTAATTAATTTCTACTCAAAGCACCAAAATAAGAATAATTTGTGTAATATCGGGAACAAACTTATATAAAATATTAAAAACAATTGTTTTCATTAAGGACTCCAAGCCGAACGATAAAACAACAAATATTCGAAAACAGGGGCAACAATTCACACAAATCCAACTCAACCTAAATGTTATTATGGAATGTTAAAGTATTCACCAATAGCTTTCCTGTGATATATGTTAAGCGCCTTCAATGTTACTGTGGCTTCAGTCGGACGCGCTACAGAACAAAATTTCCATATTTCGGCATTATATTTCATTAATATTTTTATAGAAACGTAGAGTATTTGCAGACGCACTACTGTCCTTCATTAATTGATTATAGGACAGAAAATCCCAAAGATTCAATATTATGGAATTTATTTTGAAAATTTTTATTTCGGCGACTTAAACTACATGTCTATTTCGAGACGGTCAATCATGCCACTCTGTTCGAGGACATTGCAGAAAAGTTCCTTTCGCCGAGTTTGAAACGTTGGGTCGTAAACTATACGAGTATGCGCCAGTCATATGTAGAATTTAGGGACAGGAAGTCGAAGCCCCGTAGAGATAAACAAGGAGTATCCCAGGGTGAAGTGATATCCCCTGCTCTGTTTAATCTCTAACTCTCTAAAATTCCCGCACTACCAGACGGCGTTAAAATTGTGTCGTACGCTGATTCACACAATTTAGGCAAGGTCCTCAAGTCACTTGCTAGAAATACTTGGGGAGCCGACAAAGAAACTTTGTTGACCTCTAACAAAACGATAGGTCGGTCTGTTGCGAACTACGCAGCGGCGAACGTGAGTACGTTGCACTGGAAAAAAATTCAGACTTGCCTTCTGCGGCCCTCAGAACAGGGTATCTTCTTATGTCTTCTGAGGACCATCTACATGAGGAGACGAAGTACCTTACCGTGCGCAGACACAATTCTTCCTAGCCACCATCTCTTGAACAGGATACCTCCGCCCAGGCAGATCAGGTACGATCTTCATGATCTAGATAGAGGTCCAGTTGTACAAGAGAGAACCTTTGGATCATCGAAAATATCAGGCAGGTCTGAACAACATTCACGCTGATATAGTCGCAGCAGCAATATCCTGCTACAATGTGAATGTAGTGCTAGGGGAACATCCCCGGAGATTTTACCTGAGGAGAAGGTACTACCTCGACAGTCGGGCGTGGTTCTGGCTCAGCTAAAATCTAAATGGTGCAGCCGCCTTAATTCTTGTTGGGCACGAATTGATGATAACGTTCCGCCTGCCATCAGCGATCATATGACGCGCTGCACCTATTTATTTGTCCGGCCAGATGACCGTAATATCTCTGTGGGCGCATCTAGTTAAAAATGCGTGTTTCCTCCACCTGGATATCGAAGCAGGTCCCCTATAGACAAACAGGACTTCAAAACAACATATATTTTTGTTACAACAGCAGCAACAACAACATGTCTATTTTTTAGTTTATTATTTTATTTTATTAAAATACGTCAATAAATGTGTTATTGTTTTTTAGCCGAACTCTGTAAGCACAGGTGATTAGTGTCTTCGCTAGTAAAATTCGAATTTATATTGATGCACATAAATGCGTAATAAGTCGTTAAACTATCCGTTTAAGATTGTAAAACTATTAATCAGTCCCATTTCCTGAGGATGAACCCCAGAAATAAGTCAGATAAAACCTCTTTATAAAATTTGATTGTCTTTGGTAGATTACTTTTAAATGGCAGCCACGAAAAGCATTAAACCTCGAAAACTCCTGAGACTCAAACCTACAAATGCTTAATATGTACTATCTGGTATCTCCATCAATTTCAATGGTAAAACAGTAAGAAAACCCTGAGGTCGGTCGGTAGCGGCTTTATGATACCCTGCATCATACTTGCACTTAAGGTGAAATATCTGAATTTTTTCCGACCTATATTAGTAAGTACCCTGCAAAGAACGGAAGTATTTTCCAAGGAATCGTCTTAATCTACTTAATGTTAATCACATTATATGTTAGTTAACAGTTAATGACATTAAATTAAAATTATTTTTATCCACTTCGTAAGAAGTTTAAGGGAAAGTAGATTTCACTTCGTAAGGTCCAGAGTCCAAGCCCAAGTATGGAAATATATACCCTACCCTCACCCTTCTTAGTATGTTTCATTTGGTAAGTCATCGAAAAAACAAAACATTTCAGACCCAAATGCATTTTGACCAAATCCTTTCCATGACTTTTTAAGTCATTTAAGCCATGTCTATCTGTGCGGCTAGGTTGCAAGTTCGAACGGAGTTGGCAGTCGTTTTTAAAGTTTGCTTGACTTATAATTGTGATAAATAATACATTTTAATAAACTTCAGTTTCTATGGAATTTTTCTTTATGGAAATTTCAATGGAATTTTATTTTAATTTATATAATTCGTTGTATAGTTAAACCGCTTGCTTGGATTTTTGTGTATTTAGATAGACAGCTAAACGATTAAAAAGCGAAATGTGAAACAAAATATTAATATTTCTTATTATTTTATTTCAATTTAAATTATTACAGCTTAAATATTCACAATTTATACACAATTTGTAGAAATAAGACATTTTCGACCATTACCCAAAGAAATTTTTAATCTCGAATCCCAAATCAACTTATTTTGTATTTTAAACTGCCTAAAAAAGTATTTTGGGCTGACTGTGGGTCGCTGGATGTGTGTGAATTTCTGGCTAAGACGTGAGCTAATAAAAATCTTCCAAATGTAAGCTGAGCTAATTTACTGACAGCGCATAGAGAAAGGGACCTAAGGGTAAAAAAATCAATTTTCACTTTTTTTTGATGTGGACAACATCTGAGCATCGAATGAGACCGATCCCATGCCCTAAAAGTGTTCCCTCCCAGAGATATGCGCGTTTATGAAAGTGATGGTACACCAAAGATACACGTATTTAAATCTTTAAAATGGCTCTCCTGAACAAACTGGTTTTTACCCTTAGGTCCCTTATTATTTTGCGCGTCACATATGTATAAGAAGACACCCTGTTGATGTTCTGATGGCAGCATTCTGGCAAGTCTGAATTCTTCCACTGCGTCGTACTCACGTTCGCCGACCACACCGGTGCTGCGTAGTTCGCTACAGACCGACCTATCGCTTGATATGAGGTCAACAAGGTTTCTTTGTCGGCTCCCCAAGTACTGCTGGTAAGTGACTTGAAGACATTGTTCCTACTTGTGAGTTTATCGCAGATACCTGAAGCATCTGCAGTGGATGGCTGTCCAATGTGACCCCAAGGATTTTGGGGTAGTTGGTAGTCGGAATGTTGACGTCATCGACTTTCACATTGAGTGACAACCACACCTCTACCGTCCATGCAGAAAACAGTGTGGCTGATGATTTGGAGGCGGATATTTTTATATTCCTCGCAGTGAAAAAGCGTGCTAAATCAGTGAGGTAATAGTTTATTTTCATGCAGATATCATCCACCGTAGATCCTGACGCCAGAATTCTGCAATCGTTAGCGTACGAAACAATTTTAATGCCCACACATATACATAGTTTACGACCCAACGTTTCCAACTGGGCGGAAGGGGCGTTTTTGCAATGTCCTCGAAGAAAGTAACATGATTGACCGTGTCGAAGGCTTTAGTTAGATCAAAAGCCACGAGGACCGTTTTGTCGTTGGGTTTGTTATGGTTAAGGCCGCGACTTATACGTGTGGTGATGGCGTGTAAAGTAGTTGTTCTGTGCTGCTTGCGGACCCCATGCTGATGATCAGCACAAGGAAAGTGTTCGATCAGGCTGGGGACGAGCAGTGCCTCAAGAGTCTTTGCTACTGGAGAAAGCAAGGAGATCGGCCTGTACGAATCTCCATTTCTTGCGTTTTTGCCTGGCTTCAGTAGCGGAACCACTCTGCCCATTTTCCAGGCATCGGGAACTAAGTGAGTGGCTGGCGACATATTGAGCACGTTGGTCATGTACTCTGCTCCCGGGGTCTCTAAGTGCTTTATTATGAGCATTGAGATTCCGTCCGGACCCAGCGCCTTTGATGACTTAGCGCTGCGGCTGACATGGGCAACTTCGTAAATTGTGGTGACGCCTCTTCAACTTGGAGAGCGCGGATACGACCCAGTACACTCCTTTTCGGCTCATCACATTTTGGGTGCTCAATAAAAAGATGGTAAAAGTTACACATGCTCCGCTTTGGGTCTGTCAAAGTTCTATTAACGTAAGAGCGATTTGGCCGTGGTCCACAACTTACCAATTCCGGAACTTAAGTTGCTTTGCTTCAAGTGGTCTAGCCGCTTGTTCCGCTTATATTCGTTGACCAACCTACTGATCTCAGAGTTGAGATCCCTAATTCTAGGGTCAGAAGGGTTGGAGCTGACATTCGTCGCTCGCCAGCGAGTCCAGCTGCCTCTGCGGGAAATTTGATCGTACTTCGGGTATTCGACCAGCAGGGATATGGCGAGCGGCTGCTGCGTTGATGATGGCCCGAAACTTTTTCTTGGCTACCCGACGGAATATCTAAATTATAAAAGCTGCGGTTGGTGACTTCTTTGAAGGCCTCCCAATCAGCCTTTTTATTGCAGCGTTCAGAGGTTATAAAGTAGGATGGTCTATTTATGGAGAGAATTATGGGAAGGGTGACGTCGTTGATCAGGCCTTGCGATGCCATAGTAATGCCTGGCGAGCTTTGGCAATCGCCCGTAATCCGATTGGGGCGTCCTCATTCACTGTGCGGACCGTCGAGCTATCAGTTTGCTCTACCAAAGCAATCCCGCGACTGCCGGTTCTATTTACCGGATTGACCCGAAACAAACACTCTTCGGCCAGGGGCAGTCACCTCAACAATAGCCGTGTTTTTTTCAGGTTACTAAACAAGCATTTGTATGGAAGTTACTCGGGAAGCAAGCGAGTTGGCTGCTACTCGGTAACGAAATGATTTAAAGTTACCTGACTTATTTTTTAACAAAAAAAAAATATTATGACACACCCGGCTTGAATAACAAAATTAAAAACATATGTTTTTTGTTATTGATACAGGAAAAAATGAAAGAAAATAGAAATAACGCGATAAAACTATTTCTATAAATTGTATTGAGTCTTGCGAATGAGCTGAAGATGATGAGCTGGAAGAGAATTCAAGGTCACATTCGTTGTTGTAGCACATTTGTAAAATAAAAAAACACCAGTATCTGTATCAAATATTCAGTGTTTAAACAATTATTATCTCAAGCACGCTACTGTTCGCTTTTATGGGAAGAAATCTCAAACTTCAACAATAAAGTTCTGTGAAATTGCGTTAAAAATTGAAAAAATCTTGACAAAGCCTCATTAATGAATCATTTCCTAAGCGATATACATGTCTAAGTATTTCACGATCTTTGTACCACTACCATACATATAAAATAATTATGGTTGTTACTTGTCCTTTCCTGGAGAACATGTTTAATGCTGTACCGAACGAAATACAATTTGTCAATAAAATGTTTACAAAACAAAAACTATATTAAGTAACAAACTTGGTTTTTCACAATTTGCTTTGCCTTTTTTGTTCGTAAAATTTTTTTTTGGGCTTATGCTGCCATCTGATTTGAAATGTTGTTGAATGTTGCCATATTGCTAACCAATTAGGCAACTAAGCTATTTACCTGAAAAGAACATGGCTAATATGTGTTTTTTCGGCCGCCGTTTTATTTTTTTACGCCGCCGAAAATTTCGGGTTGACTCCCTTCTCTGAAAATAACATAATTTGATCCGGTAACACTGTTGCAGAAACAAAGCAAAACAAGAACAAAACAATAGAAAATAAATTTCACAATACAATCGGGCGTCAAACGAACAAAAGCATTTATACATGCAACAACAAAGTAGTCGTCTGTAGTGTAAAGCGGATAACCACTAGAAATTGAAAATTGCAATAAACGGACAAAGCCGATTTCCCGAAAAATTATTCTTTAAAAACTACGTTAAAATGGCCGCATCAGAAGATCAAGTTGGGTTTTTAGTAGAGCGTTCCACTAATACTGATGATTTCACTGACGCATTTGGATCATTGGGCACCAGCAACTCAAATGCTGCAAGTGTTGGATACTACGGTGGTGCCTACAATAATTCAGGAGCGGGAGCTGCTTCCTCGGGAAACCATCTACAACAACAAGGTGCAATTGCTCAACTAGCTAACAAAGCAAGTTTAGCATCTACAACCAATTACACTGCTCGAATGCCAACTGATCGTCATGCTGTGGAATACAATATGCGACATAAACACCGTGGATTAGCATTGATTTTTAATCATGAACATTTCACTGTTCAGACGTTAAAATCACGTTCGGGTACCAATGTTGATTGTGACAATTTGGCAAGATGTCTCAAACAACTGGACTTTGATGTACAAGTTCACAAGGATTGTACATTAAGAGAATTGATACGCCATGTTGAGTGGGCTGCAAATCAAGATCACACCAATAATGATTGTATTTTAGTGACGATACTCTCCCATGGTGAACTCGGTTACATTTATGCAAAGGATACTCAATACAAATTAGACAGCATATGGAGCTGTTTTACAGCACAGCACTGTCCCACTTTAGCGGGCAAACCGAAAATCTTCTTTATTCAAGCCTGTCAAGGTGATCGACTTGATCCTGGCGTGACAATGAAACGTCCAGTAACGCAGACAGACGGTGAGTCATCGATGAGTTACAAAATACCTGTGCACGCAGATTTTCTTATTGCGTACTCTACCATACCCGGTTTTTATTCTTGGCGAAACACTACTCGCGGCTCATGGTTCATGCAGTCATTGTGCGCGGAACTGGCAGCTAATGGAAAGCGGTATGATATTTTGACGTTACTTACATTTGTGTGCCAGCGTGTTGCTGTTGATTTTGAATCATGTACTCCAGATACGCCAGAAATGCATCAACAAAAGCAAATTCCATGCATAACAACCATGCTAACAAGAATATTACGCTTCTCAGAAAAGAACTCCCTGGCATCGGCAGCCAGAGTTTAGTTGTGAACAATCGTCCGCTTTTCTAGATTAGTGTCAAACATTTCCTAATGTAAAGACGTGAGGTAAAGGGAGCAAGATAGAACTAAGATAAAGAGAAACACGATTTATTAAATTACCTAAATGTCCTAAAAGTTTAAATTAAATTTACTTTTGAATATCGAATGATTCATTTGACCAAACCATTTTTATATACTTATAATTATGTAAATACATAAGAATGTGTGCATGTGCATATATCGTAATGGAAGCTCTCGTTCCCGAAAAAAAGTTTTTGTATAAAATTTGCCAACAATGATATATCAAGTATGCGACAATGTAATTTAATAATACATAATCTCAATTTCATGTCGCCTGAAATTTTAACTAAAAAACTACAACGTAAAAATAAGAAATACGTAGTACATGACATCAGGTAATACTCATGTTAGATTGTTTTTGTGTAGCGGCATGTTACGTCTATAGTTTTATGCCATGAACCCTGATCATTTTTCTATGCCCGGAATTTTTTGAGATTTCCCGATATTTTTTAGTTAGTGGTGCTTTTGGCTAAGCCTCGATAATAAAGACTGGATACCAAAACCGCAAAAGTAATTTGTTTACAAAAAATTACAACTTAGGAAAAGTACTGCTGTATTCGATTCTTAAATTTTTTAGAAAAATAATTTGTTGCTATTTTAGTACATAACCTGTACTGGTACTAAAATGGCTACAAAAAATTTCTGCTAAAAACTAGTACTTCTAGACTTTTCCTTTTGACACAAACCAATTTGGCACTTTTTGTTAAAAAAAACTACTTACTATTGCATATATCGCAATACGATGCTATATATATTTCTAATAATGAAAATGCAAACATTTATAATCAAAAATGGTTTTTATTGTTTTTCATAGTATTCTCCAGCATAATTTATACACTTTTGCATGCGCTCAACCAATTGTCGAAGGACTTTTTCCACTCCGATTGAGACGCCTTCAAAACATGGTTTTTGAACGCTTCAACAGCATCTTCTGGCGATTAAAATCCTTGGCCACACATTTTTTTCTTACTGTGCGGGAATAAAAAGAAGTCATTGGGTGCCAAGTCTGGGCTGTACGGCGGATGACCCATCAATTCGACGTTTTGGCCGATCAAAAAGGCGCTGGTTTGAGCCGATGTGTGAGAGCTCGTATTGTCATGGTGCACAATGATTCGTCTTCTCTTGTTCGTTTTACGAATTTCTTGAAGACTTACGAATTTCCTGAAGACTTCAGGCAAAAAAATTGTGGTGTACCACTCAGAATTGACCTCCTTCGTTGCTTAAGCGAAACAGGCGCCACATGATTCGTTTTGCCGAAGAGACAGGCGACCACTTGCTTCGAAGTTGGACTTGGCTCGTCTTCGAAGGCCCACGCGATTGCTGTTTTGTTTCGGGCTCATACGCATAGATCCATGATTCGTCTCCTGTGACGATCTTATAAACGTCTTTTGAAGCACGGCGATCTTATTTTTTCCAAATTTCTTTACACCAATATATATATATATATATATTTACATATATATATATATAACTTCTAATATTCTGCACCTCTCTGTGGAACAGGGTGTTCCCATTACATTACATGCTTACCCATTGTTGGTTTGAGTACCTTTGTATATATATATATATATATATATATATATATATATATATATATATATATATATATATATATATATATATATATATATATATATATATATATATATATATATATATATATATATATATATATATATATATATATATAATTATAAATTATATTAAATGAGTATACTCTTTTTATTTGATCTACACTTTACAACACTATTATGGCAGTGTGAAATCTCGTGAAATCTCAGGTTGCGTTTGCTCCCTTTAATTACGAAACGGAATTCGTTGTTATATATAAACAATAAACACTTTTATATACATTCTATGCATGTTATTATACATAAATTGAAACTTTGCCAACATAATTTACATTAGTAATAATAAAATTTTATGTAATTTAAAAAAGTTATAAAAAGAAATATAAATTTTGTAATGAATTTCCAGATATTTCAGCAATGTCGTTTATTTTTGTTTGTTGGCACTTTTAGTTAGCATTTGGTAGAACACATTCATATGTACTTATACTACATACATACTTTTTCTAAAGTAGTATGCTGCTTACATTGAGCTGTCCTTGTGATACGTTACTTTTTTGTACAGGCTAAAAAAATCGTCAATTCCATTTTAAATTTCAATTCTATTTTAAAATGTAAACGTAGCAAACGAAATAGAAAAAAAAAGAATTTAGTTAATGTGCTGCGTCCATAAATGGAACTAGACAATGTTTTTAAGCTTTTTAGAAAGACAAGTTAGGCACCATGACCGATTCGTTGATGACGAATAGCAGGTGCACATACAGTGATGGAAAAAAACAGATGACACAATTCAACTTTGCGATTGATCACTGTCTCTGGAACATACAAACATTTGTCAAACGTCCATATAGCTTCCCGAAAGCAAGAAATATACAGGGTGATTCACTGGACATCTAAAAATCATTTTAGAAGGAAGCCCGTCGAACCAGTTCTGCAAAATCAATTGCGTTTAAAGTGGCGTTGAGCAAGAAGGGGAAAAGCCTTCTCTTGTCCGCAAGCTTGCAGCGGTGAAATATGTGCGACGAGGTTTTCTCGGTATTGCACACATGGTCGAGGGAATCACCTTGAACTTAAAAGTGTGTCGTTGCAGCAGAAGGTAAGTATACGGTTATGTGTTTTACAATCATTGCCACCAATGTTCCAATTCTTGATCAAGAAAGTCTGCCAGTGGAGAAAAGGACGGGAAAATATGGTGAGTCTCCATCTCTAGCAGGCACCTCGTACTTTGAAGTTTAATACTTTTCAAAATGTTATCGATCGCATAAGGTAAAGAACAGCATACATCCCAAGGCTCGCCGACATCTTTCGGCTTTCCGCATCCTGCACAACAATCTCTTTCATCCGTATGCTTTTATGACTCGGAATAAAATGAAGCTATACTACTCGTACGCTTGGAAGTAGTGCAGACAGTTTTTTAAACTTTAACACAAATTCAAATGGTTAGCTCTCTCGACGGCCTGGATCTAACTGAGACTGTCCATCAAAATAGCAATTTTGGACATTCTGGTAAAGACCGTATTGACCCCTTAATGATAGCCATCAATTCAGCAGCCATCGAAGACGTTTCCATCTCAGTGTAGTAGACACCACTACTGAACGTATGTGGCGCCTGTCATCGTGTGTTTTATCGTCGTTGTTGTTATTTTTTGGCGAATATTGAATTCATTCGTCCTGTTAAACGATCAAACTCGAACTCACAACATTCAATAACCAGAATACTAGTGCAATGGGTGGTTGTACATTTACTCCATTCATTCCAGCACTGGTGTAACTGATTCGAGATTCTCTAGTTAATCTAGATAATTCTAGTTGCTCAAGTTAAATGTTATAATGGAAAAAACATTACTTTTACTTTTTATACCCTGAACAAAACCATAAAACGAACATATAATACCCTGTTCACGAAGTGGTATAATAATTTAATGTGTTTCCTTCGTAACATCCCAGCTCCCCAAACGTTCAGAACTCGGTCAGAATTCTGTACGACAATCGGCAAAATGTTCCGATTTCCTATCCGAATTCATACCGAGTTCGTAACGACAAACATATGAGAGGGTTGACACGAATTCTGAACTACTTCTCTCAGGGAATTCTGATGTTTTGCCGACATTTCGAACCAAATTCTGAACTGTAGTCTTGGGAAATTCGAATAAAAATTCCGATTTCTCGGAACAAATTCTGACCGAATTCTGAAAGATTTTGGTCAGAATTCTGGCCTTAAGTCTTATTGAATTCTGATGTTTTTGCCTACATTTTGAACCGAATTCAATGCATAGAAAAAACACAATTACTGTAAATGTAAACAAACAAGAACAGAACTCAGATAGTTCATTAAATTTGAGATACAATTAAAATACCGAATATTCATCAAAATCGGTTTAAACGATAAAAAAATGACAAAAAACATAAACAATGATATTTTGCTTCACTTAGTTTTGAAAACAACGCTATAACATGATAAAATGTTACGATTACATCCTTTTAATACAAATTGCTTCAAATTTCCTAGGTGATGGCAGAATAGCATTCTTAATTTTAGTTAATGGGACGTTTATAGTGTATCTTCTGCCTATTTTATGAGACTGAGATGGAAATTAGGCGATCAAATGATTCAGTGCACGACAGAATATTGCTAGACCCTTCCAACTGATGAGGCTGGGTTAAAGGCTCGGGCGCACTGGTCTTTAAGCATATTTTAACAAACGCTTCAGCTTTGAAAAAATTACACATTGTTCCTAATAGAAATTAAAAAAAAACATAGTTAAGTTCGGCCAGGCTGAATCTTGTATAACCTCCACCGTCATCAATATCACTGAAGTTAATACCAGTCGCATTTGCGATTGCAACTGATAGTAACCGATTTTCATTCGGCAATGACACAGCTTCTAATCCGAAATAAAACACTATAAAAATAATTTTAGAATATTGCTAAACCCTTCCAACTGATGAGGCTGGGTTAAAGGCTCGGGCGCACTGGTCTTTAAGCATATTTTGACAAACGCTTCAGCTTTGAAAAAATTACACATTTCCTAATAGAAATTAAAAAAAAAAAACGTAGTTAAGTTCGGCCAGCCTGAATCTTGTACAACCTCCATCGTCATCAAGCTAAAAAATCATATCAGCTTTAAAAGTGCACTTTAATTAGATTCGCTGAAAAATATGCTTTAATTTTGTGCTCATACGCCCATTTTGACTATAAATCGGCCTTTTGTCCATACTGGACATCTTTTGGGCTACATTAACCAACAAGTCTAGCAATTTTTCCCATTTTTGGCGGTATTTAGTGCGTCCCCACTAACACTATTCGTTTGACTGATATGGTTCTCTGAACAGACATACGGACGGACGCGTAAAATTCCAAGACGATCTTGCCATGTCAGTTTGTGTGTCTGCTAAAAGAACTATAGCGGTGATACTAATAAACCTAGGATCCTGAAATTGACCATGGCTTATGATCTAAGCTGTTCGGGATTGTAAATAATTACCCTTTTTTTGGGGTATTTGCTAAATAAATGATAATCTTATAAGTTGGACTCATTAAATACCTCAAAGAGGCCCAATAAAACGTAACTTGTGCTCAAAACAGGCGATTAATAGTAATAAGGACGTATGTATATCAAATTAAAGCAAATTTTTCTACCAATCCAAATATAGAGTAATTTTTTGTAATTTTAAGCTGAGATTAGGGCCGGACGCATGGGCCAAACGGGTCCAAATTATTAGGAGGGTACATAAGGTTTCGCCTGTCCAAAATTAACAAGGGTTTTTTTAAACTTACAGGTGATCCAAATTTAAGGTTCTTTGAAAAAAATTAAAATACAACTAGCAATTATTTTTTTTTTTGACAATAATGGTTTATTCGAAAAGCAAACATTAAATTATAAAAGAAATATAATTTTATTCATATGGCTGGCTTGGCTAGATTTGCATTAGCTCATCGTTTCAAGCCAATTTCCATAGTCGTTTGCGGCGGCTTCTGGCTCCACATATTACACGAATGGCTTGCTCGATATTCGCCTTCAGGGCCTAAATCCCTCACAACAAAGTCTTAGCGAAGCTCCGAGATAGCTATGTGACATGGTCCAGACGGCTGATTGCATCAGGCAGGTGCAGAAATATTGAATTGACGAGAAGGCCAGGACTAAATCTTCTTTAATTTGAAGATTTTACAATATTTTCAGTTAAATTGCGTTGTAAGATATTGCTAGAACTGTCAAAGCATGTCACACAAAATATCAATTGTGTGTACATTAAATTAGAAAAGTACAAATATTAATTCTCATGGAAATGATAAGAATATATCGTACCAAAGGTTGTTGTTTTTGTAAATTGATGGATATGGAAGCAATTTGAAAAATTTTACTTTAAATTTTTAAATCCTCATATTTTTGCAGATTTTCCTTTTCTATGACTGTAGAAACACCTCTACCTCTTTGCGATGGATGTATGGAAATATGCATTTTCTATCATTTAATATTGGCAAATTATTGCACGGTAAAATAACTCTCAGACATCAGAAGTATGTTTTGTTTTTTATTTCTCCCAAACATTTTTTTTATTCCCGACAACATACTCGTAGTTTAGTTTGTCTATTATTTTTTCATTTATATTTTTTTAAACCAATTCTTACATTTATTTTTTCATTTATATGTATATTTTTGTAAGTCAATTCTTACATTTTTTTCGATTCTCTTCAGTAGTTCCATTAGTTGTTTTTTATGGTGGTAAATATTGCTCAGTTTGATTTCTTACAACTGTAGAGTATGTTTCAGCGCGATTTTATTGTTGATTTGGTGCTGGATATGGCGACGATTTACACTTGGTTTCTATGTTTTTGTTCTAAATATATTATAACGATTTCTTGCAGCTGAGCTGGATTTCGTTTTGCCTTTACGTGATTTTTTTTAATTTTTTTTTTTGCCACTTCAAATCCTCTGTAGTTTGCTGGGTGGTTTCCCTGGCAGTTTATACACTTTTGCAATTCAATTATTTGACGTTTGGATTTATCAGTATTGTGTTTCCTGGCAAATTTAACGCATCTGCGTTCCCTTTGACAGTATAGTTTTGTGTGATTACCACCTGGACTCCTCTTACATCGCGGTAGTAGGTTTGAGTAATGTTTAAATGGCTCATACATTTTTTGATATCATCTTAATTTGAAAATGTTATTCTAAATAGCGGAAAATGATTATGGGTTTAACCGTTTTCTGATCGTGATGCCGACTAAAACGGAGCAAAGATCAAACAACCAAACACTTCGATGGTTTTGAAAGACTCATTTATTTACTACAAACTATCATACCCGACTATGTTAATCGGTGGTGTCTTTTTCCGGTATTTTTTGTGGTTGGGGTCCGATTATTTGAAGATATTAAATAATAATGTCTTTCCTTTTTTATATTTTGTTGTGTTGTGTTTTTGTTTGTCTTGAATACTCTGAGCTTGCCTTTTTTTGCTTTGGTTAAATTTATAAACGAACCAAGTTCAAAACGAATCACTTCACTATTTATCAAGTTGTTGCCTAAGTTTCTGATTTTCATTTTGAATAATAAGTATTCCTTTTCCTTTCTTTGGAGTAGCGTCATCTGGCGGTTGATTGCCCATACTCATCGTACCCTGCACCAGTCTGTGAAACAGCGTATTTTATATTAGTTTCATGGCAAATGTTTATAACTACAAAAATAAATGAGCTAGACCCACCTTTTAGTATACCCATCATTTAACAATGTCTGCCTGTCCGTCCGTCCATCTAAAGCGTGTAACTTCGGGTCGCAATTGTTGTCCGATTTCTATGAAATTTAGAAGTTTATTTGACCAAGGACAGACACTATCAAAATTGAAGAAAATCGGTTCCCATTTAGATATAGCTCTCCCATATATGCTCATCTGATTTTTATGTTTTTAGCTCTAGAAGCCACATATTAAGCCAATTTTGATCAAATTTAGCAGACGTTTGTTATTTGGAATAAGGAAGGACATTATTAAAATCGAAGAAAATTGGTTCAGATTTGGATATAGCTCTTACATATATTTTCATCCGGTTTTTCTTTTTTAAGCTTTAGAAGCCACATCCTACATCCAATCTTGATGAAATTTAGCACGAGTAAGTTTATTGGGCAAAGGAGAACGCTATTGAAATAGAAAAAATTGTTGAGATTTAGATATAGCTCCCACGCAAATGTTACAACTAATCTTGATGAAGGGTGGCACAAGTAACATTCTGAAAAAGAAACAACAAAAAGGTCTCGAACCAGAATAAAAACTGTTCAAGTCATAAAATTAATGGTAAACCATGTATGTGTCCTGTCCTCTAGAAGAGGGCCACCGTCTTTCGGAGCTGGCGGCGCTGACTATTTCTTGGAGGCCCTGGCGAGACTCTGACTAGGGCTCAGTTGTACGGTAGCGATTCGTACCAACGCAACCACTCAAACAGTTGAAAAACGTAAATATCTGCACTAGTCCGAATAATTTGTTTCAGCTTATTCGGATTAGTGGTTCTCGAGTTATGACAAACAAAAGAACTTAAAACGTGCAAATTCCCCTATACGATACTAACTAACTTTAAATTAAGTATTAAATTATTATTTGATGTACCTTGACCAAACGAATGATGCGCAAACATTTATCAGACTTGAGTCCCGAAATCATGTGCTGTACTGTGTTTTCCGAAAGCCGTCTGGCTTACGAGTTATAGGTCATCAAAGCTTGCAACTAGTTTTACTCCATTTTTAGGGCTAAACTCGTGAAGAACAGGCCGGTTTCCATCCGATTGAAATAAATTTTGCACGGATATTATTTTTGATGCCCAATATACTAGCAAATGAGCGGGAGCGGAAAGAATAACACTTTTCCATTTTTCTATGTATTTCATGGGCGCACAAATGTTCACTCGTACCTGTGGTAACTTTCTTTGCTTCATATTCGAACATTTTAAGTACCGTACTTATATCGGGCTTTCCAAAAATGTATTTTGCATCATCAGTACTATATGTACCGAACCTCACATTCCTGTATACAAAAGTCATACATTGACATGTGTGGGCGGAGGGAGCCACAACTCTTTCAAACCTGGTTCCAAATAGGCTGTGCATGATACCGCCTATTTTTCTCAAAAAATATTTTGCTTTTTGTCGGTAGTATACGTACCTAACCACTAATTTGCTATGGCGTTGGCCCCTAGCTTTTTCAAAACTTGATTTCAAAAAGTCTATTCATATTTTTTGGCCAACTGTACAATTCTCTGAAAATTTCGTGCCGATCAAACTTTTATTATACTTATAGTTTTTTTGTGTAATTTGTCAACGACCAGTTTGTTATTTGATTATTTTGTTTTTAAAAGGCTAAAGATGGTCAATATTATAAATAAAACGAAATAATTTTTTCAATATTTAGCCGACGAAACGCAAAAAAAATATTGAAAAAATGAATTAGTTTTATTTATACTCGTAATATTGACCTCCTTCAGCCTATTAAAAACAAAAAATTTTATTATGATTATTACAGATTTTTAGAAAAAGTGCCCGCACACCTTTAAACTTAGTTTAAATCATATCTGTTTTGTATAAACTAATCCTCACATTCCTACTTCTGACTTATGACACTTTCCAATTTTGACGTGTGTGGGCGGTGCCACGTACCTTGCTTTCAAATAGTCTACTCAGGTCTCTAGGCCAACATGTACACACGATCGGACTATTATTATAGTTGCTAAAACGGATTTTGTAAAAAGGGGCGTGGTCCGCCCTTACATAAACATATTTTGACCACGAACCTTTTTCAACCCTGAATTCCAGTTGTCTGTTTGTTTTGACATGCGTGGGCGGTGCCACTCCCGCTTGATATATATATTAAATATTCAAGTACCATATTTCTACCACCGACCACAATACCAATAAATACGAAGAAACTAAAAATGGAAAGAACTTTGACCCAATCCCTCTAATAGCTGGCATAGACAGTGGATACAAACAGTAAAAGATGACACCGAGAAGGATATAATAAGATGAAAAATAGCAGGAAGAATATCGAAACATAAAAGGATGCTGAACAATGACGAAAGGGGCAAATTTATATTTGGGATATATGAACACAATTATGATAATAATGGAAGACACAAAAATAAAAAGTTCTCATGTACAGACAAGAATACATGGAAAATGGAAGAATTATTCGAAGGCAAGTTGTTTTTTATGGTGGTAAATATTGCTCAGTTTGATTTCTTACAACTGTAGAGTATGTTTCAGCGCGATTTTATTGTTGATTTGGTGCTGGATATGGCGACGATTTACACTTGGTTTCTATGTTTTTGTTCTAAATATATTATAACGATTTCTTGCAGCTGAGCTGGATTTCGTTTTGCCTTTACGTGATTTTTTTTAATTTTTTTTTTTGCCACTTCAAATCCTCTGTAGTTTGCTGGGTGGTTTCCCTGGCAGTTTATACACTTTTGCAATTCAATTATTTGACGTTTGGATTTATCAGTATTGTGTTTCCTGGCAAATTTAACGCATCTGCGTTCCCTTTGACAGTATAGTTTTGTGTGATTACCACCTGGACTCCTCTTACATCGCGGTAGTAGGTTTGAGTAATGTTTAAATGGCTCATACATTTTTTGATATCATCTTAATTTGAAAATGTTATT
Source organism: Hydrotaea diabolus (assembly GCA_963513945.1). Lineage (NCBI taxonomy): Eukaryota > Metazoa > Arthropoda > Insecta > Diptera > Muscidae > Hydrotaea > Hydrotaea diabolus. The sequence continues at coordinate 126,116,259 of OY740716.1, read as the reverse complement.
CTAAATAGCGGAAAATGATTATGGGTTTAACCGTTTTCTGATCGTGATGCCGACTAAAACGGAGCAAAGATCAAACAACCAAACACTTCGATGGTTTTGAAAGACTCATTTATTTACTACAAACTATCATACCCGACTATGTTAATCGGTGGTGTCTTTTTCCGGTATTTTTTGTGGTTGGGGTCCGATTATTTGAAGATATTAAATAATAATGTCTTTCCTTTTTTATATTTTGTTGTGTTGTGTTTTTGTTTGTCTTGAATACTCTGAGCTTGCCTTTTTTTGCTTTGGTTAAATTTATAAACGAACCAAGTTCAAAACGAATCACTTCACTATTTATCAAGTTGTTGCCTAAGTTTCTGATTTTCATTTTGAATAATAAGTATTCCTTTTCCTTTCTTTGGAGTAGCGTCATCTGGCGGTTGATTGCCCATACTCATCGTACCCTGCACCAGTCTGTGAAACAGCGTATTTTATATTAGTTTCATGGCAAATGTTTATAACTACAAAAATAAATGAGCTAGACCCACCTTTTAGTATACCCATCATTTAACAATGTCTGCCTGTCCGTCCGTCCATCTAAAGCGTGTAACTTCGGGTCGCAATTGTTGTCCGATTTCTATGAAATTTAGAAGTTTATTTGACCAAGGACAGACACTATCAAAATTGAAGAAAATCGGTTCCCATTTAGATATAGCTCTCCCATATATGCTCATCTGATTTTTATGTTTTTAGCTCTAGAAGCCACATATTAAGCCAATTTTGATCAAATTTAGCAGACGTTTGTTATTTGGAATAAGGAAGGACATTATTAAAATCGAAGAAAATTGGTTCAGATTTGGATATAGCTCTTACATATATTTTCATCCGGTTTTTCTTTTTTAAGCTTTAGAAGCCACATCCTACATCCAATCTTGATGAAATTTAGCACGAGTAAGTTTATTGGGCAAAGGAGAACGCTATTGAAATAGAAAAAATTGTTGAGATTTAGATATAGCTCCCACGCAAATGTTACAACTAATCTTGATGAAGGGTGGCACAAGTAACATTCTGAAAAAGAAACAACAAAAAGGTCTCGAACCAGAATAAAAACTGTTCAAGTCATAAAATTAATGGTAAACCATGTATGTGTCCTGTCCTCTAGAAGAGGGCCACCGTCTTTCGGAGCTGGCGGCGCTGACTATTTCTTGGAGGCCCTGGCGAGACTCTGACTAGGGCTCAGTTGTACGGTAGCGATTCGTACCAACGCAACCACTCAACAGTTGAAAAACGTAAATATCTGCACTAGTCCGAATAATTTGTTTCAGCTTATTCGGATTAGTGGTTCTCGAGTTATGACAAACAAAAGAACTTAAAACGTGCAAATTCCCCTATACGATACTAACTAACTTTAAATTAAGTATTAAATTATTATTTGATGTACCTTGACCAAACGAATGATGCGCAAACATTTATCAGACTTGAGTCCCGAAATCATGTGCTGTACTGTGTTTTCCGAAAGCCGTCTGGCTTACGAGTTATAGGTCATCAAAGCTTGCAACTAGTTTTACTCCATTTTTAGGGCTAAACTCGTGAAGAACAGGCCGGTTTCCATCCGATTGAAATAAATTTTGCACGGATATTATTTTTGATGCCCAATATACTAGCAAATGAGCGGGAGCGGAAAGAATAACACTTTTCCATTTTTCTATGTATTTCATGGGCGCACAAATGTTCACTCGTACCTGTGGTAACTTTCTTTGCTTCATATTCGAACATTTTAAGTACCGTACTTATATCGGGCTTTCCAAAAATGTATTTTGCATCATCAGTACTATATGTACCGAACCTCACATTCCTGTATACAAAAGTCATACATTGACATGTGTGGGCGGAGGGAGCCACAACTCTTTCAAACCTGGTTCCAAATAGGCTGTGCATGATACCGCCTATTTTTCTCAAAAAATATTTTGCTTTTTGTCGGTAGTATACGTACCTAACCACTAATTTGCTATGGCGTTGGCCCCTAGCTTTTTCAAAACTTGATTTCAAAAAGTCTATTCATATTTTTTGGCCAACTGTACAATTCTCTGAAAATTTCGTGCCGATCAAACTTTTATTATACTTATAGTTTTTTTGTGTAATTTGTCAACGACCAGTTTGTTATTTGATTATTTTGTTTTTAAAAGGCTAAAGATGGTCAATATTATAAATAAAACGAAATAATTTTTTCAATATTTAGCCGACGAAACGCAAAAAAAATATTGAAAAAATGAATTAGTTTTATTTATACTCGTAATATTGACCTCCTTCAGCCTATTAAAAACAAAAAATTTTATTATGATTATTACAGATTTTTAGAAAAAGTGCCCGCACACCTTTAAACTTAGTTTAAATCATATCTGTTTTGTATAAACTAATCCTCACATTCCTACTTCTGACTTATGACACTTTCCAATTTTGACGTGTGTGGGCGGTGCCACGTACCTTGCTTTCAAATAGTCTACTCAGGTCTCTAGGCCAACATGTACACACGATCGGACTATTATTATAGTTGCTAAAACGGATTTTGTAAAAAGGGGCGTGGTCCGCCCTTACATAAACATATTTTGACCACGAACCTTTTTCAACCCTGAATTCCAGTTGTCTGTTTGTTTTGACATGCGTGGGCGGTGCCACTCCCGCTTGATATATATATTAAATATTCAAGTACCATATTTCTACCACCGACCACAATACCAATAAATACGAAGAAACTAAAAATGGAAAGAACTTTGACCCAATCCCTCTAATAGCTGGCATAGACAGTGGATACAAACAGTAAAAGATGACACCGAGAAGGATATAATAAGATGAAAAATAGCAGGAAGAATATCGAAACATAAAAGGATGCTGAACAATGACGAAAGGGGCAAATTTATATTTGGGATATATGAACACAATTATGATAATAATGGAAGACACAAAAATAAAAAGTTCTCATGTACAGACAAGAATACATGGAAAATGGAAGAATTATTCGAAGGCAAGACAACATATTCTAAGACGATCTAGCCATTAATACATTCATCCGCGTGCCCCTTAAAAGCATAATAGCGACATCACGAATCAGCCCAGAATCCTTTAATATTGCACGATGATAGCTTATTGTCATAAGCTTTTTGATATAGCAAACGGGCAAAATCGGATCAGGAGGAAAAAAATTTCCTTTAAGGGACTAAAAGTACACTTTTTTGAGTATTTGCTTAACAAATCATGATTATTTGTGGACGGACAATGGTTAAAATGGGTTAACTGGGACTAAATACCTCAAAAAATGAGCAGACTTTTAAGCTCACGTGGATAAAAAAAATGTCCCGCATTGTAAAAACGGAAACTTAATAGTCAATATGTGCTTATGGGTACTCAAATTAAAGCAAATTTTGCTACAAAGTGGTCCAAAAATGGACCATTTTTTGCGCTGTAGTAGCGTAGGGACGAAAAGGAGTTTTGGCCTAGTCAAGTATTTCCAACTCATTTTTAGTAAATACAATTTTGTTTTTTTTATCTTTTGTCATAAAACACACTTTTTAGTGTTAGCCGGAGGTCCAAGAACGGAACATTTTTTTTCACTGTAATAGCATAGGGCCGAAAAGGAGTTTTGGCCTGGTCTCGACGAAATAGGGTTTTGGCCTAGCCAAACTTAATGACGTTTTACTTATTAGTTACTAAAAAGCCTTCAGGCCGATATAGATAATTTCGAAGCAATACAGCTACGATGGTTTGTTTGGCTTAATCCTTTACTTTAATACTTTTCTTATATAAAAAATTTCAAACCAACGATTTTGACAAGTATTTCCAACTCATTTTAAGTAATTATTTTTTTTTCTTTTGTCGTGACAGATTCGCGCTTAATAGTTATATATATACAGCCTTTTCCATTAGTGACATAACAATTTTATATATTATTATAACTTAAAATATTTAAGAAATAAGTTCAAATTTATTCCTGGTGTAGTGCAAATGTTACATTTTAAGAAGAAATTCGATTTCGGTCCACCACTTTTGAACACATTTCGACCTGAACGTTGGCATTTTCTCGTTGGATGTGTATAGACGAATGACTTGATGAGGCCCCATTAAAAAGAAATGCCATGGCGTTAAATCTCATAAACGAAGTGGCCATTCGACCGGAACATTTCTCTAGATAACACGTTCACCGAATTTGCCTTTCAGTAAATCGATTGTCACGCGTGCAGTGTGGCTAGTCGCACCGTTTTGTTGAAACCTCATCCAATTCTGGCCAAAAATATTTTTCTAACATGTTACGATAGCGCTCTCCATTGACGGTAACCTGACTATTGTTTTCATCGACAAAAAACTCCGGCATAAAAACCACAGCAAACAGTAAATTTTTGCGGAAGCAAATTTCGTTTATTGACAAAACCACTTAGCCTAAATTAGCTTTATCCCTGAAGATGATCCCTGGATTTTCGTGAAACTTTAGCAGAACTACGGACTTAGAACTTCGGTAGTAATTCTTAATGATTTCCAAACGTTGCTCCTAAGTGAACTTTACCATGATTAATGTGTTCACTTCGACCAACGTGTTACACTGAAAGGTCATTAAAAATGTTCAAGAGTGCGTTGACATAAAGATACGAATTTGTTATGTCGCTATTGGAAAACCCGTTATTTGGGGTCCAAAATGTATACATCGAATTGTTACAAACTTATACCCTCCACCCTATTAATGGTGCAATTTCTGGCCGATATTGTATAACTTAAACTACGAAAGGTATAATAGAAAGAATCTTAAGTAGTTTTGGTTTTTTAGAAGTTCTCGTTGGGTATTTGTTTAAACATAAAAATGCCAGGTTAACAATGTCTCTCAGTTAACTAACGCTGCTTTCTTTTCGAACGTTAACACCAAACACGTTTGTTATCAAAATTAACTCCGTTAAACGTTTTACTTTTTTTTATTAAAATTCAAATTGTACAAGTTTTTACTAGATTTTAAATATAAAGTTAATATTTTTCATTTGCCCAATGGCTCGCCTTATTGTTTGTTTCGTAATACAAACGTATACACGGGACAAAAAGAAAGCAGCTACGTCTTTCAAGTTATAAATATTTAAGTATTCAATATTTTCCAGTTTGTATCCACTATTTAAAAACCTCAAACAGTGTAACCAGGTTAAAATCCGTTCAAAACTGTTGGTCCAGGTAGGGTGAACCATTACCTCCCCTTTTGGAGGGATACATATTGGCTCCACACAAGTCGTGCCACTCTACTGTACATAGTTTATTGTAGGAGTTGAAATGTTTATAAATAGTATATGTATGTGACGCGCAAAATAGAAAGGGACCTAAGGCTAAAAACCAGTTTTGTTCAGGAGAGCCATTTTAAAGAGTAGGTCCCTTTCTATTTGCGCTTAGAGTCGTCGACTTCACTTTCATAAAACGCGCATATCTCTGGGCATGGGATCGGTCTCATTCGATGCTCAGATGATGATTGTGTCTAGTTCAAACAGCAAACTGTAGTGGTTTTGGGAAGAATGAAAAAACCCGGTAATTTGACACAATTTTTTAGAAACCGAACCGCTGGTTTAAAAATTCCGAACTGATCACCCTAGGTTCAGACCAGTGAGTACTTATATAATAATTAGACCGTACACAGCTTACTGATTAAATAAAACTCACAATGGGAGGTTGTGCGAATTAAGTATGTAATGGTAGACATTGCTGTATTAGCTGTGTTCATCACATAATAATGAAATTGAATCGAAGATACGATTGAATCTAGAATATAAGTGCTTTATATTTGGTTCAACTTTGTTGACAGTTAATGGCTTTATAGTTTATTGAGCATATTATAAATGGTTTAGTGTTGTTTGTAAATGCACCTTTTCGAAAAATGCACTATTCATATATATATATATATTTTTATTTTCCTTCATTTTAATATATATACGAGTATATATATAAATTTTGCAATTAGCAATGACCACCTTCTTTCAGTTTTCCAACTAAAGCATCAACATCCGGCACAACTGATCCGGCTTGGCGCACTGGAGGATCTTGCACAGAAATTATGTCAATGCGTGGACTGGTATCGACTCCTAAATCTTTTGCGCCGATTTTCTTCAAAGGCTTTTTCTTAGCTTTCATAATATTGGGTAGCGTAGCATAACGGGGAGTGTTCAAACGCAAATCTGCGCTAAGAACAGCAGGAGTCTTGGTTTTTATTGTCTCGAGACCACCATCAATTTCGCGCATTATTGTTAACCCCGCGTCAGTTTTCTCGATTTTATTACAAAAGGTTCCTTGTGGCCAATCGAGGACAGCGGCAGTCATTTGTGCAGTTTGGTTTGAGTCATCATCAATAGCTTGTTTTCCCAAAATTACCAAATCAGCCTTTTCATCCAAAGCTAATTTGGCAAGAATTTTAGAAACATGAATGGGCTGCAACAGATCGTATTCCTTGCCAGATACCTCAACATGAATGCCACGATCTGCTCCCATGGCTAAAGCTGTACGGATAACTTCTTGGGATTGGCTAGGCCCAATGGAAACAGCAACCACTTCACTAGCCAGTTTTTTTTCCTTCATTTTAACGGCTTCTTCTACCGCGATTTCATCGAATGGGTTCATTGAGTGCTTAACACCTTGAGTAACAACTCCTGTCTTTTCGGGGTTAACACGGACCTGAACATAGCAATAGTAATATGAGCATTAGACATCTCCTTAAATTGATTACGCAAAGTGTTTCAAATGAGATAAACAATACAAAGTATGTTTTATAGTCCAATGGAAATTGAGACACATGGCACCCATAAAGAAAAACAACTCACCTTGACTGCATAGTCAACAACTCGCTTTACGCCAACCAATATACGAGACATTTTTAATAATATTGATTGAATCAAAGCCAAAACTATCACTACCAACGACACACGATATTGTTTGGCGTAAATCAAAAATCTTTGAAGTTCACTGTGAATGACAAGTCCAAAGGTTGCGAACAAACAAGAGTTTGAAGCGGGTGCTAAATTACCGGCGGCGTGTTTGTTTTTAATCATCGGGTGGCGCACGAATCGAGCTACAAAAACAAAACGTAATAATTTTTTGTGGGAGCAAACGGCTTATTCTTTATTTTATTTTTTTCGAAGGTTAGTATTTAGATTTATAAAAATTTATGCTTTGGATACCGTAAAGATGATTTAGATAGTGGAATATTAGGCTGGTAGACATGTTTTCATCGAGATCCCTATGTTCGGGATCATGTTTATGTCTGACGATGCCCATTTTGGTCTAAACGACAAGTGAAGCTTATCCACAAATACTCCATGAAATGAAACTGCATCCAGAACGAGTTACTGCGTGGAGCAGTTTCATCAGGCTGCATTATGGGGCCATACTTCTTTGAAGAAAACGGCGTAACAGTGACTGTCAAAGATGTTAAAGGGTATTTTTTACACAGAACTGTGCCCATGACATATCCGAAACAACAGCATTTGGTTTCAGCAAGATGGACAACTGCACATATAGCCAAACCGGTTATGGCGCAGCTCCAATAAAAATTACCAAAAAATTCCACTTTTTACTGACCCACAAGGTTACTGGACTTGACTGATCAAGACTTATTTTGGGGTTATGTCAAGCAAGATGAGTACAAAACGAAACCAGAAATTTGACTGAATTGAATTATTAAATTAATAATTTATTAAAATAATAATTGAATATTTTCTGATCAGGTGTCACATATGAGTGGATGGTCATTAGGGTCAATTATGGTCTATCATCTTCAAACACAAGACAATTGCAGTTTCTATACAATAAAAAAAATACATTCATTTTGGGCATCCGTATGCGGCTAACAAATCGGCTCATTGTTTTCAATTTTTGTAAAGTAAAATTTTGCCATACGACTACCAAATTCAGTAGCACGTGTACAATTTAACTTAGAGACGAAACATGACACTTTTTTGAATTATATAAAAGTTAACCGACATTTATGGTGTTCAAGGCCGAATTTCGCCGCTTAAATAGGTAACGCCTAAGAAAAAAGAAAAGAGTTTGCACGCTGCCGGTTTAAGCCGATCCCGCTTCAATCTCTTGTCTACATTTGGGTCAAGTACTATGACGCCGCTACCATTATTTTATATAACTCTGATAGACTTATTAGTGCCTAGAATTCACCCAAAACGAAATTTTCGCTCCCATAAGAAAACGTTCAGCAAAGCAAACGAAATAAGCCATTGGTAAATTCAGTTCAGCTATTTTCGTTTGGCGGTACTCAGTTAAAACGAAAAGGAATTTGCAATAGCAATATCAGCAAACGAAAATTAATGTTCTCATTATTCAATCAATTTTTGACATTTGCAAAAATAATTTTTGTGAACTCATACTTCAGGGTATTTAAATGAATATGAATCAAATAGTTTATGTTTAAAGAATAACGGTTGCTCCTCTACATTGATCTACACAACAATTTGTACTCGTAGAGATAAATCCAAATCTCTAGATATTCGTTGCAGGTGGTTTAAAATGGTCTACACTGCTGGTAGTTGTAACAACAATATATTTTGTTTTGTAAGTCCTGATTTTGTACCATTGCACTTCTCTATCTAGATTTTTATGATCGTAATACTCTCCCTGGACGAAGGCTTCCTGTGTATTAGATGGTGGTTGTGACGACTACAGCGAAGACACCCAGGCATGCCACGGTAAGGACCTTCGTCATTTTCATATTCCTCGTAGTGAGAAAGCGTGCTAAGTCAGTGAGGTAAAAGTTGATTTTCTCGCATATGTCACCCACTTAAGGTCCTGACGCCAGAATTGTGCAATCATAATCGTACGACACAATTTCAACTCCGTCTGGTGGTGCAGGAATTTTAGAGAGGTATGTAGATGTTAAACAGAGCAGGAAATATCACTCCACCCTGGCAGCTGTCTCTAAATTCTACATATGAATGGCGCTCACACATATTTTTTAAGACCCAATGTTTCAAACTGGGCGGAAGGGACGTTACATCAATGTCCTCGTACAGAGTGGCATGATGGACCGTGTCGAAGGCTTTTGTACGGTCAAGCGCAACAAGGACAGTCCTGTCGTGGGACTTGTTCTGGTTAATACGTATGGTGATGGCGTGTAAAGCAGTTATTGTACTTTGCTGCTTGCGGAACTCATGCTGATATTCAGCACAGGGAAGGTGTTCGATCAGGCTGGGGAGGAGCAGTGCCTCTCCTTGTCTTTGCCTGGCTTCAGTAGCGGTACCACTCTGCCCATTTTTTAGACATCTAAAACTAAGTGAGTGGCTAGCAACAGATTATGCACTTTGTTCATGTTCTTTACTCCCGAGGTATCCAAGTGCTTGGACATCAGTATTGAGATGCAGTCCTGACCCAGCGCCTTTGATGACTTTGTGCTGCGGATGACATGGGCAACTTCGCCAACGGTAAACTGTGGTGGTGCCTCTTCGACTAGGAGAGCGCGGATACGACGCAATACTCTCCTTTTCGCCTTATCACTCTCAGGGTGCTTAATTAAAAGGCGGTTAAACAAACACGCGCACCGCTTGGGATCTGTCACTGTTATAATTCCTATCAACGTGACGACTGTTCGATCATCCTTTCTTTCAGGGTTAGAGTGATTTGTCCGTTGTCCACAACTTACCAATACCGGAACCGCGTTGGGGCGTCCTCATCACTGTGCAGAACGTAGAGCTATCAATTTGCTCTGCCAAAGTGATGCCCCTCTGGTCTTTGTCTAGGAGAGAATGACACAGTTCGGGGTGAGCATTAAAGTCTCCTAGGACCAAGCGGTTATTGCCTTGCAGCAGATTGCTAATGTCAGGCAAATAACGCGGGGCACAACTACCAACCGGCGGGATGTATACGTTGTACAGCTATATCTCGGCAGTTACAAACTTGACTGCTACCCCCATACATTCCATGTATGGGTCTCTTGAGTCAAGCTCAGGCGAAATAGGTCTGTTATGCACAGAATCGTGTATCAGGAAATCAAATCCCCCATCTTCACTTCTGGTGCGATCCTTACGTTTAGCTTAGTTTCTTGAATCGCAGCGACCATGACGTTCACAGACTTATAAAGTCTATTACTTCACTGATTTTGTTGCAAAAATTGCAAAAATGATGCACTGTGAGGAGTGGCAACAGCGATGCAAGATGCTGTACATATATGTATGTTGATGCTGTTGCGAGGGAGACTGCGGGGGAATCTCGTAATAGGATGATGCTAACGACGACGACGAAAATGTAGACGGAGATGATGACACCAAATTCAGAGACCAACTGCTAACTTCGTTGATATAGCACGAAGCAACAAAGTACGCTTTGCTACACTGCTTGCGGCTCAGACCTGAACAGTTTCTGAAGTGCACCCTATCCATGTAACAGTTACACCTTACATACGAGTACGTAGCACGTGGTGTATACGGTTCTGACAAACCGAGCTGCTCCAAGGTCATTCCGCGAAGTTCTTCTCCCACGACGAAAAATTGGACGAACAAAAAACATATTGTTGAGGTGACTGCCCCTGGCCCAAGAGTGTTTGCTTCGAGTCAAACTTGTAAATATATATATACATATATATGTGACAGCGCATAGAGAAAGGGAACTAAGGGTAAAAAAATCAATTTTAATTTTTTTTTGATGTGGACAACATCTGAGCATCGAATGAGACCGATCCCATGTCCCAAAAGTGTTCCCTCTCAGAGATATGCGCGTTTTATGACAGTGAAGTCGACGATTCTAAGCGCAAATAGAAAGGGACCTGATCTTTAAAATGGCTATATATATAAAGGGTGTCCCAAGAAGAACGCAATTTTTAAATCTGGCAACATTCGAAGTGTCATTGTTTGACATTTGAACAATTGTTATTGTTTGTTAGTAGAAGGTACGAGGTTAGTAAAAATGGAGCGCTACACGAAAGGGATTTCGTTAATTGGGTATTGGAGAGACAACATGAAAATGCTGATTTTGCCGAAAAAATCATCTTCAGTGACGAGGCCCATTTTCATCTTGATGGCTTCGTCAATAGGCAGAATTGTCGCATTTGGGGTGCGGAAAATCCTCGAGTGATTCACGAGAAGCAAATGCATCCTCAACGTGTCACTGTGTGGTGTGGTTTTTGGGCTGGAGGAATCATTGGACCTTTTTTTTATGAAAATGAGGCAGGCAAGCGCAAACAGTCAATGGTGTTTGGTATCGTGAAATGATAACCAGTTTTTTCTTGCCTAGAATTGAAGAAATGAATGTGGAGGGCATGTGGTTCCAACAAGACGGCGCCACATGTCATACAGCCAGAGAAACAATTCAATTGCTGCATCAGTCATTTCCCGGTCGTCTTATTTCGCGATTTGGAGATCATAATTGGCCGTCTAGATCGTGCGATTTAACACCATTAGATTTTTTTCTTTGGGGTTTTTTGAAGTCGATGGTTTACGCGTATAAGCCGACGACGAGTCAAGCCTTAAAAGACGAAATTGGACGATATATTGTTCCATACATAACCTCATTCTGTCTACTTTACGATATAATAAAGTTTCACGATTTTTTCTTAAATATCTGTTTTATTTAAAATTTAAAAATTGCGCTCTTCTTAGGACACCCTTTATATATATATATATATATATATATATATATATATATATATATATATATATATATATATATATATATATATATATATATATATATATATATATATATATATATATATATATATATATATATATATATATATATATATATATATAAGAATTCTGAACTACTTCTCTAAAAAAAAATCCTCAGAGAAACCGAACAGAATTCGTAACGATTTCGGTAAGAATTCTTGACGTTGTCGGCAAATTTGGTTTACTGGGTAATTAGGCAGCATTTTTTATTATAAAAGGCTACATATAAAGATGGATTAATCAAAAAAACATCTGACAAATATTCAACTGAAATATCAAAACTATGATCTAAAACAATTTCTAAATGAGAGAAAGATCTAACGTAATTATTAGAAATAAATAAGAAAAACGTCTGTTGAAATTTTATAATTTGGAATTTGGTCGGTGTGGTATTCTAATACATAAAGTTCTTAATAATTTGACACATTAAAATAGATATAATTTAATTTATTAAGATAGAAATAAAGTGAAATGAAACAATAAGGTATCTAACCTAGCTATTAAAAACACTAATATGTATTTAATTATTTTAGTTGCTCACTGCACTCGTATTAACAAGTGAGGTGTTAAGTATACGATTACGTTTAGCTTTAGCCATTTTACATTGATTGACCGTAGCTGCAAAGCGTAAAGATTTCAGCGATTCTATAAAACAATCTTGCATGGGGGCAACGTTGATAAACATAAGAGTTTTCGAATTACCCCCCAGTGACGGCATCAAGAGATGTGTTAGCTTAGAATTACGGTAAGGTATGTGGTCTTGCTTTTGAAGTAAAGCTAATATAACATTTGTCAGTTCAGATAAAGATCTATTGATGTTTTTGGTTTCATTCATGCGAGTACTGGTTTTAGGCGATTCCGAACCCGCTAAATCGACAAGATTTATGGACCCAATAGAGATCTCTTGCTTTTCTTCATGAGTGCCAATCAGCTCTATTTTTGTAACAGCGTGAGATCTTGAGGACCGTTCGTTCCCCACGGTAGCAGCTGTGGCACGATTCATTTTTGCAATCTGCATAAGTTCACGTAGACGTGCCGCACTTTCAACTGTCTCCTGCGTAATGTTTGAGACGTAAATGTCATTCTTGCTGTTTTTCACCATACGTATTTCCATATCTTTTTGTTCGTTGCTCAGTAAGTCGTAAAGAACTTCGTTGTAAATTTCTAAAAATGTAACTTTGATTTCATATTTCCAGCCGAGATTACGATAATTTTTAATGGAATCAAATAGTAAGTCCACTGTTCGTGGTATAACACCAGGATTTAATGATACACCGTCCATGGTATACGTTTTACCGCTACCCGTTTGTCCATATGCAAAAATGCAAATATTGTAGCCGTCCAATGCAGATTGTATCAGAGGGGAAACCATTTCAAAAATTGACTCTTGATCAGACGACGGATGGAATACTTGATCAAAATTAAACGTATGTGCGTTAGGTTTATTCTTAGATGACGCATCAAAATTAACTATTTCAACAGTGGCTTCGTCGAGATAATTCCAGCCACAAAGTAACTTATCTTGCTCACATTCTAGTGGTGGACGTACGCGACAGAAAACACGAATGTTTCCTCGTAAGTCCAGAACAGTGTTGTGTAGTTCTTTGCGTTCCATATTTGAGCGGAACAGTTGTTCTTTACATATGACAATTTCTTCAGTAAGAATGTCATTACTTTCCGCCAAATCTGACGATCTTACTCTCAACTCGATAACTTCGGTACTCAGTTCAGAATGTTTACTTTTTAGTTCCTGAAATAAAAAATGCGGCATATTAACACTGCGATAACAAAAATGGTTTGCATTCCAAATTCAAATGTACTAAGATGATCTAGACAACTTACATTGTACGCTTTTGTTAATTTATCCAACTCTTCTGTAGTTTTGCTTAGATTTTCTGTTATTGATTCAAATTTCTCTTGCTGCAATTTTGTTTGACGCTTAAAACATTCATTCATAGTCTGTGTATTTTTTAATTCATCTTGGGTTGATATTAACTGAGACTGGGTGTCTTCCAATAGTTCAGGCAAATTTTCAAGATTGTTTACTTGCTCAATCTTCTCATCTAATTTCTCTTTTAGAACTTTATATTTTTCCAAGAGATCGTTATACCGGGCCTTAAAATCATAGGGTGGTATACGTTTGTTTATGGGTTTTCCTGCGCCCGTAGAAGAAATGCCATTTCCATTTGCGGCTCCAGTTGCTGTTGATGATTTATTTCCAGTACTTTTTTGAGCTGACGCTGCTGTGCGTCCTCCTATAGGCTTCGTACTGTGCGCAAGTGGTGGACGCTTAGTTGCGTTACTTAACAAATTTGCTGTAGTCGATGTGCCTATGCGGGCCGGTTTGTTGTTTGCGAAAGTGCCACCGACTGTATTAGTGTCCGACATTAATCGTGATGTTTTTGCGGGTATGGGAGCTAATGTAGATTCGGGACGTTTCATTGTTCTCATATCACGAATATCACATGCGGAGCGGCTACGTCTTATTTTGGCACGCGATGCCCCAATGTTTGATCTTGCAGTTTCTGGGGAAGCAGCACGTTCTACAATGATTTTTAGTTATAAAGTAGTCCAACTGCAAAGTAAAACGTTCCCACTTACCTCTTCGAGCTGTATTTTCATATTGTAAATTTGTTAAATCTCTGGACAATGGCTGAAACGTATTTAGCGATTGCGAACTTCCACATAAAAATTGTGTCTTATTGCCTAAAGCAGTTGTAAAAGAACTTTTTATTCGGTCCATGGGCAGCATAGTTCTAGCAACTGGCCTCTTCAATGCTGAAGGTTTTGGTAATCTTGATTCTATTTTGTGTTCCATGTTACGACTTGTAAACTCCTAACATATTATTAGAACTGAAGATTACAAAGTACTCTTATTTTGGTCTGTTCCTTTGCCTATTCTTTACAAATAGTCCGCCGTTATTTCGTACAGCTTGAATTCAATTTGACGCTTCTCAGTTCGAACAAACAACCATTCGAATTTAGGAAGTGTCCGGAATTTCAGTCTTGTTATGCTGTGTAGAGTTTGAAGCAAAGAAGGCTCCAATAGGTAGCGCGCCGCCGCCCACCCCTTTTTTTAAAGTCTAATCGACGCCGATTAAGGTTCAGAACAACGCCACAAAACGCTTTATTGCGACGGTTAGGTCATTAAACGACAACCGCTATTACATTCACAGCAAAAAAGTTTTGACGCTGTCATTGTCCTACGAATATAGTGTACAAAAATTGAATTAATGAACATTTTTGCAATTTATTTTTGATGTGACAATACAAAAAAAGGTGTCAAAAAGCTTCGTTTTTTATTGTGCCGCCGCTTTGGCGTGTCGCTTTCGTATGAATGCTTTAATAAGGACGTGAGTAAATAGAATTTGACTTTTAGTTGCGTTTTGTAGAACAGTACTTTAAACGGCTTAAATGTGATTCATGAAGCCACCATCAATGTCGGCTGAGCCAGCTTTTAAAGTTTTTATGTTATTATTATCTGGATAGTCTGACTCGAGGACATAACCAAATGAAAGACAGGTGTTGACGCTAATTGTTTTATTTATTTTTTTTAATATTTTGATTTTACTAAAATACACAAAACTGATTAAAATACAAAAATAAACGACACAATTAGGACCGCTGCTTTACATTATTTATAAGTACACCTCTGATTTTCCTCAGGTTGAGAACTACGAGTATGCATTTTGTGCTCAGGCCTGCATTCGCAGAATATTCTTAATAACATGTAGGTGTCGCTGGATAAAATAGTTGAATATTCTTCCAAATGGAAAATAAAAAACTAACGCTGCGAAGTCGCAAGCTATCTTCTTTACAAAAAAAGGAAGCATTGTTAAACTTCACAGGTCGATTTAGTTATGCTGCAAAATGAAATACATTGGTCTAACTCGATAAAATATCTTGGGGTAATTTAACACTGATTTTATTTACCAGAGAATATATGTCATATATAATAAATTCGTTACTTCATGTATAACGAGCGAAAACTATCATATCAAACACTTATATTCTAGTTCTTAACTTCAGATACTAATCTGGTCTTAGTTTCTCCCCTTTTTATATAATTTAATGAAGGCTTTTTATCATCTTTTCCTTCTCCTTTTTTTTCACCACAATATGTTAATAAGTTCTAGATAAGCGTTAAATGATATGTGATATAGATGTAAGGTTATGTAAAGCCATATCTTGAAAAGCACAAATTAAATACTTATATGTAAATTTAATTTTTAAATAAATAATAAAAATATATAATATATATAAAAATAAACGACAACATTATTACATCATTACATTACATTTACGTTTTGAAATTCATTTTAACCAAGACAATAAACTTATGCGCTTCAATGTTTTTTCGCAACTAAAGATGATGTTTCTCTCCATTTTTAGAGACAATGTTTCTTTAAATGTGTGTGATTTGGTCCTTTTGAAATTCATTTTCTCTTCGGTCGGGACCATTCTCTCTTTACTCGGTACATTGATGAAGAATCCATGTTGGTAAAGAGGAACAGATCTCAAATATATTTAAATCGACAACCTATGTTCAAGGTTTCTGTGAACGAATTCGCTATTCCGAGATTTACAATAAAAGCAAATATTATTTAACTTTAAGATCGATCAATACAATTAATAAGAAGCAGAAATCAAAAAGAAAGACAAATCAAATGTGGTATATACGACTAAATGTAACGGCGACAAGTCCAACGTATGCTAAAAGATATACGATAACACTACTACGACAAGATTAATACGACCCATTCTTCACAAAGGTCAATTCAAAGTGCGATCCACAGGCTAATAGAACAAAAACCAGCACTTGCAGCCCACTGTACACTGACAGGTACAAGCCAAATGTTACAATGTATTAATACAGCATTAAAGCAGAATTGAGACATTGTGCAGTTACTTTCATAATAATACTTTGCAACACTGAAATCGTTTAGGAACATTTATATGCATTGTATCATTCATATCAATAAATAATGAAAAATGCTTACTTTTCTTCCTGCGTCGCCATTTTGTTATACGTTGCATTCGCTTTGAATTTACTTTTATTTGCAAGCCTTTTTTGCTTTTCATTGCGTATTAACTACAACAGTGTTGCAAAAGAGAGCAACATTCATTGTCAAAAATTGTATGGTTGCAAAGCAACATGCGTTTAGGAAGTCAGCCTAAATTTTAAAACTGACACTAACTAAATTGCACACATACATATGTAGAAACATAGTCTCGAAATACGAAAAGAAACAGTACTTTCGTTGCGAAAATTGAAGCGCATAAGTTTATTATTTTGTTCAAAATTTAAAATATATTTTAATCAGTTTTGTGTAATTTAGAAAAAAAAAATTTAGGATAATCGTCGCAGGCGATCGAAATATTGGAAATAAACAAATTAAATAAGAGAACCCTAACCTCTGCTTTTTCATTTGTTTATGACCTTGATCCAGACTATTTAAACATTAATATATATTCAACAAAAGTCAAATATACATAAATAACAAATTATAACATTAAAAATGGATTAACCGGCTCGAGACCCCTTGCGTCAAAATTTTAATAGAATTAAGTTTTTACCAAAATGGTAAAGTGTCATTGAGTTTCTTGGCTGCACACTGCTCTTATCGCGATTTTGGTTCCGTGAAGACCTTCATCAGAAAGCCTCTCAACATATGCTATATTTAACATCGGCTTTAAACATTTATTTTTCTGACACCTTTTATGACCTGGCACTTTGTTTTACAAAAAGGCGCCAGGTGCTTTATGCCACTTTGGGGCTTAAAAAAAAACACTTTTTCTGTCAATTTTTTACAGCACATTATTTTAAGACATATTATACAGTGTTTTTAGCCGTTTCTTTTGTACTAAATTCCGTGTTTGTACAACTGTGCTTAAACGTTTAAACAATGCGGACAACGATAGGAATATTTAAATTTACGTTTACTCTAAGTTGAATTTAATTTTTTTTAAATTTGCAGGCATACGCAAATGTTAGTTATTCCAAAATAAAAAAATAATACTTTAAAACTTAGGTACATGTGTAACATATTTTAAAATGCGTTTATACTAAGTTTATCTGTTTTTGTTTGCAGATGTATTAAACTTTAACGAAAAACAAAAGGTCAGCTAAGAAAAACATAGTTTGGAAATTTTATATAAAAAAATGCTCCTATCAATACCCATACATTTTTGTTAACATTTCAGTCTGAATACCATAGCTGTTATATGTAAATATCTACTTAAAATATTTCATATATTTAAATATATTTAAAATTTTGGCACCTTTATTTGTCAAATAATATATTATCGTCAAAAAATTATAAAAAAAATACAATTTTTTTTTAGTTTTAGTCAGTTTTAGTCGGTTTCGACTGGTTCTTTATTTTCGGCTTGAAAAAGGTATAAAATTTAATTTCGACTTTATAAAACATCATTTACGCTAATGCCGAGCAGGAAACGACACCAACTTACTTTAACACGAAGTCTGATCAAAAATCTTCTTGCAAGTAATCATATTGGCTGCTACATTCAAACTTTAAGCCTCTACAAGAAATACATGCAGCAAAGCATACGAAATTTTCCATTGGTAAATTCCGTTTAGGGTGGCGGAATGAACAACTGTGAGACTACCCCGCAGTCTCCCTTGGAACAGCATTTTACACCACAGCTTGCTGTTGCCCTTTCTGACAGTGCATCAATTTTGCAATTTAATTGCAATGGGCTAGGCAACAAAATCAGTGAGGTAATAGAATTTATGAGTCTGAGAAACCTAATGGTCGCTGCGGTCCAAGAAACTAAGCTGAATTCCACCTGCCGCCTGCACAGTTGCGCCGGATACTACGTAAGGATCGCACCAGAAGTGGAGGTGGGGTACTTGTTTTCCTGTTACACCATTCTGTGCAGTACAGACGTATTTCACCCTAATTTGATACATGGAATATATGGGGGTAGCAGTCAAGTCTGGAACTGCCGAGATAGAGCTTTACAGCGTACAAATCCCGCCAGTTCGTAGCTGTGACCAGCGATATTTGCCTGACATTAGCAATCTGCTACATAGCAATAGCCGCTTGGTCCACCACGAACTGTGGCATTCTATCCTAGACAATGACCAGAGGTGCGTAGCTTTGGCTGAGCAAATTGATAGCTCTACGTTCTGCACAGTGAATGAGAACGCCACCACGTGGATTATGGGCGATTGCCATAGCTCGCCTGACATTACTATGGCATCGCCTGGCCTGATCAACAACATCACCTGGCAACCCGTCATCTCACTGGGATCGTCTGAACGCATCTTAATCAAAAAAAAGCTAACAAGGGGATGCCTTCAGTGAAGCCACCAACCGCAGGTTTAATAATCTAGCCATTCCATCGGATGATCTGGTAGCTGAGAAAAAGTTCCGGGCCATCAGTAGGTTGGACAACGAATATAAGCGGAATAAATGGCTAGATCACTTGCAGCAGTGCAACTTATGTTCCGGAGTTTGTAAGTTGCGGAGAACGGTCAAATTGCTCTCTAACCCTGGAAGAAAGGATAATCGGACAGCCGTCACGTTCGGTAATAGAACAGCGACAGATCCGAAGCGATGCGCGTTATTTTAACCGACTTTTTATGGAACACCCAGTGAGTGATAAGAAGAAAAGGAGAGTACTGCGTCGTATCCACGCTCTCCGAGTCGAAGAGGCAGCACCAAAATTTACCACTGGCGATGTTGCCCATGTTATCCGCAGCGCAAAGTCTTCAAAGGCGCTGGATCCGGACAGAATCTCCATGCTGATGTTAAAGCACTTGGATACCCCGGGAGAAGAGTAAATGACCAAAGTGCTCAATCCGCCTCTAGCCACGCACTTAGTTTTCGATACCTGGAAAATGTGCTACTGAAGCCAGGAAATAACGCAAGCAAAGGGGAATCGTACAGGCCGATCTCCTTGCTTTCGCCAGTAGCATAGACGCTTGCGGCACTGCTCCTCCCCAGCACCACCAGACGGCGTTGTTATTGTGTCGTACGTTGATGATTGTACAATTCTGGCGTCACTGACGAACGCTTTTTCACTGCGAGGAATATGAAAATATCCGCCTCCAATCATCAGACACTGTTTACTGCATGGGCCGCGGAGGTGCTGCGATAAGCTCAAAAGTAGGAACAAGGTCCTTGCCGGCAACGGTGTGGTCGGCGAACGTGAGTACGACGCAGTGAAAGAAAATTCAGAATTGCCAGAATGCCGCCTTCAGAACATCAACGGGGAACATCTTATGTCTTCTGAGAACCATCTACATGAGGAGCCGAAGGTCCTTACCGTGCGCAGACACAATTTTCTGTTGTCTAAGCAATACCTGCTAGGGTGTTTTAGCATTAGTCATCCTAACCACCAACTCTTGGACAGGATGCCTCCGCCCAGGCAGATCAGGTAGGATCTTCATGATCTAGAGAGTGAGGTCCAGCGGTAACTATCAGGCAGGTCTGAACAAAATTAATGCTGATGAAGTCGCAGCAGCAGTTTCCAGCTACAATGAGAATGTATTGACAGAGGAACATCCCCTGATGAGAAGGTACTACCTCGGCAGACGTGCGTGTTTCTGGCTCAGCTGAGATCTCAATTCTTATTGGGCACAAATTGATGCTATCGTTCCGGACATATGTCCCACTCAGCTGACTCCACGGTCTCTGTAGAGTCTACAGTGTAGACGCATTCAGTTCAATTGGCGCGTTTTATCCACCTGTATATCGAAGCAGAACCCCTATAGACGAATAGGACTTCAAAATAAAATATATTGTTGTTACAACAACGGCAAAAAGAAAGTCGTCTCCTCACAATGTAAACGTTACATTTGTTTTCGGAATACCAATTATCTGACAGTAGAAAACGATAATTGACGACAACGGCTTCGGAATCCCAAAATGCAATAGACGAAGCAAGACGGCGAGATAAGGAGAATTGGGCTGAATATCAAAAACAAGTTGGTCAGAAATGGTTTACATCTAGTCGAAAAGCATAGTGATTATGAAAGCCCTGGTATGGTGGAGATTTTGCCAGTTGGGGTTGTTTTATACAAGGATAAATGCAGAGGCAAATGCGCTTGTAGATGAAAAAAATTTGAAGGCGAAAAACATTAGAGCTTTTATTTAGAGACCGTTCATGGAGACGTACGAAAGGATTTGACACTTCTCTCTGGATTTAATTAAGTTTAATGCTGTATCTGAATTGCGTCAGAGTTTCAAATAAGGCAGGTTTGGAAAAACAAGTAAGGGATGCAGATCTAAAGGGTGTGCTGGTGACTGCATCTCTAAGCCGATTGTTTGCATTTTGTGTAATGAAGGACACATTGCCTATGAGAAGAAGAAGTGTAAGGTATAGGGGAAAGAAGTGCGCGTAAATTGTAATTATAACTGAGAAAAAGTTGTCAAGGAAGGAGGTTTTGAATGTAAAATATCCTATAAGTTACAACAGATTTACAAATCTGAGTAATGATGATCATTTCCCGGAGTTAGTCAAGAGAGTCTCTTAAGATTAAAACGGATAACGTTGTCAAACAATCTGTAGTACAATACCTTAAAGATCAAGTTGCGAATGGGTCTATTTGTAGCTCGAAAGCAGCGTTCAAAGGTTCAATAATTTTCCCAAGATCTAAAATCTAAGAGAGGTCAGTGAACTAAAGATAGAAAAGACAAGGTGGATGCAGTCAAAAGACAAGCATATTTAGATCAGATCAAAATGTTGAATGAATGCCCAAATAAAAAAATGGTGTGGACCTCTGTAAAAAATGTTGCTGGTAATCGAAGGCCTGGTGCGTTTAGGAAACGGTAAAACGAGAACAATCTGCAGTACAATTCCTAAACATCAAGTTGCGAATGGGTCTATTTCTAGCTCTTATGGCCCCAAAAATGTCTGTCTTAATGGATGATTTATGGCATTCACCATTAAACCATTTATGAACTGCCTTTCCAGGAAAAGCAAGTCCGCGGCAGCTGGTGTAGATGGCATTACACCCATGTCTGATATCTCAAAAATTATAGTCCTGACTGCTTTGAATAATGTTCTGTTTTCTAATGATCTAAATGGTAAATGGACAATTGTTAAGTTCATTCCTACCCAGAACCCAAATAAGGATCATTGTGCCGTCAAGAACCCATATGTAAAGTTGAGCTTTGTGTGCTACATTTTAAAGGATTTTTGTGTGTACTACATTTTAAAGGATTTTTGAAAACACGTACAATTACACACATCCTCCTCACAACAAACTACGTATCTGCTCAAAGTCTTTACCAGACCACGAAATAAATTATCCTGGCTAACAAATCACAGCATTATATCCACGAGTCGAGACATTTTAAAGAAACAGTATTACAGCTTTTGCCACAGATATGTTAGAAAATAATTTAGTCGGTAGTTATATTTACGTCTGATTACGAATAGCCTTGCCTCGTGGAAAAGTCTGCTAAGGTACGATTCGTAAATTTTCTATGCCTATCATCTTTATAAGTAACTACTGTACTCTACTGAGTTTTGCCATATTGCCTGGTCGCCTAGCTAGATTGCCAAAAATGCAAATTAAACAGGTGGCTCTTAGACATTTTAAAAACGAAAGGGAAATACTTTGTCAGTATCTTTCCGTCAGTTTATAAAGGAGTGTGATTCCGTAATTGCAAGAATTAGTATGCGAAAGACGTTAACAAAAATTACCTTTTGTAAATTCCGTTAAGCAATTTTACATATATTTCTACACGAAAAAATTGCCGTGTAGAGCAATGTAGACAGAAACATCCTTTATTTATTTTCAAATAAATTGTTTCAATCATATTCATTTGATTTACCTAGAAAACGACACTATAACTCCTGTTATTTTTTTGCAAATCCCAAAAATTCCATGACCAAACAATTATCAGAACATTAATTATCGTTGCAGGTGATGAAAAAAAAATTACATGCTTTAAACCTAAAACTAAATTTTCGCTTAGGAGTTTTGCATTTATCGCTGGAAGGAAAAGATGGCAGTGTAGAGCTGCGTAGAAGTAGCAGCCGTTATTCATTTTCAAATAAATTATTTTAAGCATACTTGTTTAAATACCCTCAAAAATTACTTCACGTTTGTTTTTTTTTTGCAAATATCATAAACTCCTTGACCAAGCAATTGACAAAAAAAGTCTACACTGCTCTTTTAATCATCCCTTTAACAATTGCAAATTTCGCCAACTCTTCGTTTCAGCTAAGTACCACCAAACAAAAATAGCCAAACGGAATTTACTAATTGTAAAGTAGGATTGCTTTGTTACATGCATTTCTTATAGGAGCGAAAATTTCGTTTTACGTGAATACTTGCCATAAACGAATAAAGCTTAACGTAATTTACTAATGGTACGTTTTGTTTGCTTTGCTACATGTATTTTTATGGGAGCGAAAATTTTGTTTCAGGTGAATACTAGGCTTGTATGTAAAACTCCTAAGCGAAACTTCCGTTTGAGTTGTATCTAGTATTCAATCCTAGTATTCTTTAAATTCAAGCAAAGCAAAATGCACAGAATTTCCATCTGCTTTGGACCCTTAGATTTGAATCCGAATCGGTTCAAACCGACGACGCTTAACGTAGCTGCCTTTTATTTTGTTTTCTTAAAGCTGCCGTTTATGTCGGCTAAGCCGTTTTAAGGACCTAGTATTCACATAAAGCGAAATTTCGCTTAGGAGTCTTGCATTTATCTCTTCAAGGAAAAATTTTAGTGTTTAGCAGTGTAGAAGAAGCAGTCGTTATTTATTTTTAATAAAATATTTTCTCATATTAATTAAAATACCCACATAAACGACTTCACAACATTTGTTAATTATTTTTGCACACAACAATTTCTTGGCCGAACAATCATCAGAACATTAATTTTTGTTAGCAGATAGTGAAAAAGTTTATATTGCTCTTAGGAGCATCCCTGTAACAGTAGCATATCCGCCAACTTTTTGTTTCAGCTGAGTACCACCATTTCTTATTTGTCTAAAATAACATCAATAAAATTGTATTTTACACATAATCAGTCGTAGTGTATGAATATTATTACATATTCAACCAACCATGCTCTAAAGCGGAAAAAATATATTCTATTTGGTTCAAAAAGTTATATTTGAATACTTGCTTCCTCATAGTTGCAACAACACTATAGCAGTCGGCAGAGTTCTCACTTGGCTTAGTCAGTGAGAAAGTTACCGAATTTAAGTTGAGTCACTTTTCTTACAGAAACACTTTTTTAAGCGATTCCTATTGAAGTAGAATCGAAACAAAAGTCATATTACCGATTTGGATCGAGTGAATGGAATAGGAATCGGATTTTTTTTTAAAAAACAGCGATGGTAAAAATGGCGTCAAATCGGTAAATGCGATCGGTACGAGTTACAGAAACGAGCTACAGATAGGAAATATTATCTATATATACATAAGTATAAATCAAATATATAACTCAATAAAATACTATAAATCTAGATAATCATATTAGGGACATATAACCTGTATTCTTTTCATTCACTTAACTAGCATTTGCATGAAAGTTACTCGGTTAGCAACCGAATTGGCCTCAAATCGCTAATTAAACGGGTTAGAATTGCCACACTCATATTTTTTAACAAAACAACAAAATGACACGCCCTGCTTTATAAAAAATATATGTTACAAAGAAGCGTTTACTTGACAGTTGAGCTCATGTACAGAATTTTTTTAAAGAGGTACCATGAGTGACTTTTTTGAGGTTCATGTAGAAATGCCAATTTTAAATTCTACTCCAACAGTTCATCTATGTGGAGAACAAGAACATGAGCGAACGAAAGTCAGTCACTTGAATTCGAATCAATTTGCGTTTCTCAACAACGAAAGATTTCGTTCGTCGGCTCTTACGTGCGTTAATTATTGTATGTTACTTAATTAGCTGTCATATCCACTTTTTTCCGATTTGTTAATTTTTTTAAAAAAAATCCTAATAAATGAAATACAACCATGGCAACGAACACAGAACGAGCAAAAAAGACAAACAAACAAATTTTTCAAAACACAAACTATTCCAAACAAAAAAAAAATTCACAGCAAAACAAAAAATACTGTGAAATCCGCTAGTTTACTTGTGGGAGGTCGTAAGTTCACCTTTAAGCAGAACTTCCATTTTTGCTACCCATTTTTATTTATGTTTCTGCTTTCTCACTTATGTATTTTTAAATTTTTCTCAGACGAAAGCAAAATAGCAAGTGACTGATTTTGATATTTGCTTCGCAGAGTTGACACCTCGTTCCAGCTTCTTTTGAGAAAACGGTTACGAGTTCTTTCGACTTGTCGTTCGAGTTATCGTTCGCGTAGAATGTGATGAGAGAAACCCAAATCATATTTCTTTCGTGTACAAGGTGAAAGAATGCCTTCTTTTGACATTGAGAAACAGGCCCATCTCATGCACATGAGCTTGAATTCGCCGCAATGCTCGAATTCGCCGATGACACTTTTTGTGGCTTTAATCTTTGTTAGCCCTGATATCGGTTATTAAATGTTCCCTCTAAACAGCTGTTTGACTTGGTAACAAAGTTTGAGGCCGATGAAGCATTATTGGCGTCGGCAGGCGGAAGTTATTTATCGGCGGCGGCTTGAACATTTGCAACTTGTTTTTCAATTCAACGCAGATAGTTTTCATAATCCCGAGCATTTATATAGCGTAAATGTTTCAACAATTAACATTCAGGTAAATTAATGTGTTAACCTCAAGTAATTACCGAATTACGTTAGCAAAAAGCATTTAAATTCACCAAGGACATAAAATATTTATTATATAAATTATTTTTTATAGTACTACTATTCTAACATCGGCATAGTTTTTATTGGCGGCGGCAAGGCTGAGCAAAATCAATCGGCGGTAGTGCGCCGCCCTTTTTGGGACGATTGCGCTTCGAACTCTGCTCAGTAACTCAAAACAAAAGAATTTGTGTGTTCAATAAAAATTTATAAAATAAAAAATAAAGAAGTAAGGTAACGATATAGTTTCTCCCCGTTTATAAATATAAGACCACTGAAATATAGCTAGCCTGTGAAAAATAACGATGACCTTTAGATTGTTTTCCTCAAACCATAAAAAAATAAATGTATAAAACAACGCAATAAATTTAATATTTAATGTAAAAACAAAAGTGAAAACAAACATCAATACGTCATCCGATTGCTTATGCTTATCTTGAATCATTGTATGTATGATTTTGCGGCAAAAGTATTTAGAACCCGAATCGCGAGTTCAATAAATTAACTATTACCGAGTGTGAAGAAATAACAATTATTTAAAGGGGCTTTTTTGTGATGTTACTATTTTCCTATTGCTGAGTCTTCCTTAGATATACAACCGTTTTCATGGATTAATAAAATCGTAAAATTGCATGCTACGTACATCCATGCTACGTACATCTAGCTTTTTGCTTGGCTCTTGCTTGAAAGTATGTTGGGTAGGTAAAGGGAAAATATGCAATAGTAATAGTCACGTTAGCTAACGTCATGGCTTCCAGGCATTTTAATATGCAAATGAGGGTTTACATTGCGTTGAGCCACTACCTGTTACTTTTTTTCTAGCTGTTATGACCTACGAAATGACACTTTTCTGTTTTTCTTTTTTGCAGCTTTTGGTATACACTCTACGTCATGGATTTTGTTAGCGTACTCCACAAAAATGAGCCCCACCAACGTACTATAATACACTTGGATATGGATTATTTTTATGCTCAAGTAGAAGAGATCCGCGATCCAACATTACGATCTCGGCCATTAGGTGTGCAACAGAAAAATATTGTTGTAACCTGTAATTATAACGCTCGGGCGTATGGCATTACGAAGCTCATGTTAGTAACCGAAGCTAAGCGGTTGTGTCCAAATATGGTGTTGGTTACTGGTGAAGATTTGACCCCCTATAGACAGATGTCACAAAAAATTTTCGAAATTTTGCTCAACTACACACCTTTGGTTGAGAAATTAGGATTCGATGAGAATTTTATGGATGTCTCTTTGCTAGTAGAGAAACGAGAACAACAAAAACAACAGCAGGATAGTGATGATATGGACATACCGACCGTTACTGGCCACATATATCCATCCGATGGCACAACATTAAATGCTTGCCGTTGTGGCTGTGCACATCGTTTAGCGGTGGGTACGCAAATTGCACAGGAAATCAGGCAAGAGTTAAGCGTGAAACTGGGGCTAACATGTTGTGCAGGAATCTCGTACAACAAACTCTTGGCTAAACTCGTTGGTTCTCAGTACAAACCTAATCAACAAACTGTTCTTGTTTCTTCGCATGCAGAACAATTTATGAGGGAGTTATGCGAATTGAGTCGCGTTACTGGTATTGGTCAGAAAACAGAATCCCTTTTACTTGAAAGTGGTGTAGCTAATGTGGAAGAACTTCAGCGTTGCGATATGGACTTTTTGAAGAAGAAATTTGGGTATGAGACTGCTACAAAACTAAAAGATCTTTCGTTTGGGCGTGACAATTGTAATGTCCGACCTACTGGAAAACCAAAAAGTATAGGCCTCGAAGATTCATGTAAACCGATTTCGGTTCGAACCGACGTCGAAGAACGTTTCCGTTTGCTCTTGATGAGGCTTATGGAGCAGGTAATTATAAAGGTATTCAGAAGTCGATCGTACATTTATTTTTTATATTAATATTGAATAGGTTGCAGAAGATGGACGAATTCCAATAAGTATTAAAGTTGTTCTGCGTAAATTCGATATCACAAAAAAGAGCAGCCACCGTGAAACCAAACAGGCCAATATAATGCCCTCTCTTTTTAAGTCAACATCATGTACGGATACTGGAGGGCCTAAGGTGATGTTAGCCAATGGAGCACAAGAAAAACTTTTAAAAATAATAATGCGGTTATTTGAGCGTGTTGTTGATCTCAGTAAACCATTTAATATTACCCTAATAGGACTTGCATTCTCCAAATTCCAGCAACGAAAAGTGGGATCGTCGTCAATTGCCAATTTCCTTATTAAGAAAACAGATTTGGAAGTACAGTCCGTTACATCCTTAACGAATACTGATGTTGATAGAGAAGGTGCTCACTCTATAATTTCAACGCATATTCCAAACAAAGATGACGAAGCGTTTCGCTCTTCGCCCACTACATTTCAGCCTAGTGATCAGTTCTATCGCCGACGAACTACGGCGGCTTCGCCAATACCAATGTTGGTGGATAATGGTTCAGAGTCAGGTGCTACTAATTCTGACTTCTCCGACTTCTCTGAAACGGAGGTTGAGCCTTCGCCGAAAAAAAGTCGAATTAGCCGTTTGCTTATGAATAAACGCCGTTGTCTTGTCAGCTCTGCAATGTACAGTTCACCCTGTGAAACTGCAACTGATGTTGCGTCGCCAAGTAAATTACGCGTTTGCGACTTGCGACTTAATTCTAGAGACAGTGACAGAGACTTCCCTGTGGTCCCATCTAATTCAGCAACAATAACAGAAGCATCATCTACCTCCAAACCAGCAACACACTCATCATCACAGCTAATTAATAACAATGTCGCAAGCTCTGTTACTCAACCTACGAGCCCAGTTCCATCACAGGCCTCAACATTACCTAACCATTTCGATCGTTTGGACGATTTCCGGGCAAATGCTTTAATTTTTGCTCGTCAACACTCGATCGCTTCTCCGTCACCTACAGCAGTCACTCCTATGGAAGATTGTGGTGTTCCATCGCAGGGTGAATTCAAAAAAACCGAGAAGAAATCGCCGAGTCTAAGTACAACAATAACAGGAAATCTATCCAACATTCCGTGCCCAGCGGGAGTGGATCCCCAAGTCTTCAATGAACTGCCGGTAGATGTTCAAAATGAGTTAATAGCTTCATGGCGGAGTTCATTGGCAGCAGCAGCTGCAGCGGTGGCAAATGGTACTATTCCTACGCTTACATCTGCATCTATTAGTGGAAACTCATCTAATGATTCATCACATACTTCATCAGCAACAAATGGTGTTAATACAAATGTTGCTCAAAAGAACACTCTCTACCGATACTTTTTGAGAAATAAGTGATTTGTCTCCCCCATTCGGTCCATAGTTATTTAGTCCTTAGTAAATATATTCCAACTCACATATGTACATAAAAGCTTCAGCATTAATTTAAGGAAAACGTTTCTGTTTATATTTAAAATTACTTTTTTTTGCTATCTCCAACTTCAAACAGTTATAGTTATAACGTGTAATTTTATAGAAATTAAACAGTCGTACTGCCTAGGCCACGATGTCGAACGTTACCGCATGATTGCCTTTTAGAAATTTGATGTTGGACTGAATATTAATCAGAATCACAAAGCGAACGAAAATATATCTGAAAGAAAACGCAAGCACTTCTGTACAAAACTGGGGTCCACTTATGTATTATATGCAAATGAAAATGTCAAAATCACTCACTTGTGTTTGTCTTTTGTTTGATAAAAGAAACAAATAATAGCACATATGCGAACAGAAATTTTATAAAGGAATGCAATAGAAATGTTGTTTTTCAATTCTATGCATTTCGTTTCTGCACATTTTTAATTCATTGTTTTCATTTCGAAAAAAACCTTTCCCAAATATTGTTTGTTTACATTTATTTTTCCCTCCTTTTTGTCGAGTTCATATACACACAAGATGAGGATTTCGTCAAAATTACTTAAAATTAAACAAGCAATTAAATGTTTTGCGTCAAATATTTGTCAATTTTTGCATTAAAAATGTGCTAACAGTACCATCTCGTGCATATGTATATGTAAACCCCAAGAAAAGAAAAGACAACCGTCTTGATAAACTTTAACTTTTTGCTGTAAGCTCAGTAAAAGTGTAGTGAACTTTAAAATTTTTGTTCTGGCAACAATTTCATTCACTCGCAACACACTCTCTTTTGATACAAAGTTGAGTGACTGGCTTTCGTTCGAGATCGAGGGTCAGGCAGTTAACATAAAATGAAATTTTGTTTTTTTCTATACTTAAGCTCATCAACTTCCCATTAACACGGGGTACCTTGTCTTGAATCAGTGAGCAATGTACAATAAATTTCTTATTTTCACTGACTTTGTTGTCCTACCTATTTTATTGAGAAGTTTCTTCATGTATTTGAGCATATATTATGTTTTTTCGCAAACAAGTTACTCAAAATGATATACTTATGTATATAAAATACCATTGGGAATTATTCGACACAGAGATTGCACACCCTTTCTCCCTTTCCACTTGTAAGTGAGGTTTTGTTTGACGATGTAGGGTATGTGATCGCCAAAATTTAGCTTTTTATCAAGCGCCGGATCGACCCGAAGAAAACAAGTGGATTTTGAGGAAGGCAACACGGCTTCCGTTTTCTGGTAAAATATATGGCTTGTGTTTTTTCAGGATTTACTAGTATTTTTCATTTATTATTTATTGAAGTAGTCGTGCAATTTTGTCAGAGCGAATATTGACGTGTCACAGCAAAAATTAAAATGACAGTCATTCATATATTATAAAGTATTGGAGACAAACAAGGTCCTTAGGGACATCCGTAATCTATACATACTTAGTTGTTGAGAGCAGGTATTCCCAAGGTGTACATAGAATTTTCTATCGATCAGAAAACTCTATTATTTTAACAGTTTCGATTGGAAGGCAACTTTTTAATAATTTGAAGATATCCTCCGTTGTGCCAACCCGAGTCAAATGCGGATTTATGTGAAATAGTATCATTTCGGTAGGCAGCGATTTTGTAAAGTTCTCGAGTACCACAGTTTTAATCTTCCAGAGCGGTTGACTGGTGTTGTGCTCTCTTCTGAAGCTAAATTGTTGTTGTAGTAAAATATGTATTTCCTCAATAAAACTGTACAGTCGTCTTTGGACCACTTTCCAGAATTTTGCTAACGGAGGAAAGTAAACTTATAGGGCTTTACGTATTTGGATCGTCAGGAGGTTTATGAATTTTATAAATTGGAATTGTTTTTGATTTTTTCCAAGCACGAGGAAAATAGCAAATCTGAAGGCATGAATTAATAACTTTAAGTAGGAATATGATGCCCGTTTTGGGAAGCAGTTTTAAGCATTTATTATTTATCGCGTCCGGCCCAGGCGCTTTTTTATTCTTAAACTTTTTAACGATGGAACCTATTTATTGATTTGTTACCATTGTTATATTTCCTAAGCTTGGATCTGTTAAAAGAAACTGATTTGCCGTAACATTGACTTCTCTTGTGGTAGCCGGTATATTTATATATATATATATATACTCGTATATATATATATATATATATATATATATATATATATATATATATATATATATATATATATATATATATATATATATATATATATATATATATATATATATACGAGTATATATATATATATATATATATATATATATATATATATATATATATATATATATATATATATATATATATATATATATATATATATATATACGAGTATATATATATAAATATACCGGCTACCACAAGATCGAGTGCGAAATTTTATTTTGAATTTTATAAAGAGAAATAAAAGTACAATACAATGGCAGAGGAAAATTTAGACATTGCTGAAATTGTGGTACGTCGTAGTACACGCTACCAGCAAATGAGTGAGGATGAAAGACGTGCAGTGGATGATAGATTTACAGACTTCATGAGTGCGGAGATGAGCGATGACGATGAAGGTGCTATTCCTGCATTTGGTCTTGAAGGTGGTGGTCTTTGTTGCGGATGATGACGATTTCACATATCAAGCAAATTTTCATGTTGATGATTCGGATGCGGAAACTGAACCACATATAGACATCAATGAAGATATTAGTGATGACGACGATGATGTAGAGGAAGAGGGTGATGCTCAGTAAACAAGTGAACAAATACCTCATTTCCAAAGCTGGCATCAAATGGACTAAAAATGCACCACCCTTCCCGTACTTGTGCTCATAACGTGGTCGACTACACAAGGAGGAATCTGGGACCAGTAGGAACCACATATGATTCCTTTACCATATTCCACTCGCTCATCACCGAAGACATGGCGTACATCATAATACGCGAATCAAATCGGAAAGGCAGGGAAGTGAACGCAGCATGGAATTTGGCAAATCCAACTAACACAAAGGAATGGAAACCAATCACTTTGAAAGAGTTCGATGCTTTTTAGCTATTATTTTGTATGCTGTTTTCACTTAATCGAATAGTGAACCTCTTGAAGAGTTATGGGGCCCAACGCGCTGTCCAATATATGTACATATAAATGGACAATGGAAATACGCGACAGCAGCGACTAATCAACAGCAAAACTGCGGCTATTGATGATATTTGGCAAATGTTGCAGTCTAACTTGGCAGCAGCTTACACTCCGCATGATGCAGTGACCGTTGATGACTAGAAATTCCCACACAGAGGCCGCACCCGCTTCACACAATACATACCATCGAAGCCTGGTGGTTGTGCGACTCAAAATCATATTATCCTGTCAAAGGAATCATTTACTCTTGGAAATTGCCTGACCAGGCACGAGAGGTGAATCAAGGGCAGAATGTTGTACTTCAACTTTCAGAGAGATATTTGAATACAGGCCGCACAATTTATGCCGAAAATTTTTTCACAACTTTGGAGCGTACTTTGATCAGGAAGAAAAACACATATCTTGGAACAGTGCGCTCGAATAAGACATGTGTGCCTCGGGAATTCCAATAAAATCATACGCGTCCTGTCAACAGCACATTGTTCGGCTTCAACGAAGGCGATATAGCACTATGTTCATATGTGCCCAAGAAAAAAAGCGGTAATTTTGCTGTCGACACAACATTATACTTGCGGTGTGGACATGCAAACTTTTGCTATTTTGGATTACAACGCCAACAAATCGGGCGTTGATACAATGGACCAGATGCTTGGCACATATAGATGCAAGCGCTCAACAAACCGCGGGCCATTGGACGTTGCTGCATTAGCTGTATTTATTTCATATAACGAGATGTAGCCAATAAAAAGAAGTGACAGACGACGGTCATTCCTACTGATGCTGACAAAACAATTGGCACTACCAAACATAGAGGAACGAGCGCTGAACAACCGCATATCCAAGGATACGGAACGCAATGGAAGCACTTGATGTAAAGGTAAGAAAAAACAATTCTAATGTTCAAAAGCAGAATAACTACAAAATTTTGTTCTTTTTAGATATTATCAAGACCGGCATCGATGCTACACCTGCACAGAAAATATGTTGGACGAGGGACTATCTACACAACAATAGTTTTTAGGCTTTTTTCATATAAAACTCATAAAAAATAATAATGTTCTATATAAAAAAAAATAACATTCATTATACATGTATAATTAGTAAATAATAGTAAATCAAAACAAAATAAATGTAAAAAAATGCGTTTTCAAATAAAATTCCATACAAATAGAAATAGGTCCCTGTGGACCTTGTACTTCGTATAAGGGCAACGGATGACGCAACCGTCGGAGGGTTAAAGAGTTCTGTGAAATTGCAGTGTATTTATTTGATAAAAATCTTGCACACCATTGAAAAAAACACTTTTTTAATATCAATGGTAATAATATAAAGGGTGTTTTTTCAGAAATGTGGTATTCAAGAATTTAGATTTTTTATAAAGATAAGGATTTGCCATTATGTTTTAAAAATGATTTCGGGCAAGTGGCCGCCGATGCTTTTTTTTCAGACATGTGGTTTTCAAGAATTTAGCTTTGTTATAAAGATAAGGGTTTGCTATTATGTTTTAAAAATAATTTCGGGCAAGTGGCCGCCGCTGCTGGCTCGAATAAATTCTAGCAGAGGCCCAATTATCGACTAGTTTTTGCAGCTTTGGGCGCCGCATTTCAGCAAAAACGCGTTGAATATTATTTTTGTTTATTATTCTCTTACCTAGCCTAGTCTTTTTGCAACTATAAGAATAACTTTTTTAACACGCCTTATCACAATTAAAGATAAATAACATATTTTCTAACAACAACAAAAAAAATAAACCTAATTATAACTCATTAAAGCATAACCTCAATACGAAATGCTCAACTGTGGTGATGTTGATTATTGTAACTCTTATGTGTTCTGAAAGTAATCTCAGGCAGAACTCAATATTAAATAAAAATTATATAAACCAAAATTGACCTCAAGCTGATCCAATTAATTACGGATTAACAAATCAGCGTCAACAAAATAATTCCGTGGTTTTTAGCCAATTGCTTGATATTTTAAATATGACAAGCTCTTGGAGGATCTGTTGGTAAGCTTCGTGAATGTGGGTGTAGGGGAAACTTTTTGTAAAGATAGTTGGCGTTATAGGTTATAGAGATGTTATAGGTAGACATACGACAGAGATATTTTTCATAAAAAATTCACTAATGCAAATTACAATTTTATAATGACAGACGATAGCATCTGCATTTAGGTAAATGCATTTAGTAACCAGATGATTGTTTGTAAACAACTGTTTTTTTGGCCATTTTCTTCGATATAAAATGGATGTTGGTAAAAAAAACAATTAATTCGAAAGAAAGCTGCAATTACTTTTACTGAAATTGGCTCACAATGTAAAAATTAAAAACAGCTGATTTGATAACAGCCGTTGATTGCGAGTACATCGGTTGTTTGTAATACCTAACTGCAGCATAAATTCAGTTTAATTTTGTGCGTTTACGTCAGAGTTAATGCAGTTTGGTAGAATATAATGCACGAGGTAATTTGCATTAAGACTGCTAATGTACATTAACGCTGTCGTCTTTCTAGTCTGTAAGTGTTGTGACTTGCAGTTTGGTGAACACTGCCTCCGAACTTTTATCCAAAAAATGGTACACTAGCAGATTTCACAGTATTTTTTGTTTTGCTTTTAGAAAGTTAATTTGAATGTTTTGTTTTGAAAAAATTTGTTTGTTTGTTTCACGATACAATAAACAAGGTAGAGCTATGCTATTAGCTGATTTACATTTTTTCTCGGCAATTCTTGAAGTTTGTATTGACAATAATCGTCAAGCATTCACCAAAATGTATTATTGACAAGTGACTTTGAAAGAGTAGCGAACTGTTACTATACCTCGTTTATTGCACAATGGTTTGTTTTGTTATTTTGTTGGTCTTGTTTATTTTGTTTCTTCTGCTCGTTGGTATGGTTGTATTTATGTCTACGATTAAGTAGGATTTTTTTTTTTCGAAAAATGTGGATATGGCAACTCAATTTCGTAACATACAGCAATTAACTCACGTAAGCGCAGACGAGCGAAAGGTTTATGTATAGAGAAACACGAATTGAGTCCAATTGAAGTGACTGACTTTCGTTCGACATAGAGAAACAGGGTGTCATTATTACAAAGTTTATCCGGGGACTTTAACACTGACCTAATAACTGTGTCAACTATGGAGGTTATAGGCTTGTTCTCGGTCAACAATAACACTCCAACCCAACTCATTCATGTGTAGGCTACACCGATTTTAATTTACGACTAATCTCGCGCCACTCTTTGCGACTTATGATTGTTTGATGATAATTCTTAATGCTACCGGGATATTAGAAATATTTACTATAAAGAATCAATTACCGGTCATCCAGGATACCTTGTTACTCTATCTGTTTTTTGCCGACTGTAGAAGATAAGCTGGAATATTTGCAGAGAACTACTAGGGACTTATTTAATGACCTTGTACCTTTGCGGGTTAATAGAACTGTTTGCCGCAATAAGCCAAAATTAATTAATTCTGTAATAACGCATAAAGTAAATGGAAATTATTCAGATTATTAGACCTCTGAAATAAGGTACAACTGAAATTCGCTACGTTTAAATCTCTTATTATGAGAATAAGTTTACACCTTCAATTAACTCAAAGAGTAAATCGAAGGTTGTCCGTAGCATCGCGTTATCTGTCAAAGATACCCCCTTATATGGCGTTTACACTACAGTCATTATTCGTAATTCGCGCTCTCATTCGTAATTCAACCCCCAATTACATTGCGAATTACGCAATTCACCATACAGAATTCGGAGAGCAAGTTACGTTGTTTGATGGTAATTCATTTCGAATTGCCTTCTGAATTACGAAAAAATTGTTGTCTTACCAAATTTGTATCGAAAAATATCGAAGCTGCTGTCAGAATAAAAACGTATGTATTGCTCTGCTCCCATTTTGAGTAGAAACACGACATTGTGGCCGCGGTAGCGATTGTCAAATATATATGGAAAATTGAGAGGCAAAACCGCACTGAATTAAATCTATTTCTATTTTCTCTGCGTTTTTTCTTGCGCTCGCAATTTTTGCTACTGGCTCTCTCTATGTGTTGCCATATTTTCATGTTTTTTGTAAACAAAAGCCGTATGGGCTAATAGTTTTTGTGCATATTTGCAGTAAGAAGAAGAAATCATAAATTTTAAAAGGTTTATTACCAAAATAAGTAAATTATAATAAAATAAAAATAATTTGATTGTGCATGCAATTCACAATTGAACATTTCAAAATAATTCTTGTTTAGTTTGCAAATAAATTTATTGTATTTTTTTTCAAAATCACTCAAGGCCAAACAATAAATAAAAACAGCTGAGAAATGACAACAAAAACCGTCGCCGCACCCGAGTCATTTATTTTACATTTTCTTTCCGTCGCCGCAGTGCTCTGTTTCTACTCTTATTACTCGCACTTTTTCTATTCACTTTATTACAAAAAACCAAAAGCAATGTATATTTATGATATATTAATAAATGTTTTACTTACCTTTAGAGCTCATACCCAAATTTAAAAAAGAAGAGGAATTCAGTTCTTTTTATTTAATAAAAAAAACTTGCAGTGTAAATACACATTTTTTTTCTTTGGAATACCGAAGCAATATCAAATGTCAAATTGAATTAAGTAGGCGTAGTGTAAAAAGCGTTATTCGCGAATGCAGTTCAAAGTGCGAATTAGGTAATTGTAATGTAGTGTGGACATGTTATTAGACTTAACTTTAAAAATTGCACAGTACAGTTCGTACTCAACACTCGTAAAATTTAACTCATGTTCATTAAAAGTATTGCAAATTCTAGACACAGGCTAAGACGAAACAGATCGAAATAAGTTATTAGGAATATCAGGGTCAATATCACAGTTGTACCATACGATTTTATGCTTGACCAAAAGATTACGTAAACTGTAAACATCACGGGTCTTTTCTGCCAATATTTTTTGATGTAAATATAGATATGAACATTAGTTTTCAGGGAATTCAAAAAAGATTCTGCAATTGTGTGTAGTGTTACAATATTTATTACAGTTTTACATTTTTTTGTATGGAGTTTGAAACATTTTCATTCTAAATAGTTCATATCAAAACATTTTGTTTTTACTAGCTGGACTATGTATTGAACCAAGTTCTACTTCCGAGTGTATTCCCGATTAATACATATATTAATTTAGCATAGGTAGATGAGTTTAAGCCGAGTTGAGCTGAAGGCATGGAAAAACGTCTGAGGCGGCGTTCGTTGTCCATGGCCGGCTCAAGATCAGAGTTTTAAGACAATAGAACATTATCATAAATCTGAGCAATGGCGTCGGCTTAAACATCGGCTTTGTTTTTCAAACCATAAAAGGTAGTTTTCAAGAGCATATATAATGTGAAATGAAACAACAATTAACTTTCAGGTTATATAAATGCGTTTTGCTTATGTAACTACCGATTTACTTCAGTAACAAGTGTTTTAATTTAGCACAAGTATTTAATTTTACCACATTTACTCACAATATTAGTAGTCGATTTAAAACGTAGGAATCAGTGGCGGCTCCCCCAAACAAAAATTTCTAGTCTGCGCGGCGCTAGTTTGAGCCAATTCCGCTACAAATTTTGTTTTCTCCCATCTTCTACAAATTATCGTCTTGGACAAATTTTGCGATGTGCTTCTTCTATGTAATAATGAGAAAAAGAGCACTTCAGTAAAGCACAAATTTTCAGTTTATTTTTCCACATTCATGTGCACACAATCACAAGAAAGATAGAATGCCATTGTTGAAATACAAATAACACCAAATTTGCACACTTTAAACACACAAAAAACCGCATTCCCACAATGATTTTTACTCGTCTGTTTTTTGTCTCATCTTAGATAAAAACAACGATTTATTTCGAATTCGATTTTTAATTCAAATTTTGAATATATCGTGATATATTGGATTTAAATTAATTGATTTCATATCTTATGCAGTATACTCAATATGAATTTTGATGCTACCCTCCAAGAAAAATAAACGTAACGCATTTTGCGGAGCGAAAACGAACTGCATACGGACCGCCATATCACTAACACTTGCATTGTTGTTAAACAAAATCAGCTTTTGTAAGTGTTAATATAATAGGTATTTATAAAACGTTTGTAGTATATTTATATCTACATATCTATATTTTGTAATAGCCAAAGAATTCATAATCATTCACAATATATGCAACATTAATTCTTCAGTATAAAAAAGCTTATATTATTTCGATAGAGAAATAAATTCAGTACGGAAACAGAACGTTTTGCAGATACAAAAACGTACCGCTTCAGTGTTACGTAAACGCAACACTCTGGTATTACGAAAACGGACCGCTTTAGTGTTACGTAAAAGTACTACTTTAGCTTAGCCTTGGCGTACTACCAATACATTCAAACTACTACTTTTTTTTCTAATTCTCTTATTCCGAAATTAATTTACGGTGCATTTACGTATCGCAAAATCGGTTCGTTTTCGTAGTCTTGTATGAAAAAATGACTTCGCCAACGTTTCGTTTTCGTGCCGGTTTTCTTAGAGGGTAGTAGCCTTTTTTATTTTTAAATAGTAATTTTTTCTGGTAATTTGCGTAAAGCGTTATTTAATTTATTTTTGTTCGGTAATAATGAACGGCAATAACTATGATGATGTTAGTAATAACTCTTTTTTGTCATCCCAATTACGAATTTTAAAGGATTTTAATTTTTAATCAAAGATAAATGAAACGTTGTTGGAGTCAGTGAGACATGGCTGAAATCACATATTTCTAACACATTCCAGGGTACACTTTTTACGAAATGATCGTCCTGACATGAGGGGCGGAGGAGTAGCTCTTTATGTTGGAAAAAATCTCAAGCATAAATTTTTTTTTGTTGGTAATTCTTATGGGATCGCTGAATATCTATTTGTTGAAATGATCGTTAATAATCTGAAAGTTTTAGTTGGGGTTGTAAATCTTCCTCATGGCAATTTTGATGCCCTTGTAGAGTAAATTTCAGATGTAATTTAATATGATGCTATTAATCTTAACACATTGTTAGATACGCTGGCTGCTTGTAGCCTCGAGGACATTTTTTTGACATCCAATGTTGATGAGCAGTTAGTTGTTTTGAATAGCAGTCTTAATGTTTTACATTCTATTCTTCCAGTAAGAAGGCGTTCACTTACATTCGCAAAAAGTGACAATTGGTTCAAATGTGCTGAAATAAGGTATCATCTATCTTTACGAGATCTTTCCTACAAAGCTTATTTGCATAATAGAAATGCTGATAATTGGCGCATATATTGTAGGTGTCGTAATAAAATAAAAAGTATTGTTAGGAGAATTAAGCGTTCCACTCATAGCAAACTATTCTTAAATAAGTCAAGTAAGGAAATATGGTAAATTTTGAACAAAAGCGGAATTGGTAAATGTAAAAATGTTGTTCATGATGTCGATGTCTTTGATTTGAATTGTTGTTTTTCCTCTAACCAGTCGAACAACTATAGGAGTCACCCGATATTTCCGAGTTATAATCTTGGTGGATTTTCTTTTCATTCTATTAATTTTAGTGAAATGGCTGAAGCTTTTGGTAAGATTAAGTTAAAAGCTGTTGGGTTTGATGGTTACACTCTCAAATTTTTACATATTGGTTTTTTATGCTGCACCTTATTAATACAATTATCACTACTTCTTCATTCCCAGCCTTATGGCAAATTGGAAAAGTTATTCCCATTCGCAAGAAAAATGCTCGACATGCTGAAGATTATAGACCGATTTCCATTATGCCAATTTTGTCAAACATAGTAGAACATATTCTCAAAGTCCAAGTGGTCTCCAGGATCAATGTTTTTTCAATGCTCCATGATTGTCAGTCTGTTTTCAGGTATAATCGAAGTACAACTTCCGCATTAATCGGTCTGACTGACAATATAAGAAAAGTTACTGTTAATCGTGGTTGCTGCGTTCTTCTATCGTTTGATCTAGGAAGGCATTTGACCGATTGAATCATGCGCAGCTTATTGAGAATTTATACTTTTCGTATGGGGTTTCAAGTTCCGCGTGTAGGCTATTGCAGTCTTTTTTGTTTGATAGAAGACAGTATGTATGTTTAAATGGTTGTTCCTCAGATTTGCTTCCAGTTAGTAGTGGAGTTCCTCAGGGTTCTGTTCTTGGACCGGTTTTGTTTGTAATGTATATTAATGATATGTTTTGTTAGTGTTGAAACCAGCTCCTGTGTTCCTTTTGCTTTTGCTGATGATGCTCAATTGTTGTTTAAGGGAAACTCGGACTTCTTAGACGTATTGCAGAGTAATATTAATTTCGTAACGTCTAATTTGGCTGTTTGGTTGTCCAGTAATGGACTTACAGTCAATGTGAATAAAACGAAAGCAATGTTCTTTGGCAGTCCTTTGGAGAGCAATGTTGTAGTGTCTGTATCAAATAGTTTAATCGAATTCGTTGATAATATACAATGTCTTGGTATTACTCTTGATAATAAGTTAAAGTTTGATGCCCATCCTGTTTCCATGGTTTCCAGAGTTAACTTTACTTTGCGAAAGTTGTACAACTTGGAATTGTCTCTTTCACTACATATTAAAATTAGAATACATGCGATTGTTATGCCAATATTTCTGTATTGTATTGAAGTTTACTCTGGAGCAGAGGCTCAGGTCATGGATAAGATTCGTCGAGCATTCATCCGTGTGGTGAGGTATTTATATTCCCTTAATATTCGGCGACACGTTTAGGAGTACATTGATAGGTTTTTGCATTGTAGCTTTATAGAGTTTACAAAAATAAGGAGTTTACTTCACTTCTATAAGTTGTATAAACTTCAGACTCCAATCTTTCTTGTTGAGTTTTTTCAGTTTGGAAGGTCCAGAAGAAATCTACAGCTTATAATTCCCCGATTTAATTCTGATTTAGGTCGATCATTTCACGTGAGAGTTGCTCGCATTTTTAATAGTTTGCCTGTCTCGCTCAGATCATTTAATTACTCCTGCCATACTTATAAGAAACAAATATTTCAACATGTGAAACATAATGATTTGTAGATAATTAAAAAAAAACGTTTTCTACGGGTATTGCTTTGTCTTTAATTTGAAACAATAGTATTGGCTAGTAGTCTTAGTGTGTTTCACATTCATGCTGCTGTTACACTACGAAACCTATCTAGTAGTCTTTCATGAATACCTTTTTTTGCTTAATTTGGAATATCAAAATCTTTTTTTATTTAAACGTATACTTAACTTAATACTTATTTATATTAAATTGTTTAAACTTACTTTAATTTTTTTTTTGTATATTTTAAACAAATCTGAAGTAATTTTGTAACTATATAAGGCCTAAAGGCTCGGTTACTTTTTGAATATCAATAAACGAAAATTGAAAAATTTAAGGCCACATTCCAAAAAAAAAATCGTTTGAAATTTTAATTCGAGAGCAAAACGATTTCGATCGATGTCTATCTATCGAGTATGTAGGTCGATCGAAAAAAAGTGACTGCTTTTGACAGTTCTGTTTGGCATACATAAGCCAAAATTTGTACTGAAATGCTTACGTTATCGAGCGACTTGGTCTTTTGAACGACTAAGGGTGTTATAAAATTCAAAATCATCTATTTGTCGGAATGCCTACTCCGAATATAACAGGTCCGATGTGATCGAACAAAACCCTGGACATAGGGTTTGTAATCGTTCATGGAGTGAGTGCACTTCAGGAGCTGTTCAGCGGTGAACCACATCAGGGAGTATAGCGAAGAGGACTTTGGTGCCTTGTTCTGTATCAACGAAGTTAGCAGTGGGTTTTTGTTGTAACAACCATATATATTTTTTATGGGGGATCTGCTTCGATATCCACGTGGAGGAAACGCGCCATTTGAACTGGATGCGTCCACAGAGTCCTGGGGGAGGCCGGTCAATTTAAGAGGTGCAGTCCTGTGGTCCCTGATGAACGGGACAGATGTCCGGAACGTTAGCATCAATTTGTGCCCATAATAATAATTGAGGCGGGTGCACAATCCAGATCTCAGATGAGCTAAAACAACGCGCGTCTGCCGAGGCAGTACCTTCTTCTCAGGTTAAATATCCGGGGGATGCTTCCCTAGCACTACATTACCATTGTAGGAGGATACTGCTGCGATTTCATCAGCGTGAATGTTGTTCAGACATGCCTGATAGTTTCGATGATCTAGTTTCTCTCTTATACCGCTGGACCTCTGCCTGGGCGGAGGCATCCCGCCCAATAGATGGTGGTTAGGATGACTACTTCGAAAACATCCTGGCCGGTATTGCTTAGACAGCAGGAAGTTGTGTTTACACACGGAAAGGACCTTCGTCTCCTCATGTAGATGGTCCTCAGAAGACACATTGTTGATGTTCTGAGGGCGGCATTCTGGCAAGTGAATTTTTCAAATGTGTCGTAATCACGTTCGCCGACCACACAGGCACTGGGTAGTTCGCTACAGACCGACCTATCGCTTTTAAGAGGTCAACAAGGTTTCTTTGTCGGCTCCCCAAGTAATGCTGGCAAGTGACTTGAGGACCTTTTTCCTACTTTTGAGCATTCGCAGTTAGCTTTTACACGATGCCTCCGCCCATGCAGATCAGGTACGGTCTTCATGATCTAGAGAGAAAGGTCCAGCGCTACAAGAGAGAGCCTTTATATTATCGAAACTATCAGGCAGGTCCGAACAACATTCACGTTGATGAAGTCAAGGCAGCAGTATCCAGCTATAGTGTGAATGTAGTGCAAGTGAAACATCCCTCGGAGATTTAACCTGAGGAGAAGGTGCTACCTCGGAAGACGCGCGTGGTTCTGGATTAGCTAAGAGCTGCATGGTGCAGCCTCCTTAATTCTTATTGGACACGAAATGATGGTAACGTTCCGTACGTTTGTCCCGCCTGTCATCAGGGACCATATGACGTGCTGTATCTCTTCAGTTGCAACACTCAGCTGAACCCAAGGTCCTCCACCTGGATATCGAATCAGATCCCCTATAGACGAATAGGACTTCAAAACAAAATATCGCCGTTGTTCCCAGTAGAAGGCCTCTGTGTAAATTTTTCCTTTTTTCCTATGAATGGATTTGGTCCATTATAAATCCAAAACAACGTGCAACAACAATACATTTCTCTGCAAAGTTTGGACTTTCTAGGTAGGTTATTGTGACCGCTACCGTGCTATCAACAGACACACTGACGGTCGGAAGGTCGGACATAGCTAAAGCGTCTTAGAATAGTGCGCTGATCAAAAACATATATACATAAATTGTATTAGATCAATGTGCCAAAAGAAATGCC
The DNA here is from genome assembly GCA_963513945.1 of Hydrotaea diabolus. Classification (NCBI taxonomy): domain Eukaryota; kingdom Metazoa; phylum Arthropoda; class Insecta; order Diptera; family Muscidae; genus Hydrotaea; species Hydrotaea diabolus. The sequence continues at coordinate 126,073,100 of OY740716.1, read as the reverse complement.
AAATTAAGGTTACCCTAATCCTATGGTGAAGGATATAATATATATTTTTACAGAAAGGCAATACTAAAAGGACACACAAAATCGAGCCTTAAACTTAATTTTTTTTAGTAAAAACTTGGCATGTCGATATTCAAATCGACTGCAATTACTAATTTCCGGACATTTCGCGAAATGAATAATTGCATAAGTTTTTTGTCTCCAGAAATATATCGGAAAATCACATAGGCCTTCTGCTGGGAACACCTCGATATATTTTTGTTACAACAACTAAACAAAACAAGAAAACCAGCTGACGCAAATATTTTCTCCTGCATGTTACAATGTTGTCAGAAAATAGAAAAAATATTGTAGATTTAACATTTTTTTTTAATTTTAACATTTATTTACATCTTTGATAGTTTTTTTGTTACTCATGAATATAAAAACATCTACATCAATGCCAAATTTAATGACTTTTTTTGGCGGTAGGTACACCACTTGATACAAGTAATGTCGTCTTTTGGCATATGTTGTTGGTGTATCGAAAAAGAAATTATGGGTGCAAATTTGGGATAAGGCTTGCTTCATTTGACAAGCATTAAAACTTGCTAAAGCGATACTTTTAAATCGTTATAAAAAAAAAAAAAACAAAAAATATTTGTATTAAATATAATATGATTATTTTCCCGTCAAAAATAGTTAATTTAAAAAAAAATAATGGAAGGTAAAGCGTTTGTCGGTCTTTAACAATATTAAGCGGACTTAGTGAACCTCCTTAGCGTTATTGTTAAATAATTGTTTTCATTCACATTAAAATTTGTAAACCAATTTTTTTTAGGTTTTGATGAAGCTTTAAATATTATTGCTAAAGCGGGTTGTTTTCTCTTGTCAAAAATAGCACTCCTGCTATCGAATTTATTTTGTCTAAAACCGTTTTGGATTTTCAAGACGATTATTTTCTTCGATACACCACCTTGATGTAAAAAATATAAAAAAAATATTCAAATTAAATACACTTACGAATTAAATTTACAACAGTCATTGTTGTACCAAAAGATTGCAATTGCAATTTCAAGTCGAAGACATTAATTAAACTAAATTGATTTAAAATGAAAGCAATAAATAGATGTATAGCTGATAATTTTGTCGTTTACTTTGATAACCAGCAACGTACATTTGCCAAGTGGAAATTTTATATCAAACAACAAACAATTCAATGGCTCAGCCAACCAACTTTTATAAAGTATTTTCGCAATGAGCTTTCCACTGGCGAAAGATTACTAGAAGCTACCGGAGCACCGCTTAGAAGTATTGTTTTAAGTGATAAGTAAGTAGTAGGTGGTAAATTAAATATCTTGCATATTTGTTGCTCATTGCTCGATAAAAGATTTGTGCCTAACATTTGGGGTAGATGTTTTAACTCCTCCAGTTGGGCCCATAAAATACTACTCATCGGCGTAGCTTGTGATACTGTTGACTGTTGCCCTTTTTGGCCTATTAAGTGCATTTGTGTCAGATTGTTGCCTATGTTGTTTTCCTGTTGCAGTTGCGGTTTTTCCACATTTAGATTTTGTATAATGGAAACATCGTTTATTAGAAGTTGAGGTGGATTTTTCACCGATCCCGTCAGCAATTGCTGCAGGTGAGGTTGATTGGAATTCAACTGAGATTTCATCAACGGTATTTGTGTTGTTATTGCTGATGGTATTGTCGTTGTGTTCATCCCTGTCCCCGACGCCATCGATATCGTCGTATGTGCCGGTGATCCCCGATAGCTATCCAAGTAATTTTTGCTGTGCGATGATACGACGTAGGAGATCTGGTCGCCGGTGTGGGGCATGTTGTTTGGTACGATGGAATTTTGATTTGTTTCGCTTCCGTTTGACAGTTCGCTGAAATATATTGAAGTACATAGTTTTATTAGATGTCAATTTGCCCCCTAATACAAATTTAAAGCAACTTACAGTTTTCGATTGCTGTGTTGCGGGGAGTGCAAGGAATAACCTGGCTGCCGAAGATTTCCAATGTTGTGATGCATATTGTCCTGTAGTGAAACATTGTCTTATACATCCGTTTAAACGTTCGCCGTGTGGTGTGCTGATAATACACGGAAGCTGAATATCGCAAAAAGGTAAATAAAAATATTAATTCTTTTATTCGTTAAACAAATGATTTACTTTCTTTTTGTAATATTTCATAGATATTTTTAATTACCATCACACGATATTCAATTTCCTTCGTGTATTAACAGTTATTATCTTAATAATACAATATTACATACTTAAAATAAATACTAAATTAAGCCAAATGTACGAGCACGGAGCTTAAAGGCGCAAACAGCTAAAAAGCCACGCTTTGTTTCACAAAGTTTTTTATCAGGAGTTTGTGCAATAAAGAGTGCATACAAATTCATTAGCAGGTACGTAGTAGTAGCTAGGTTAAGTTTTATCTGATTCAGAACACATGGCATTACATTCAGTAAAAAAAAGTTGGAGATACAAAAATTATATATTTCTGTTACAGACAGTGAAAGTTAAATTATCGTTTAAATAACTGGTATAATACTACATTAGTTTTCTTCATCGTAATTTGATATACCAAAACTAGTTAAATACAGCCTACTCAATTTCTTTCAAGAGGTTTTGCTCTTTCACTAAAGTATATTTGAAATTCAAGTATCAGAAAAAAGTAAAAATTTTGTCATATGTAACGCGTACCCAAACATACCAATTGAGAATATCTTTACAGCTATAAATAAGATTTTTTGGAAATCTTTTAAATATCTCTTATTTATAGTGTTTTCTATTGAAATAAAGAAAAACATTTTCAAAATAAAAAAAGAAAATATGACGTATCATCTGGAATACGAAGCACACAATATGAAAACGGTTATTTTTCATTAAAATAGAATCTTCAACACTTCGCTTCTAGATATCGTATCAAGGGATAGTAATGCGAAACAAAAACCTCTTGTGATCCAATTGTCAATATCGTCTTCACGTGGTGTCCCCTGTTCCACAGAAGAGGCGAATAGACGGCTGAATATCCGTTCTCCAACATCTTGTATTGTCGTAAATAACTATAGTTAAACTTAAACAAACAGCAAGATTGGAGGTCATTTTGTCGGAAGGAAACCCACTTAAGATAGCAGCCCTATCATTTATCTAGGATGCCTAAGGTTAATCCCCTACTGCAACAGAAATCACACAACATTAATCAATCATGAAAAGAAAGAATAACAATCCAAACAAATACTCGTACTCTAATGACGCCCGGATAAGTTTTGGTTCATTGAACGTTAACAGATTTTAACAAGTAGGTAAATGTGCTTATTTATCCGCAGAGGCTAAACGCGTGAATGTGTCAGTTATTCGTATAAGCGAAATGCGTTGAAACGGTAGTGGCGACTTTACAAATGCACAAGGTGGCTGAATAAAATATTCTGGAATGTAAAATGATAACGATTCCCATGTTCACGGCGTAGGAATTTTTCTTTGTAGACGAGTCCGCAACTGCCTTATCAACTTGTCACCAGTTTCTAAGCGTAACAACCAATACAGAGAAAATCTAAATTGTACAATGCTACGTCCCCACCAGCCTCCATTTAGCAGACCTAACTATCAAAGAGAAGTGTAATGCAAAATAAACCGCACCCTACTGAATACTGCTTGAAACATTTCAATGCTAATGGGAGATTGTAACGCCCGTACCGGTAGAAAAAACGAAGGACTCCAACATATATCTGTAACGTCTAGGTATCGGCGGCACATACGAGTACATTGAAATCACACCAATCGGAGAAAACATAACGTCAGCGTGAAGCAGATCAGAGATAATTTTACTTCAAAATTGTAGAGGAAAGAACGAGGATCGAATTATTTCAAAATCAAGAAAACAACATAAACCAGCAGTGGATATCAATCAAAACAAGACTGCAGAGCATAGATGACGAGATCGTCGGTTTTTCCAAGCACAAAGGAAAAGAATGGGTAACTCCCACTTTCTGGAAACTGGTCGAAATAAGGCGATTGGTAAATATGCAGTTGATGAGTAACTCAGACCCTGTTTAAAATAAAGGAGCTTAATGCTAAGCTTAAAACACGGGCGAAGCAACTAAAATGGCAGATATATTGCACCCTTCATTTCAGGAAATCTGACAGTCTGAGAGTATGCTCTAGAAATGAAAAGTATGATGCTTGATAATAAAAATTCCGAAAAAAGTAGACCAAAAAGAATGCTGCAACTGAAGGGGCATCACACTGACTCCGGATGTCAGCAAAATATTTTATAAGATTCTGCTCAATCGAAGAGCAAGTTGGGCTTCGACCTAATAGATCTTGTATTTAATATATCAAGAGACTCAGGTTGATTTGAGCAATGAATACAACTCAACTTTATACCTCACATTCGTTGAAAAGTAAAGGAGTACCACCGAAAATAAAAAATCTAATTAAAGCGCAACATTGCGGATCAAGCGCAGGATTGTTGTAACAATATATTTGTATTGTAAGTCCAGTTCTTCTATGAGGGACTTGCTGGTGAAGGAAACGCTCCGTTTGAACTGGATGCGTCCAAAGAGACCTGGGGGTCAGCTGAGTGGGCTTGGCCGGGTGCAGCACATCATGTGGTTCTGATGGCAAGCAGGGCAAACGTCCGGGACGTTACTATCATTTCACGCCCAATACGAATTGAGGCGGCTGCACTATTCAGATCCCAGCTGAACCAAAAAAACGCGAGTCAGCCGCGTTAGCGTCTCCTCCTCCGCTGAAATCTCCGGGGAGATGTAGTGCTAGGGCTACATTCAAGCTATAGCTGGGTACTTTTGGACCTCTCTCCCTCTAGATAATGAAGATCTACCTGATCTGCCTGGGCGGAGGCGTCCAGACAATGAGATTATAGTTGACTACTGCGAAGACACCCAAGCAGAAACTGCTTAGAGACGAGAAGTGGCTGAGCACGGTAAGGACCTTCATCTTCTCATGTAGATGGTACTCTGAAGACATGAGAAACAGCCTGTTGATGTTTCAGGGCGGTATACTGGCAATTCAGAATTTTCTTCACCGCGTCAGACTCACGTTCGGTGATCACAACACTCTGGTGTAGCAGGAATTTTAAACGTTGAGGTTAAACAGTGCCGGAGACAAAACATAGGCAGAAAGTCGAAATGTTTTGCTCGGTCCCGGCTCGGACCAGTAATATCGGGAGCGGTCCGGGAAGCATGTGACGCCATTATAAAAACACGTGTGTGCAAAAGCACTCATCAAAAATAATGAATGATTGATAAGCAACAGCAGGTTGGTTGGTTTTGTTTAACGAATGGCATGGCAAAAGTAAGAAATGTACGAACACACAACAAAAGCGAATGTGTTAAACCGTTCTCTGATGCAGATATAGGCTTCGACCACTGCCTCCTGTTAGCCGAAATACGCCTAAAAATTACACACACTAACAATCACAACACCTATATAACCTCACGCCTAGATATTCAAAGGGATATAGATAAGAGATACAGCCAACAACTACAGTCCAATAACTTTAACATACACTCTGAGATAACAATGTTGATGCCAAATAGACTGTATAAAGTAAGCTTTCCTGGATGCTGGTTGCGAAGTACTCGGCAACAGGCGTAATTCAAGAAAATGCTGGATAACGGGCCCAACGTGGGAGACGACCAACTAAAGGCGAAGTAGAAAAGCTAATATAAATAGAGAAAAAACACGTGCCTCAAAAGAACGAGCACAAAGCGAATACGAAGTTCTTAATCAGTGAAACGGATGTACAGGCGCGACAAGCGTTCCTGGATTAACTCTATATGTGACGCGCAAAATAGAAAGGGACCTAAGGGTAAAAACCAGTTTTGTTCAGGAGAGCCATTTTAAAGATTTAAATACGTGTATCTTTGGAGTACCATCACTTTCATAAAACGCGCATATCTCTGGGAGCATGGGCATGGGCTCGGTCTCATTCGATGCTCAGATGTTGTCAACATCAAAAAAAGTGAAAATTGATTTTTTTTACCCTACGGTCCCTTTCTCTATGCGCTGTCAGATAAAATAAACAAATTTAAGTTCAACAAGTTCTATATATAAATCCGTTTGAAATTTTAAAATATTTTTAAAGTTTAATTGTAGTAAAGATGTATCGGTCAATGGATAGAAAAACATAACAAACAATTATAAATTTCTATCAAAACCTTTTTTTTTTTAAAAAATTTAACTTTTTTCTTCACCAAATTCCAGCAACTTGGCAAGCGACTTATAGAGCTTATGTAAAATGAACGAGTTTAAGATTGGTGGCACTTTATTTCCGCATAAACATGCCCACAAAGTATCCTGGGTATAACCAGACAACTATAATGAAAACAAAATTGTTTACATTGTTACAGCCAAGTGAAGTAACAGTCTTTGGGATGTTCGAAACAGGAGTGGCGCCGATGTCTCAGACTACCATCTAATAGCTGGAAAAATTAAATTTATTGTAAAAATAATGACACATAAGCAGAAATCACTCAGGATTAAATACAATACTGACAAGATTAATAGATCAGACAAACAAAGCTGCCGAAGTAGATAACATTACAGCAGAAGTTCTAAAAGGTGACCCGTTATTTTTAAAACCGCGCTTGCACTCATTTTCCAAATATAGAATACTGAAGTTTTTCCTAGACTGGTTTCAGGGCATTGTTATAATAATCCCAAAGAATAGATACGCAACAAACTGCAACCACTGGCGAGGCATTACCATTATCATGGACGGCAAACTACGCCCGGAACATCCCGGTTTTAAGAGTGGGTCGATCAAATCAACACTCTGTGGATATTAATCGAACAATCCCTTAAAATGAGCTCCCCTTCAATATAACCTTCATCGAGAATGTTTTTGGACAGATTAGAAAAATTTGGGGGTGCCACATAAGATAATTTTAATCATAAGCAGCTGCTACGACAATTTTGGATTTCTGAAGCATTTAAATAATAACTTAGGGGTTAGGCAAAGATGCCTATTGTCACCCTAGTATTCCTAGTTGTCATCGATGCTGTAGCCCGACGCAATTATTTAGAAAATCCAAGAAGCATTGTGCGATACCCGCTTATACCAAATCAACAGTTGGAAATGCTTGATTATGCCGATTATAAATGTGACCTTTCTCATCGGTTTTGCCACTTGCAACACAAAGCTTATGGCCTCAAAGACGAATCAAATTGTGGGCCCGCAAACACAGCCATGAAAATTAAATTTTTAATTAATTCCACATCTACGGATCCACTACACTAATTACATACGACACACGAGCAGAGGAGTTCACGTACCTTGGAAGCTATATATCCGCCATTTGCGGTATAAAAAAAGACATTGAGACCCGAATTAGAAAAGCCCTAAACAACTACGTAATGTGTGGTGCTCTAATAGTTACAACGTCAAACAAAATATTGTATCTGTTCTATTATATGGGTGCGAAACGTTGTTTGAAACAGAGAAGCTGTGTGCCTTCGCCAATCGGTGCCTAGTACAATTCTTCTAATATTTTTCCTACGCCGAATCTCCATTAATCAACTATTGCGAAAGGCAGGCCTAAGGGACATAAATATCGAAATCTGTAGTAGAACAAAACTTATGTTTATATTGAATACATCCAAGGTTATTTACATATATTAATATATAAACATGTATTAAAAATTAGCTCTGGTTAGCCTTATTAGACATGTTTTGAACGATGTCTTTTTAAAACTTCATTTAAGTCGGGTAAGACATTTAGAAACACAAAATTGATTACAAAAAAATTAACAATTGTTTCAGTTCTAATGATAGCACAAGGAAACAGGTAAGTGGTAATGAAGAACTGAATGTTGTGTTTAAGGTTATTTGAGACGCTGAATCGAAATCTGCACTTTTAACAGCTCGACTTTTCGCCATATAACGTTATGTCAAAAATGAAGGCATTCCACTACATATATTGGAATAACTTGAAAACGGTTTACCATATGTGACAGCGCATAGAGAAAGGGACCTAAGGGTAAAAAAAATCAATTTTCACTTTTTTTTTGATGTGGACAACATCTGATCATCGAATGAGACCGATCCCATGCCCCAAAAGTTTTCCCTCCCAGAGATATGAGCGTTTTATGAAAGTGATGGTACACCAAAGATACACGTATTTAAATCTTTAAAATGCCTCTCCCGAAAAAAACTGTTTTTTACCCTTAGGTCCCTTTCTATTTTGCGCGTCGCATATTGAGTTGAAACAAATTCCAAACTTGTCTACAAAATTATCTTTAAGCCGTGCACACGTTTTTTTAAATTTGCCCAGTTGTTTCAGAGATATCGTTAAGTTTTGAAAAAAAAAACAATTTTGTTAAAAAATTGTTCTTAAAAAATTTATAAAAATTAAGTTACGGACAAACAATATGGTCTTAAAGTTATTTTAATATGAACGAAAAAATGTGTTTTAACAATTTAATTTTTCTTTATTAAATTTTATCGAAATAGTTCAATTAGAAAAATAAAAAGAAATTGAATTGACCTTACTCCTTGATTTTATAGGTTTAATTCTATAGGAATTAGATCAGACCTCTTAAAAATGTTGTGAATGCGAACTGCTTACCCTTTGCGTTTGCGGATAACATTCACTCTTGTTTATGGGTGTAATGTATATTTCTCATGTCATACATAGTTATTCATTACACAACTACTGTATTAATCAGGGTGTGTTCAAAAAAAATTGGGGATTAATACTAATAAAACTAAAGCAATGCAGTTTGGATGTGGCCTTAATCTTGATTTTGCTGTTAAATATAACAGTTGCCATATTGAGTTCGTTGATAGTATTAATTGCTATTTGATATCAAGCTGACCTTTGTATCATTTCAAGGGCTAATTTTGCATTGGGGAAGTTGTACAGCTTGAAATTACGTCTTTCGTTGAGTCTAAGGAAAAGTCGTTCATGCTTTACTTATGCCAGTTTTTTTATATGGTGTCGAAGTGAAATGATATGTAATGAAAAAAATGTAGGCTAAAGTTTTCAAACTCTGTTCTTGTCCGTAATGTGCTCTTTTATTATAAAGTATTTAAATCACAAACCCCAGTGTATTTACTGTGGATTTTAAATTGTTCTAAACTCGACGCCCAGGCTTGAGCGATCATTTCATGTCAGAGTAGCTTCGGTGTACAATTTTATGCCTTCTACATTGAAGCCATTAAGCTTTTCTGTATGTGTCTTTCGTAATATGCTTTACCAGCATGTGCAATCGTTAAGCATATAACTGTCATTCCTATCTTTAGATATTTCATGGAGTTTTATCTATATTAAGACCACTCTCTCTTAAAAACTGTAGCTTTGTGGTATATTTGGTTAGAAGTGAGATATGTCAGCCTTCTAATAAGGTATGCGGCTAGATTTTTGTTTATAATTCTTTGTTTATAATTGCTCTCGTAAATTAATTAGTTCTTTAGCGGGGGCGTAGTTTTTCATTCATTTGTATGTTTGTTAAAATTTATTATGATTTTTCCTGGGTTGCACAGTTGCTCTGAGGGGTTAACTTCTAAGATATAATTTATATATTTTTTAGGTTGCACAGTTGCTCTGAGGGGTTAACTTCTAAGATATTATTTATAATTATTTTAGGTTATAGTATTTATATATAATTTGTTTCTTAAATTGGACTATTGGCTTGGGTAAATTTAGCCCTAAACAAACTATTTGTAAAAGAGCTATATGATATACTTTAAAAAATGTATCTAAATCGGAATTTCAATAGTTGATCTGGAGCGGTTGTATTTAAAATCGGGTAGGACCTTTGTACTGGTGATGTATCAAAAAGTGGGACGATTATCTGAGATGGAAACTGATCGATCGTTATGAACTGTGCAAATTTCATTAAGATTAGATGTTCATTTTGTTTCTAAAGACATAAAATCGGATGAACATAATTATGGTAGCTATATCTAAATCTGAACTAATTGTCTTCAATATCAATAACGTCTATCTTTTCTTCACAAAATTTTGCAAAATTTCATCAAGACTGGATAGCAAATGGTTTTAAATCGGTCGAACAAAAACTACCGCTCACTAAGCTACTTATTTGGTTTATTTGAATTCCCGCTTTTGATATTTCGGTTTATAGAAGATAATATCAATTTTAAATTCCAAAAATGTTTTTGATATATAATGCTAGACAAGAAACAAGTATTTTCGATACGGTTTATTATGTGCGGTTAAGAAAATACGAGGGTTGCTATATATATTTCTGGCCTATGGCATCTGACATTTCCACTGGAAAGTTTGAAATTTTTTAGCATAGACGTACTCAGAACGTTTTGTCGTACGACCATCATTTGTGTTGTTTACAGTGACTTGAAAAAATCAATTTGGCAAAAAAAAATGGAATTAACACGTGAAATTTTTCGTGCGATCATTATTCACAACTTTAGACGTGGATTATCACGACAAGAGTGCATCGATGAACTTACATCTGAAAAACTTGTTTAATGAATTCAATCGTGGCCGACGCTCGCTCAAAGACGAAGGTTGTCCAAAAACGGCCGTTGTGCCAGAGAACATTGGTGCCGTGCGTGAACTTATAATGCAAGATCGTCATGTGGCATACTGTGAGATTGATGCATCCTTGGGCATTTCTTTCACCAGCATACATTCGATATCTCAAATTGTGAGGGATCCAACGAGAAAATCGCTCAAAAAAAGGCTCGTGTCCATTGGTGCAAGGAAATTTTGAAAAAAATACGATCGCGGTGATTCGAAAGACGTATATAGAATCGTCACAGGTGACGAATCACAGATCTATGCGTATGAACCCAAACCAAAACAGCAATCGACCGTGTTAGTCTTCGAAGGCGAGCCAAATCCAACGAAAGTTGTTCGTGGAAGAAGCACTTCGAAGCAAATGGTCGCCTGTTTCTTCGGCAAAACTGGTCATGTAGCGACTGTTCCGCTTGAGCAACGTAGGAGGTTAATTCTGAGTGGTACACCACAAATTGTTTTCCTAAAGTCTTCGGAGAAATTCGAAAAACGAACAAGAGAAGACAAATCATTGTGCACCATGGCAATGCGAGCTCTCACACATCGGCTCAAAACAGCGCCTTTTTGACCGGCCAGAACGTCGAATTGATGGGTCATCCGCCGTACAGCCCTCACTTGGCACCCAATGACTTCTTTTTGTGCCCGCACATCAAGAAAAAAATGCGAGGTCAACGATTTTCGTCGCCAGAATATCCTGTTGAAACATTCAAAAACCATGTTTTGGAGGTGTCTCAATCGGAGTGGAAAAAGTGCTTCGTCAATTGGTTTGAGCGCATGCAAAAGTGCATAAATCATGCTGGAGAATACATTGAAAAACAATTAAACTATTTTTGATGATAAATATTCGCATTTTCATTATTAGGCCAGAAATATATATAGCAGCCCTCGTATTCATACATTTTGTTCAGAAAGGACACGCATATATTTCTCACATTTTTACTAAATACAGGACCAGGCGTGGTTGATTCCATTAATCAGTTCACTTTTACTGAAGTTTTGCTTTCCAGGTTCATAACTTGCGTACTAACTAGTCATCTTCCCACACGTTTAAAGTAATGTTTCTGTAGGCTATGGAGGTCAGGTCAGCACCTTAATATTTCGGCCTTACGCCCAAGGTTTGAAGGCTCTAGCTGTGTATTATGTTCATTAATTACCTTCTGCTTCTGGTATCCTTAACTATTTCTATTCTCTGGAAAAGATTTTTCTGGCCAAGCTTTGTTCAAAAAAGCATTTATTCTTGTCAATGGAAACTGAAGCTGAAATGTCTCATAATAAATGAAACTGCCTCTGCTCGGGGCCTTTTTCGTAGACCACGAATATAGTAGTTTATCAACTGAAGCCCTATAAATATAAATCCAACCCTTCTTTGATTTTTTTTGTTATGATCATTTTGTTATTTTTGAAAGAGTTAATTACTTCGCAAGCAAGATCAGGTTTGTGGCGAAGTTAAAGCAAACACATAACCGTCTATTAAACGCACGTTTCGCCGTTGGTGGGCGAAACGTGCACACATAACCGTCTATGTGTGCTGCCGACATGTCAAGAACATTTATTTCGTTCATAGACACACGTATGTCGATGATTCGAAAGTTTCTATTTCTAGAACAACTATGTTGTTGACACCAAAGACGATAAATTATAGAAGATGGACGAATTGCAAAAATTCTAACACACAAAAAACACTTAAATAGCAGACTTTAAACAGAAAAAACATTCCGAATAATTGATACACATCTCATATCATCCTTCTTCTACAGTTTGTTGTCTTTGGTTAACACTACAATGAAGGCGGGCTTTCCTTTTGTTATATTCATTGGTTTTTCGGTTATGTTATGACCATTTTTTGTTATTATATTTGAAAGAGTGAATTACTTCACAAGCTAATTATAAGGTGACTTAAGGTAAATACTTCTAGAAAAAAGGAAATATTGATTTACCCCTCTATGGGTTAAAGGATCCGCAAATGTTAAACACCATTGAAAGGTACGACAACCATTTCGCCCCGATCGGATGAGACACAACGAAAATTTACGAGATAATACATTCCAGCTTTGTGGCCCATAACTCAAAAAATATGGATTTTATCAATGGTGAAAATTTAACTCAAATCGGAGTTATGCCATTCAACTGCAGTGGAGCCCTAAATAACAAATACAGGTCCGCCAGGAAGGTATATTACTTTGTTTTGCCGCCTTTTTGGTAAACATTTGTCTTGACGGTTCATATTTGACAGTCGTGAAGTAGAGACAAATCGTTAAACACTTTATCAAAATCAATCATCGATTACTGTGACGACGGGAAAGTTACGTAAAATTTTTGGGAGAAACAAGGTGCCACCAAAACGCACTATTTATCGTGTAGTGAATGATTACGAAGAAAGAGGTTCTGTAGCTAATAGGCCCAAGCATGAACCACAACGTACTGCAAGATCGGCTGAAAACATTACTGCTGCTCAAGAAAGTGTTGAAAAGAATCCATCAACCTCAATTCGACGCCGTGCTGAATGTAATGAATAATGCGCTCATAAGGGCTCGCATTTGTGAGTCTAACAGAGGCGGAAATTTATCTGATATTGTATTCCATAAATAACTGCCTACATAAAATAAAAAAAATTATCAATATAAGAACCATTGTTACATTTACTCAAAAATTATAAACAAAGTAGTATACCTTTCCGGTGGACACCCTGTATTTGGCTCGACTTAATCAATATCGCTTGAACCTAGATTTAAGAGATATTGAATAATTCTTTATCAGGGTCACTTTCGATTTTGAGTACTCGTATATTTAAATAAATTGAGTGATTTTTTTTCGTTTGTCAAATCAATCACGACAAATGTTAAATCAAACAGTGTTCAATTGCTCATATACCATATAACTAATATTTACAACTAAAAAAATACTTACCGTTTTTCCATGCCCATATGGACCAGTTGAACGGTTAGCAGCGATAGCAGCATGTTGTTCAAAATGACGACAATCATCGATTTTGGTCAGTCCATTAAAACGATAGCGACATAGTTCTGACAATCGGATACGCAATTCCTTTTCTCTTTCAAGGGAATTCAGTAAGCGTTCATATTCATCAGATGTGTAAAACTGGGCGAACACACGAAAACGATCACGAAACTCTTTTTGTTCTTTTGACAAGCCGGGATGTTGAGCGTAGTTACGATTTCGAAAGAAATTTGCGACCAACTGATAGTCTCGTACTAAACGCTTGCGACGGACGCGTTCTCTGAGTCTTCTAGTATATAGATCTACATGGGATAGCTTGAGTAAATAATCTGCCTCTGTGTCATCGACATTCAGAGACATCTTGGATATCAGTTGCTCAGCTGTAAAATCGTATTCGCGCTCAAAACTATCTCGATTTGGCATGTAACCTAATTGAGCGGCTTCTTCCAGTGTTATGTCCAGTGGAGGTAGACGTTGTAATGCTGTAGAACCTAAAGGACCATTGTCTTCACATGTGTGATCAATCAATGTTGGTCTTTGTGCCTGCGCAGGTGTCCAAGTGTGTCGACCAATGGTTCCATTTACAAATTTGTTGACGTATTCTTCCTTAGCATCTTCTGCAGACTTCGTTTCAATGTGTCTACTAATGTCTTCCCAATTACCAAAGCCATATTGTTCTATGGCATCAAGTAACCGAATTTCTTCTCTAGCTGTCCAGGCACCTTTTCCACGAAACACAGATAAAATAGCAGTTCCAGTATCCATAAACTGGTAAGCATGGCTATTCTGATGAGATCCTATTTCCGCACCAGCTGCAAAGCACTAACAAAAAAAGTAAACAATTTAATTAAAATTAAAAATCAAAAACACCAAAAAAAATGTTTGCAAGCAGTTTTTATCATTCCCCTATCTCTTCGGCTATTTTCATTTACCTTTTTGCAATACACAATACATTCAATGGATTTCGGATTTTACAACCACATCCCCCCCTCCTATAAATAATCCCAAACCATAATATGAAATAACCGAGGACCAATAAATAAGTGGATAAGTTATTTAACTTTTGTAATAGAAAGTAATAACATAAAATTGTCATAAATTACCTGTGTACACAAATCAAAATTATCACATTCCGCACAGTGAACACGTATGCCTTGAATATCATCTTGACAATTTGTACAATTATATTTCGTAAACAAATCTGCAATAGTAGTCATTTTTAAAGCGATGTATGTTTTAATTTCTTAAAAAATTGCTAATAAATTTGATGAATTCTGTAGAAGTGGTTCTTACGCACCCGCCATATTGGCTTTGTTGTCGCTGTTGCCAACCATTAGAGAGATTATATTTTTTTGGTTTGCAGAGCGCCACCTAAATTAAAAGCGCACCGCTTGTTCTATTTAGGCTAACCAAAAGTAACAGTTTTACAGGCGGAATTTGCGCACAACTATCACAAATAAGATATAAATTATTTAAATTACCGGTTGACGGTGGACGGTTGACGGTAGGCAATCAGCTATTTCAGTTAGGGGTTGCAATTTCCATGTGTTAGAGGGAGATAACTACAGTTTGACGGATGACGACGGTAGACTTCTGCAGGTTGCAGAATCAACCGTCCACCGTCAAGACTAATTGGGCCTTAATGCAAATTAACTCGTGCATTATATCCCCCCAAACTGAATTAACTCCGACGTAAATTCACAAAATCAAACTGAATTTATACTGTATTTAGGTACGTGTATTAATGCCTGGCAGCAATGACACAATTTATCAAAAACAGCCGATGTACTCACAATCAGCGGATGTTATCAATCACGATACACAGATTCATGTTTGGTTGTGCATGTTCAATTTTAACATAGTAGGCCAATTTGAGCAAAAGTAATTTCGCTTTCTTTCAAATGAATTGCGATTTTTCGCCAACAGCACAGCTGCTAGTCGTTATTTCTTTCTTTTATCCATTTTACGTCAAAGTAAATGGCAAAAAATATTTGACAAACAGTTGTTTACAATCGAACAGCTGTTTACTAAACGCCACCAAAAATTTTTAATTTTTATTAGTGAATTTTCAATGAAAATAAACTCTGTCGTCTGTCTACGCTATTAGTTCTTAGAAAAGAGCCAAAGTATAGAGTATTTTTATATAATCTAGAATGAAACAAACAAATTAATTTCATATTTTGCTCTTAAAATTTTGTATTTCTGAGTTTAAAATATGTCATATTTATAGCTTTTTACTACCGGAACTTTTTTCTTGCATTATTTTTACTGCTTTTACTACAAATCCCTTTCTCGTATTACGTTGCAAAATTATTTCTCTATGAGCTCATTTCTGAAACATCTTTCTTAAGACTTCTTACTTTTGCTGCACCATTTTCAATTGAAAATGAGAAAATACAAGTTTGAATTGGAAAACGTAAATTGAAATCGAGAAACGACAAGTGAAATTGAGAAAATATAAATTGGATTAAAAAAATGCAAATTGAAATATAGAAAATACAAATTAAAATGGAAAAATGTAAATTAACTAAGGAAATGCAAATTAAAATAAAGAACCGCAAATTGAAATTGGGAAAAAGCAAGTTGAAAGTGATAAAATCCAAATTAAAATGGAGATATGCAAATTAATTGAGAAAATACAAATTAAAATAAGGAAACGCAAATTGAAATTGAGAAAAAACAAGTTGAAATTGATAAAATCCAACAAAAAATTGAGATATGCAAATTAATTGAAAAAGTACAAATTAAAATTAAGAAAATCAAAATTAAATTGAAAAAAAACAAGTTCATACTAATAAAATTCAAATTAAAATTGAGATATGCAAACTAATAGAGATAATACAAATTAAAATTAGGAAACGAAACTTGTAATTCATACATACATATTTATAATGAGAAACTACAAATTGTAATTGGGAAATTGATAATATGGTCCTAGCTAAGGATTGCCAGCTGTAGTATTGTAAAACATGTTTTCAATTCTTCTCTAATCGATTTCCCTAATCGTTCAATTATCAATCTTTAGCACCCTACGTTATACAGAAGCACTGATTCTATTTATAAAAATATCTTTCAAAGAAGAAATTTGATTTAAAGAGAAGAAGAAGTCGAGATACGTGTATCTGATCACAACCCAAATGTTTCATAGGCAAACTACGGCCATCGTAATGACGACATACAAGATGACAAAAAACTTTTATAATACGATTTTACTTGTTCATCCGTATTAATTAATTTTTCAATATCAATTTGGTTTTCTGAATATTTTTAGTGCGTATTAACTGGGTAATTCGCGTAGGTTATTCAGAGAGCGAATTAGGTAATTCTGTTATAAATGTCTTCTGAAAGCGGTAAGAAGCTTATCAGATTTTCAATTTCTCCAGACACATTTCAAGTACTACACTTTTCAAACATCTGAAAGCTCGTAAAACTGGCGCCACTTCAGACAGTCTCCGCTGAACTGCGGTTTGGTAACCTTTGGAAGATTTAATAAGTAGTGAACTATTAAATCTGTATCCTCAGGTTGTTAACTGTGTCTTGCGCGTCTGCCTTTGTCTGACATTACCGAAAGACTTATTAGACATTGATGAACTAAATCCACCAAATCCAAAGCATCGTATTCCTTTTTTGATAGACCTGTCAAAAATGAGTTTTCACAATGTTGCCAAACATCGTCTAGTAAAGTTTGGCCTTAATTCCACAGTCTGTTCATTGTGTCCACCTTGATGTTGCCGAACTGATGTGGTTGACCTTCAACCACTTATTACAACCCATTCAAGAAACGAGTCAAGGCTGCTATTCTCGCTGATACCCTTCTAATGAGGCCTTGCCGATATCACTGTGCTGCAAAAATGAACTATTGAGACCTCCTTTTGGCAAAACCAACTGATCCTTATGTAAAATGATCTCCTGAATCCGAATTGAGTTTCCATTTTGGCCCATCACGTATAGTGTCGAGATATTGTGAAAATAATAATTTTTCTGACAGTTTTCATTAATTTGCCTATTACTCGGCAATTCGATTCACTTATAATTTATAAACATCGAATACAAATTGTTGAAGTTACATCCAAAAAAAATCAAAATTTTGTTTTTTTGTGTTAAAAATTTGTGTTTTCAGCTGCCAAATGTACCCCAATTCTGGAGCTCTCCCACTTAAATTATAAAGAACGTACTGTTACGTTTCCAACGTGGTATATTTTTTGATAATCCGAAAATTACCTGGGTTATAGCAGTTTTTGTAAAAAAAAATCATATGAAGTAAAATTTCTAAACCTTTTGAAGTCCAGAATATAGGGTTTGCATGAAAACAATAATTCTAATGAGGTACTTACCAACTTTTTACTCAATGGTAGGAGGTTGGAGGAAAAACCCTCCTCAGGATAAAGAGGTTGGCGGTGTGGTAGTATCACTCCATAAAAAACACACCATGCAAGTAAAAATAAATGACCACCGCAAACGTTTAAAGGACCACGATTTGAGGATATGCACATAAAATGTACGAACACTTTTAAGACCGGGTGCCTCTATCCAACTGTGGAATTCGACACAATGGTTAAGTCACGTCGTAAATAAAGTGAAAAACGGTGACATATACAACAGCTGCAACAATATTAAGCCCCAATTTGTATGTAAATTTGTTGTAAACAATCAAATACGCCACCTAGTCGCTAGTTTCAGAACAGTAGACGAACGGCAGGCAGCAATCTGCATCAAGGCTTAATTCTTCTATATTAGACTAATTTTTGCGCATGCTCCGACGGAAGATTAGGACGAAGAGACTAAAGATAAGATTTACGAACGCACACGGCCCCTACCCTGGCTATGATATTCAAACCATTCTCAGATATTTTAATGCCAAAATAGGCAGGGATGGTAACTTTGGTCCGACCTTCAGAAAATACAGTCTCCATGATGACACCTCTGATAATGGAATGAGACTTATAGATTTAACCGCCGCAAAAAACATGGTAATAAGCAGCACCAAATTTAAACATCGCAATATCCATAAGGCATAAGGCTACATGGCTATCACCGGATGGAAAGACAAATAATCGACAGTCGGCATGCATCCAGATTGTGGGAATGAGTAAAACTGTAATAAAAACAGTACTGAGTGTAACGTCGTTAAAATTAAAAAATTGTGGGTGGCAAAATTACATATTTCATGCTGAATTATAATCATTACCATTGTTCTGCTTCGATAAATGTTCAAAAAGGTTGACAAGCGTTGATTTTTTAATAAATTAAATAAAATATTTTTTATAAACAAAAATGGAAACTACAAAAAGTGAAATGAATGAGAAAAACAAAGGCCTTAACAGCCTTAACTGAAAAAAATTTGTTAAGGTCCATATAATGGATGGCAACATTTTTGTATTCCTTTTGTCCTGTTTTATTAGGAACATTTATTTTAGTTCTTGATTGTCATGGCATAAATTTGCTACAACATTTTGAATTAATATTTATGTTTTAAATACGTGCGTTCAATATTTGTTTTCTACTCTACTTATTATGGTATTATTTTGGTAACTGCTAAACTTGAATTTTGCAAAACTTAGTGTACTGTAATTAGCTTTATCGGCCTAACGGCTTCTTAATTACAGAAAAAAGATAAATAAATAATTTCTATCACTTAAATAATTTTTTAAAGGCATAGTAAAAATGTATTTCATAAATGAAATTGTATAATAAATTTTGTGCTACCTTGTGTAAGCAAAAAACTATACGTATGGGCACTTTCTCAGGAAGTTCAAACGCGACGATAAATCAAAATTGCACAAAGGAAATTTCTTTTTTGATATTTTTAAAAAATGTACTGCTCAATAGTAAATGTATAACTGTTTTCATGAATGTTCTTTGTGATCTTTGCTTTTGTCACTAGAAATAAAGCTTCAACTTCGGATTTTGCTTAATTTGTTTGATGTGTTTTACTTACTTTTTTTTTATTTTTTTTATCCTAAGGAAATTTGTATTATATTATAAGAGACTGTTTGTAAAGTTGGCTGCCATAACTTTACAAACAGACTTTTATAATATCAAAAAACAACAAATTTTTGTTTAATGTATTTTATATGTAGTAAAAAAAACCAAACTGAAATTAATGTCCAGTTCGCGAAATTAACAAATGTTATTTTTTTAAATAAACAATTGTGAAGCATTTCAAAACAATAATATTATCAAGAAAACTTAATGAGTCTAATATAGTTAAACACATTTTTTCATCCAAATAATGCAAAAAATTCGCCAATTATAAAATTTTCCACATACTATGTGACACATTTCATAGAATACTTTATTATATATAAATGTACTTTTGCCTAATTTTTTCAAAAATTCATGAAAAAGGAAGCAAGACATAAATTCCCCTTGAATTATCTTCGCCAACACAAATATCATCTTTGTTTGCAATATCAAAACCCACAAATGCCATTATTTTGTTCGCTGTCAAAATATAGAGTAACCTTGGTGCTATTCAAAAATTTTGCACCACGCAAATTTCATTATTTTGCGAGGAAAAAAATCAATCCGAATACGGTCTAAGTTGCGTTTTGTCGAGTCGCGTCAACCTGAACAGTACATAACAGATATACCTGCCGCCGCCAGCGTTCTTGAATGTGTTTAGCATAGTAATGTACACTCAAAGTATCGTTCGCGTTTAAGTGGCCCTTAACTTTTTTACTCGTCGTACCTAGTTTGTTTTGTAAATAGAAACAGAAGTGGTGATAAATCGGTTCACTAATTTAATTAATGTGCGTGAAAAGTTTAAAAAATATATAAATTAGATGTCATATGGGAGTGTGTAGAAAAATAAATTAACTGTAGGCCGTAATTGTTTCAACGTTCAGAAGAATAGTAATATCATTGGAACCAACATGAAGTCATCGAAGCATCGCTCCTCACGATTATCTAGTCTTGCCGAGGATATGTGCATGAATATTCCTGATGAAACTCCATATCGTGCTAGACTTCATCATCTGTTTGTCCAAATCGAAAAGGAGTTCGAACTACTGTATTTGGAAAATTTACACTGTATGGCTCAAAGAACATTATTCTTCTCAATTAGTATATGTTTATTATTTTGATGATTTTAGTGCAGGAGAAGCTAGACAATTTTAATAACAAGGATTCTCTACAATCTTGTGAAAGGTCGACGTCTACTAATCCCAGTGGAGGTTCAAATGCTGCCACAACTATTAATAACGCAATAACTACTACGGGTCATGAAGAGACCGATGCCGCCGTCGGAGGTCCAGTATCGGGAAGTAAAAGTTTAAAGTCGAAATTTACCTCTGGTGGAGGAAAGGTTAAAGCAAGCCATAAAATCAAAGCCCAAACAAGTCGTATTGTGTCCAGCTTCAAGGCGCAGTCTGTAGTGAGCACAGTTATGCGAGAATTCTCTGGCCACAAAGATGGAGTGTGGCAAGTTGCTGCCAAAGTCGGTCAACCTATTATAGGTACAGCTTCGGCAGATCATACAGCCTGTATTTGGGGTATAGAAAGCGGACGG
The DNA here is from genome assembly GCA_963513945.1 of Hydrotaea diabolus. Taxonomy (NCBI): domain Eukaryota; kingdom Metazoa; phylum Arthropoda; class Insecta; order Diptera; family Muscidae; genus Hydrotaea; species Hydrotaea diabolus. Next base: position 126,052,116 of record OY740716.1, on the reverse strand, counting down.
TGTTTGCTGCAGTATACAGGGCATGTCGGTTCAGTTAACTCTATAAAGTTTCACCAAAATCGCGATTTGGTCCTAACTGGAAGTGGGGATGGAACAGCACACATTTGGCAAGCAGCTGTTAATTGGGAGGTTTCAAAGTAAGTGAAAAACACATATTTCGGTAGGTAGATTGATATTGCAAACATTAATCTTTAGAATACTTTTAAACAAACCTGTGGTGATGTCGTCATAAAAACTTAATTATCTGTCGGATGTCAGTATTCTCTAAATATATCAATTTTTTCATATCCATATTTTGCGGTTAGTTAAAAATCTATAAATAACTACTTCTATTGCTTTTTACAGATCGAAATCGTAGTTTTTAACTACGGCGTATAAGTTTGCAATTGTAATGGAACAATTTCATTTCGGAATATTTAAATTTTAAATTAATATTTAATTTAAATTTATTAATATTTTAAATTTAAGTCGACTGTAATGAACAATGTACTGATAATTTTTTTCAAATTTCTTGTTTTATTGAAAAGGTTCAACTTTGTCATTCCCTGGAATTTTATGCCGGAATCTCGAGAATTTTTAAAAATCTTACAATGCCGATATTTTAAAAATTTAAGTTGAACATAAAACGAAGTTAATTTGGAATTTGATTGACCATCAGTGGATATTTTTCCAGGTTTCAGAATTAATACGGAAAGGTTTTATTGATTGGTCGAAATGGGGAAATATAATTATAAATAATACATATGTGTCCATGACTGGGACAACTTTTAAAGTAGTTGTAAATAAACTTATTGTTAGCGTAAATATATGCTGTCAATTTAAGTCCCAAACTATCCCAAGTATTCCACAAAGATATAATTGAAATATAATGTTTATGATGCGACACTAAAAGCAAAGACATCTATCTAATAATAATATTTAATTAGCATTTTTTTAAATGTAATGATTTCTTAAATTTTCGATGTTAATAACTAGTAACAAGTAGTCATTTGCTAGGAAAAATCAAATGAAAATTATTGAGATCGAAACTGTCTTCCAAATTTCTCAAGAAGTTTGGATTACGAGCTATCTTAACATATTTCACTGTATTAACGTTTGTTAATTCACCCCAGTATCCCAACAGGGTGAGTAAAATAGAAGAAATATCATGCCATCATGTCCTATAATTAAGTCCAATTGAATGTAGACGAAATAGGTCCCGCAGAAAAACATAATCATATTACTCCCTATGCCAGTTAAGCGTTTTCAATTTAGCAAAATGGTGTAAGTGTTTGAAAAATGGTAACAGTTTGATATTATTATGGACCAGGGACGATTTTTCAAAGGGAGGAAAAGACAAAGTGAAGAAAAACGAAGTTAATAAGAGTTAATATTTTTGCAAATGTCTGATTTTTAAAGTTAAAAAAATAGATTTTCTTTTCAAATCTACAAACTTAATCCATAAACCGGAATTGCTCTTTTGTTGCTAACGTCATTGCTAGACGAAATGAATACCTCTAGAAATAGTAAGATTTAATTGCAAATAGCCTTAAAATGATTTGGACATAAAAATGTATAATTTCCGCGAAATTTATAGAGCTAACCAATACAATGATATAGGGAAAGTATTCTCTACTTTTTTTAATTAAGAGTGGTTCAATGCCAAGCAAATTTGCAATAAATTAATTTGCAAGAAAAAAGAATATTTTACCAATATATACATTTTTGGAAAAAAAAGTGTTATTTTATTGCAAATTTGTTGATGCGCGAAGATATTCAGTCGATATAACTTTAAGACTAACGACAACAAATATGCAGTCGCGTAGAATTCCGATCCCTATAAAAATTATACTGATTGTCTCGGAATCATTTTCTGAGCCAATTTAGACCGCCTTTCTGTCTGACCGTCCGCGCTTCTATTCATGTTAAAAGTGTACGTCGCAAGAATAAACCGATCTCGATTAAACTTTTCATATTATTTGCTTTCTGTCTAATGACTGTGACTAATGAAATTGTCTTTTCAATATTAAACGCAATTGTTTTATTTTAGAATATTAAGTTGTCGCTACTCGTATTTGCTGTGGCATGCGAGTAGAACCAACGTAACACCAAGAATATATTTTTAAATAATTTGAAGTCAGATACGTTCAGGTTCCTAGCACTAAAGACACAGGCTAGATCATCAAGATATATCCTATCGCAGTTGACATCGATTTTGGGGCCTGACGCCAGATTCGTGCAGTCGTAGCATTAGAAATGGTTTTAACGCCGTCATTTGGCTGTGAAATTGTGTCAAAGATATCAGCACTCCCTGGGGAACCCCCTCCCCTGTTTAACTCACAAGGCAGAACTTCTATTTTTGTGCGTCTTGTATCCTTTGTACTAAATATAACTAATAACATTAAATTTGTTCTTTAAGGAATACTTGAAAAAATATTATACTCGTATAATATTTTTCACAATTAATCCACTTTTGTCCATTGTCCGATTTTCGTGCCATGCATTGTTTAATCACGCTGCATGTATTTGAAATTCTTTGTATGTCGTGAGTGAGTGTCTTTTGCCAATTACTTTCAATAAGAACTATTGGTGAAGGGTTTTAATGTGTCGTTTACCGTTTTAACACAAATTAAATTTTAATTTAAGAATGTGTGCCACCTGACCGTCACCCAAGTCGGAAAACTGCGAAATGTTATTTTGGCTACAAGTAATCATGGCTGTGGAGTTTTGCAAAAATCGGACGACTTCGCTCTGACTCCGGTGTTGGAACGACATCGGACTCGGGGTTGTAAACGACTCCGGCCTCTGACGTCGACTAAAAATTTTTATTTTAAAGAAATTATACTTATACAATGGGAAACGCCATAGCATGCCGCTTCTACGGTAAAAGCTTGAACACAAATCTTAATTTTAAAATAAAAATGTAAGCCGGGGAGTTCAACCCGACGTTTAAAACTACGCAGAGCAAAAAAGCTTCTGTAAGTGTGTCTGACAAACGAATTTCAATGAATCAATGTTCACAGCTTGTATACTGTAGATGTGAGACTATTAATTCCAAATTGTGTTAATATTCTAGATAAGTTACAAAATGGCTAGACCGTGCAATAAATTTAATGTTACATTACGTGCAGTCTCGAATTATCATAATAAGGCAGGTTACTGCAGTACCTAAGTAAGATTAAGAAAGCGCTTATATTGTTTATAAATGTGACAGAGTAATCCATAACGCGATGTCGTATATTCCTGGTATTTACACAATATAGCATATTACATTATAAATAGATTTCGATTAGATTAACTACAAACTGGTGAAGTCTTTAGGTAGAGAAGCAACTCTATTGTCCAGTGAGATGATGTCATCTCCTTTACCTTGCTATACCCTGAGGCCTCTTGAATTTTGTGAGCTACAAAAACTTAAGACTTTTAAATTTTGGTAAACCCAGAAAAAATTGATACCAAATAGTCGATTAAGTCGATTTTTCTAAAATTGAAAGTCAATAATACGGAAGTAGTAGGAAGTGTATGAAATATTTTTTTTCTCATAATGAGTGTTTCCGATTTAAAACGCAACAAACCAATAACAAAAATATTTTAGATCATTTCAGTACCATTGAATGGTATATAAAAGTTGACGCTTATAAAATTAAGCATGGTCATTGAACCACATATCCTGTTCAATCGATCGACGAAATACGAGCATAATTAAACTGTTTGGCGAAATATTACTTCGAAGTTAATTAACTTAGTACCTGCATGCGAAAAAAGTCTTTTGCATGGAACTGATGCAGCAACGAATGTTAATACATTTTTGTTACAATAAACGAAAAAGTTATTCAATCATAAAATCCCGTGGTAACTTTTGGCCCAGCCTGTAGATAGCACGATTCTCCTTACTCGACTTTTGTCTGGTTTCAGTAGCGGAATGCGTACTCCTTTCCTTTATAAGTGTTGCTCTGCCATTGATAAAATCGTGTGTTGCTTTTTAAACATGAGGTTTTTACTAAATCCATTTGTTTTCAAAATGTTAAAATTTAGAGTTACCGATAGTCAAGATTTTATTAATGGTCTATAGTCCCCTTTAAACCCACGGACTATTAATTTAACGTTAACAACGTATACATGACCTTTAATGGTGATCACTTTGCAAAAAAATAACATTATAAAAAATAGTCGATGGAAAAAACTATTACATACTTAGTGTTTTTCTGCCTAAAAGATTCATTTACAAATATGCTTTAACAGCAACAGCGGTTTTTTAAATATGTATCGTTTCAAAGGCAGAGCAGTACTTTTAAAAGTTCTCAAAATTTTTATTAGTTTAGAACTCTTATTTATGACACTTACCTATTTTGAAATTAGAATTAGTCAATAATTTTTATTTAGTATTCTTTATATTTTACTTGTCAAATTTTGCAGTGTCTCAACATATATGCTAGTGATAAAATTTGCACCGATGCTATCTATAGTCATTAAACACAATCGGTATTGGAGCCAAAAAAAAAACTATCGATAGTTTTACAGCTCTATTGAACGGTTTAATTCACTGTGCAAAACTAAGAGCTATCTACCAGCCGCTCTTGTCGTTGTGTAAGGGGAGTTGATAAAGTTCGTGGTGGGAATATAATCCCCTATATGAGGGGCAAAAAAAGCAACTTACAGTATACATATATACGCTGAACTCAGCGGTGGCGGGCTTAACTGCTACCTTCATACATTTAATCTATGCGGCACCAGATACTCGTTAATGCGAGATCGGTCTGTACTGTACGTAATGGTGTACTAGAAAAGCAAACCTCCATTTCCATATGGCACATTGTGTTCTTGACTAATGTGAAAGCTGCATGTGTCAGGGTGATTTGCCTCCTGGATCCAAGGACTTCCCTCTCATTCATAGTTATTTATCTTGCTACCAAGTACAGTGTTGGGGACAATGCGGTGACTCTATGACTATGATTGTTAACTGGTTAGACTAGGCGATGTAAAACACGCCTTTTCAGGGTAATTGTTTCAAGAGAACTTAATATATTTACTAAAAACTAACTTACTCTACCTTTAATATATACAGAAGTAAAATGAATACATATAACGCTACGCTTTAGAACGACCAGGGATCAACTCGACCAAGGATTGTCAACTCAGCTGGTGAGCAAAATATACCGTCTACTTTGCTTGGCATAATTCTAATCCGCACCGGCATTGAAAAATTCCCGGTCCTAAGACTTGGTTTTGTTCAGTGTGTCACAGTCGTATTGCGTCAAACTCCACGGAAGCCCGGTGTAACATCTGCTACAACTGTTGTCAACTGAGGAAGTGTTCAGATCACAAAGTTTCATAGCAAGCTGTTGGCAGTAGTCCACAAGATCGTTTATGCCTTCTCCTACACCATCAGGGAATCTAATAAAAGTATTTAGTTTGTCAAAGTGTAATCCGGAAAAACATAATATCCGTTCAGTGCATTGGCTGCAATAATTGATGCCACATGAGGCGATGTACTAATCTGCGTTCTCACAACGTTAATTCCGACAAAAAGGCAAAATTGTGTTTTTTTTTTGTAAAAATATGAAGTTACGATGATAGCAGCATTTTTTTCGAAAGCTGTGCCCCTCATTAAAACGTCACCTATAGAATAAGTGGGAGTTAACCTTTCAGTCGAAACGGTCCTTAAAAAGAATTGCATTGGCATAGAGATAATGATAGAGATAACGCAGAAAACATCTGAATAAGTTTTTTGATGCCGAAATAAGGGCCATCGTTGGCAACGATTTATTGACAAATTTGTTATTTCGTTACGCATTAGAGATATTGGAAGAGAACCAGGCAAGAAAGGCGAAAGAGAATAGAGGAGAACAAAAGGCAATGTATGTAAACGCAATAATGCGACCAGGCACAAATTTTAAGAGAATGGACAAAACAAAGAGCAACGAAGGCAAAAGAGCGTATAAATGTCTAGGAGGTTTTTTTATGGATGATTTGAGATTGAATTTACTATCTATCACAAAAGTAACTGACAAAGGCTACGAGGAGTGTTTTCCCAATCCCGCGACTGCTCGAAACAAACACTCTTCGGCCAGGGGCAGTCATCTAAACAATATGTTGAGATGACTGCCCCTGTTTTTTGTTCGTCCATTTTTTCGTTGTGGGAGCAGCACTTCCCGGAATGCCTGCTCCGAATACTACTGGTCTGATCTGCTCGGTTTGTCAGAACCGTATACACCATCGTGCTACGTCTGTAAGTTGTAATCGTTGCATGGAGTGCGTGCACTTCAGGTGCTGTTCAGGTCTGAACCACATCAGGGAGTATAGCGAAGCAGACTTTGTTGCCTCATGCTGTATCAACGAAGTTAGCAGTGGGTCTCTGGATTTGGTGTTATCATCACTGTCTACATTTAAGTCGTCGTCGACGTCATCATCATCCAACTACGAGACTCCCCCGCAGTCGCTCTCGCAACAGCATAAACATGTACAGCATTTTACACCACAGATTGCTGTTGCCACTCCTGACAGTGCATCAAATTTGCAAGTTAATTGCAATGGCCTATGCAACAAAATCAGTGAGGTAATAGAATTTATGAGTCGGAGAAACATCATGGTCGCTGCGATCCAAGAAACAAAGATGAATGCCACCTGCAGATTGCACAGTTGTGACAGATACAACGTCTGATTGGGAGGCCTTCATAGAAGCCACCAACCGCAGCTTTAATAATCTAGCTATTCCGTCGGATGTTCGGGTAGCCAAGAAAAAGTTCCGAGCCATCATGAACGCAGCAGCCGCTCGCCATATCCCTGCTGGTCGAATCAAACTTCCCAGCAGAGGCAGCGGGACTCGCAGACGAGCGTGATGATATTCGTCGCTCCAGCCCTACTGACCCTAGAATAAGGGATCTCAACCATGAGATCAGTAGGTTGGTCAACGAATATAGTGAGTTCCGGAATTGGTAAGTTGTGGGCAACGGTAAAATCGATCTCTAACCCTGGAAGGAAGGATGATCGGATAGCTGTCACGTTCGGTAATAGAACAGTGATAGATCTGAAGCGGTGCGCGTGTTATTTTAAACTGGTTTTCATTGAGCACCCAGAGAGTGATAATGGGAATAGGAGAGTATTGCGTCGTATCCGCGCTCTCCGAGTCGAAGAGGCACCACCACAATTTACCCTTGGCGAAGTTGCCCATGTCATCCGCAGCGCAAAGTCATCAAAGGCGCTGGGTCCGGACGGAATCTCAATGCTGATGTTAAAGCACTTGGATACCCCTGTTGAAGCCAGGCAAAGACGCAAGTAAAGGAGATTCGTACAGACCGATCTTCTTGCTTTCTCCAGTAGCAAAGACGCTTGAAGCACTGCTCCTCCCCAGCCTGATCGAACACTTTCCTTGTGCTGGTCATCAGCATGGATTCCGCAAGCAGCACAATATGAAAATATCCGCCTCCAAATCATCAGCCACACTGTTTACTGCATGGACCGCAGAGGTATGGTCATCACTCAATGTGAAAGTCGACGTCAACATCCCGACTATCATGCTACAGCTATCTGCGATAAACTCAAAAGTAGGAACAAGGTCCTCAAGTCACTTGCCGGCTGTACTTGGGGAGCCGACAAAGAAACCTTGTTGACCTCTTGCAAAGCGATAGGTCAGTCTGTAGCAAACTACGCGGCACCTGTATGGTCGGCGAACGTGAGTACGACGCAGTGGAAGAAAACTCAGGCTTGCCAGAATGCCGCCCTCAGAACATCAACAGGGTGTCTTCTGAGGACCATCTACATGAGGAGACGAATGTCCTTACCGCGCGCAGACACAATTTCCTGCTGTCTAAGCAATACCTGCTAGGGTGTTTTCGCAGCAGTCATCCTAACCACCATCTCTTGGACAGGAAGCCTCCGAAAAGGCAGATCAGGTACGATCTTCATGATCTAGAGAGATAGGTCCAGCGGTATAAGAGCCAACCTTTAGATCATCGAAACTATCAGACAGGTCCAAACAGTATCCAGCGACCGTGTGAATGTAGTGCTAGTGGAGCATCTCCCGGAGATTTCACCTGAGGAGAAGGTACTACTTCGGCGGACGCGCGTATTTCTGGCGCAGCTGAGATCTGGATGGTGCAGCCGCTTCAATTCTTACTGGGCACGAATTGATGTAACGTTCCGGACATCTGTCCCGCCTGTCATCTGCATCAGGGACCACTTGATGTGCTGCACCTCTTCAATTGTCCGACCAAGCCCACTCAGCTGACCCCCAGGTCTCTGTGGACGCATCCAGTTTAAATGGCGCGTTTCCTCCACCAAACACGAGTAATGGAATTGAGTGAGTGTGAAAATTAAGATATTAATGGTATAAGCTCCTGCAGGAAATTTTGTGGCGCATACTGCAAGTGTAGTGGATATATGGAAAAAAACACTTTTCCAACCTATTGACGGCTGAAGATTCTGTTGGAAAAGACAACCCAGAACCAATCGTTGATAATGGCGTAGAATGCCAGTTACCCAGCATAGAAGAATTCAAGCCAGCCAGCACGTGCCGATGGGTTACCGGCTCAGCTGCATGTGATGATTAGGTTAAGAGCATGCACCAACATATCTGCACAATTTGGTTTAAGGAGAGAATGCCTTATCTTACTGTTCTGTTAATAAAAAGCGAGACTCCACGGTTTGCGCCAACTATCGTGGTATAAGTTTACTACAAATTGCTTACAAGGTTTCCTCGAGCGTATTATGCAAACGACTAAAACCTTAAGTCAACAACATCTTTAGCATGTATCAGTGTGGCCAGTTAACATTGTGCCAAATCCTGTAAAAGTCCTGAGAAAAGCAAATTGCCACATACTATCACATTGACGGCTTTCTATATAGCCGCCTTCGACAGCCCAATAAGCTCGAAGCTGTCTGAACTTTCGTACCCCCGCAAAATAACGTTGACAGACCCAAAATCTGAAGTTAAATAAGGGAAGGAGCTCTCCCAACCATTCGATATGAAAAGATACCTCAGGCAAGATGATAATCTGCCGTGCAATGTGTTCAAAATTCTGTTGCAAAAAATTGTAGAAAAGGCAGCAAACGACACGGAGTTGAACATATGCAACACAATAATACCATTTCAGAGCATTCTCTCGCGTACGCAGATGACATAGACAGGGGAGAACTGTGCGATTATCGACTGCCCCCTTTTAGAAGAGGTGACGGCTTATTTTTGATTGGTGGATTACGAGCACAAAAATCTGATTGCTGCATCTGAAACAATATCAAGCCAACAATCTTAGGGCAGAGTTAATGCAGGCAGTTGCAATTTAGAGGTGGTCGACAAGTCGCTTATCTCGAATCCACCATTAACAAAATAAAACGAAGAAAAATATTAGCCAACAGGTGCTATTTTGGGCTTTACAAACGGCTTAACAACAAAGCTCTCACTCGTCGAACCAAAATATCGCTGGGAATTTTATATGGCGCTGAAACAGGGAAATTCGCGCAAGCGGATTAAGCGATGTTGGGAGTGTTTAAGAGGAAGGTCCTCCGCTGTAACTGCGGATACTGACGGAAAATTAACAGTGAGCTTTATGCCGACATTGTCGTAGTCGGGCGCATCAAACTACAACATGTGCGGATTTTCGTCGCCGATTTCGAGGGCGCACACAGTAGGAGCTGACTGAGACTGGAAATAACAAGTCTAGCAAGATCTACGGAACCTGCACTTGAAGCAGGGTTTTTGGCAGGATTAGATCCCATATGGACGCTTAGAGTCTAAGTGTACCTGGTTTCGAAGAACCACACTGTTCCAAGCTCGGGTTTCGACCACCGGCTTAGTCGATTTGGTTTGCAGCGCACTTGCACTCCACTTCACTAGACGGGGCATCAGTAGCTGAAAACTTACAGCAGCCTGAAGCCGACGCTGCAGTAGTTGTTTCTTCGAAGATTATAAAGCCACTTACCGGATACGCAACGTGTTATTTTTTCGTCATTATCAACGAGTTTAGGTTGCATTGTATGCCTTCTGCCAGGCTTAGTGAAACTGCCAATCCTCACGATACAGACGCAGACCAACAGCTGCTCACTATGAGTACTGACGCTGCTGGATTTGTAGCCGACCGACTGCCTCTAAGGATGGAAGGGCCAATGGACATATTCCCTACCTCCTTTATAAAGAGGATGCAGTAAATAATTGGTGTCAGTAATCCGCCTCATCTTGAAGAAACAGACGCTCATTGAAGGAGGTCTGTAATTCTTGGTTCGTGCTTAGATCCTTCTGGCATTGTTTATCCTTATGATAACGATATAAGAATTGCTCTTGTTATTGCAAATAAGCCCTCGCGTCGCGTTAAGATGTCCAGTCGCGAGGGCTGTCGTTTCTTTAGTTAAGAAATTCTTGATAGTGCTTGCAAATTTGTGGTTTCAACTACGTTCCAGTTCATATCGGTCCATGTTTTCATATACGGCTAAAATTACTTATAACGACTTCGCTTAAAACGTCATGCCGGTTATAGAGACCACATTTAAAAGTCCCTAATCAGAGCTTCTGCGTCATGTTTACACACAGTTTTATTTAATCGCATGCAACGAGACAGTGTGGTCAAGGTTATCACATATGTAAGCCCGCCTGACTTTTTTAAATTGAGTTCCTTGTTTTGATAATTTTAATACAATGGCTTTTTTATGTTTTAAGTATTTGAATTTAAATTTAATAAATACAGTTTTTATCGAGCTAATTTCGTCGGTCCCTTGAAAGGCGTTATAGGCGGTTTTGATTGTAATACAAAGGTTTTTTCAGAGTTTACAACATGCAGCGCTAGAAGCCACATATAGGTGTGCTAATGTTGACGGTTTAACGTCATTTTTAAACTAAAATTTTGACCAAACAAAGATTGACGACATTTTAGTATAAAAACGCCGAAAGTGACGATTTTTCAAAACTTATAAATTATGTGTAATAAATAAATAATGTAAATACTTACATAAGTATACATATATTAGCAAATGTTTAGCACGACAAGCTATAGAATCAATAAGTTTGTGGCAAGAAAATGTAAGTGCTTAATGTGCGTTTGCATTAATTTATAAAGCCAAAATATTTAGGCTTATTGACATTTTTGCTATTTTTGATTTCTTTATACATAGGTTTTTTTATTGGAATAAACCTGACGCAGCTTACAGACCAAAGCGATGTGAATATTTTATTTTTGCTTTTACTAAGAAAATGAGTGTAGGGCAGGTCGGCATAATACGCAAAAGAGAGTCTGCTTTCTTCAAGACAACACATTTCTAACAAGTGGTGTTGTGTATGTAAATTCTTCGCGGACTAAATTCCCCATTTGAGAAACCACAAGAACTCTGATCATATTGCTTGCGAGAGTATTCACCCTAAAAGTTAAAAGTAAACTTTTAATGTGAAAATTGCCTAACTTGTGTGTGACGGTTTATATTCGCATTCCTACCAACACATATTTCTGAATAAATTTTACCATATCGGTCCATGTTCTGGCATATTCCCCTATAGCATCAACGAAATATTTCCTTTCTGATCTACTTATAGATGTATTAAGTCCGACCTTGCATAAACTCCAGACTGTGATCCTTTTAACAGAGTGGTTCAGGGTATATCATAGTCGGCCCCGTTACACTTTAAAATTTTTGACTTGCTTTACTTTTTTGGTTTCAAGAAAAAAGGATTTAATTTTGTTGTTGTTGTTATTTATTCGGTCATTTATCATTATTATGACTTGAGCAGTTTTTTTTATTCTAGTTCGAGACCTTTATGTTGTTTCTTTTTCAGAATCAACTTAAAAAGAAGAAATTGGTGAAATGCAGTCTACTTTGGGCAGATTTTTTGGAATCTCGTTTCGTAGTAAAAAGTTGGAAATCCAACAATGGTTGCTCTGCTAGAACGGCGGTTTGTGACTGCAGACGTTTTCTTATTTCTATATAATTTAGCTTAGTTTGACAATCATGATCTGGCACAATTAGCACAAAAGGTTTTGACCCCGCAGCGACTAGATACGGAACCTGCACTTGAAGCAGGGTTTTTGGCAGGATTAGATCCCATATGGACGCTTAGAGTCTAAGTGTACCTGGTTTCGAAGAACCACACTGTTCCAAGCTCGGGTTTCGACCACCGGCTTAGTCGATTTGGTTTGCAGCGCACTTGCACTCCACTTCACTAGACGGGGCATCAGTAGCTGAAAACTTACAGCAGCCTGAAGCCGACGCTGCAGTAGTTGTTTCTTCGAAGATTATAAAGCCACTTACCGGATACGCAACGTGTTATTTTTTCGTCATTATCAACGAGTTTAGGTTGCATTGTATGCCTTCTGCCAGGCTTAGTGAAACTGCCAATCCTCACGATACAGACGCAGACCAACAGCTGCTCACTATGAGTACTGACGCTGCTGGATTTGTAGCCGACCGACTGCCTCTAAGGATGGAAGGGCCAATGGACATATTCCCTACCTCCTTTATAAAGAGGATGCAGTAAATAATTGGTGTCAGTAATCCGCCTCATCTTGAAGAAACAGACGCTCATTGAAGGAGGTCTGTAATTCTTGGTTCGTGCTTAGATCCTTCTGGCATTGTTTATCCTTATGATAACGATATAAGAATTGCTCTTGTTATTGCAAATAAGCCCTCGCGTCGCGTTAAGATGTCCAGTCGCGAGGGCTGTCGTTTCTTTAGTTAAGAAATTCTTGATAGTGCTTGCAAATTTGTGGTTTCAACTACGTTCCAGTTCATATCGGTCCATGTTTTCATATACGGCTAAAATTACTTATAACGACTTCGCTTAAAACGTCATGCCGGTTATAGAGACCACATTTAAAAGTCCCTAATCAGAGCTTCTGCGTCATGTTTACACACAGTTTTATTTAATCGCATGCAACGAGACAGTGTGGTCAAGGTTATCACATATGTAAGCCCGCCTGACTTTTTTAAATTGAGTTCCTTGTTTTGATAATTTTAATACAATGGCTTTTTTATGTTTTAAGTATTTGAATTTAAATTTAATAAATACAGTTTTTATCGAGCTAATTTCGTCGGTCCCTTGAAAGGCGTTATAGGCGGTTTTGATTGTAATACAAAGGTTTTTTCAGAGTTTACAACATGCAGCGCTAGAAGCCACATATAGGTGTGCTAATGTTGACGGTTTAACGTCATTTTTAAACTGAAATTTTGACCAAACAAAGATTGACGACATTTTAGTATAAAAACGCCGAAAGTGACGATTTTTCAAAACTTATAAATTATGTGTAATAAATAAATAATGTAAATACTTACATAAGTATACATATATTAGCAAATGTTTAGCACGACAAGCTATAGAATCAATAAGTTTGTGGCAAGAAAATGTAAGTGCTTAATGTGCGTTTGCATTAATTTATAAAGCCAAAATATTTAGGCTTATTGACATTTTTGCTATTTTTGATTTCTTTATACATAGGTTTTTTTATTGGAATAAACCTGACGCAGCTTACAGACCAAAGCGATGTGAATATTTTATTTTTGCTTTTACTAAGAAAATGAGTGTAGGGCAGGTCGGCATAATACGCAAAAGAGAGTCTGCTTTCTTCAAGACAACACATTTCTAACAAGTGGTGTTGTGTATGTAAATTCTTCGCGGACTAAATTCCCCATTTGAGAAACCACAAGAACTCTGATCATATTGCTTGCGAGAGTATTCACCCTAAAAGTTAAAAGTAAACTTTTAATGTGAAAATTGCCTAACTTGTGTGTGACGGTTTATATTCGCATTCCTACCAACACATATTTCTGAATAAATTTTACCATATCGGTCCATGTTCTGGCATATTCCCCTATAGCATCAACGAAATATTTCCTTTCTGATCTACTTATAGATGTATTAAGTCCGACCTTGCATAAACTCCAGACTGTGATCCTTTTAACAGAGTGGTTCAGGGTATATCATAGTCGGCCCCGTTACACTTTAAAATTTTTGACTTGCTTTACTTTTTTGGTTTCAAGAAAAAAGGATTTAATTTTGTTGTTGTTGTTATTTATTCGGTCATTTATCATTATTATGACTTGAGCAGTTTTTTTTATTCTAGTTCGAGACCTTTATGTTGTTTCTTTTTCAGAATCAACTTAAAAAGAAGAAATTGGTGAAATGCAGTCTACTTTGGGCAGATTTTTTGGAATCTCGTTTCGTAGTAAAAAGTTGGAAATCCAACAATGGTTGCTCTGCTAGAACGGCGGTTTGTGACTGCAGACGTTTTCTTATTTCTATATAATTTAGCTTAGTTTGACAATCATGATCTGGCACAATTAGCACAAAAGGTTTTGACCCCGCAGCGACTAGATTCTTGCCCATATATTTTGACGTGTAAGCACTGATTAATTTTAGACGTTTTACCCTGTTTGATTGATATACAATAACAGAAAATTGATATACAATGACAGAATAGTTTTGCCTCAGTTCCTTTTAAGAAATCGACTGCCTTCAGAAATATACAAAATATATTACACATTCAGAATTTCCAGAACCTTTTTTGATTACAAGCTAGCATTTAAGGACAAATCTTTATTACGAAGTTGGTTTTTAATAATTATAGTCATGTTTAGCTACACCGAAAAGTATAGCTTTGTAGGCTTTTCGATTTTGGAGCCGTATGTAAGCAATTAATGTATTTGATCGGTAAGAGCTGTGCACACTAATTCAAAGTATTCTCTTATGTTGTAGAAAAGTGGTAATCCAAATAAGACCTTTCTAATAGCATATCTTACATTTCATTAACGTATCGTGCAATTCAACAGTCTAAGATTTTAAGACAGTGATAGGGCTATGGCCGGCGTTGAAATTACTTCTTCTCTGTTATCACCTTTGATGGTTTGAGGAGGAGTAAAATAATGCAGAATATGCTGTGCTTTGATGGTTTGAGGATGTTTCCAGTGGCCGCTTACCTATCATTTGTGTTTTTTTTTCTATATGGCATTGTGACGTCATACTGTTTGATTCTGTTGCCTATGAAGTTTTTGTAATTACTGAAGCTAACACAAGTGTTAGCATTTTGACTATCAGAGCCAGAAAATTGATACACATGAGATGAAGTCAGATTGTCCTTCAACATTTCATTAAGGGTCAAACGATATAGTATATTTTTCTTATAGTCACTGACCAGGTCACGAACGGCTAATGTATTTTATAGAGAATTTTTTGCATGGCTCAAAGATATATTTCTTCTTTATTAAAAGTTACAGGCATTTACGAGGTGAAAACTAGTCTTATTGGATTGTTTGTTCATCTCACACAATTTGTTGATCGAGCATACAGGTGTTGCGTTTTTGCTGACATCTGCGCATAGTTATTTAAGTAGATTACTAATATATGAATTATTGTAGGAAAGGTCATTCATCAGAGGAAGAACTTGACGACAGCGATGAACAAGTCGAAGATCGCGACAGAGTTGATACTTTGCGTACTCCACTCTGTGAATTTACAGGCCCTGGTGGCCATTTGTCGGTGGTGGTCGCTGCTGATTGGTTGCCAAACATGGATCAAATAATTACTGGCAGTTGGGATCGCACAGCAATTTTGTGGGACGTAGAGACCAGAGAACCACTGCAACCTCTCACAGGACACGACCATGAATTAACACATGTTTCAGCACATCCAACTCAAAGATTAGTTGTAACTGCGTCAAGAGATTCTACATTTCGCTTGTGGGATTTTAGAGATCCCATCCCAGGTGTATCCGTATTTCAGGGTCACACAGAGTACGTACAAATAAATTTATTACCTATTACAGGAAAACGATAAATGCTCACGTTTTTCCCATGTTCCATTTTTTTTGTTACACAGAGTCATGACATAGGAAAAACGAACGAATGTTTTCGTTTGATTTATTTAATATGACTGTACAATGCTTATAAATAATTAATATTTTTAGAAGTGTTACATCTACAGTCTTTACCAAAGACGATAAAGTGGTATCTGGCTCAGATGATCGCACTGTTAAAGTTTGGGAGTTACGAAACATGCGTTCAGCTCTGGCTACAATACGTACAGACTCCTCCGTGAATAGGCTGGCAGTATCCAGCGGTGGAATCATTGCAATACCTCATGACAATAGACAAATTCGGTTGTTCGATTTAAATGGCCAGAGAGTAGCTCGCTTGCCGCGTACTAGTCGACAGGTAAGTTTTGTAACACGTTTTATATGAATAAAGTATAATTTGAAATTCGTATTTTAGGGTCACAGACGTATGGTCTCTTCTGTGGCATGGGCAGAAGAGCCGTTACTTAATTGTGATTTGTTTTCGTGCGGTTTTGATCGTCGCGTATTTGGCTGGTCCATAATATTACCAAAGGATAATTAAAATCTATAAATAACAACAATATATATATATATATATATATATATATATATATATATATATATATATATATATATATATATATATATATATATATATATATATATATATATATATATATATATATATATATATATATATATATATATATATATATATATATATATATATATATATATATATATATAAGTATACATACATAAATAATACAAAAGAATTGTTTGATTTTCTACACTCTCTTTTTAAAACCATTTACATTTTGTGCCCGCAAATATTATTTTTCACTGCGGCTAACGTTACGTTCACATTGGGAGCATAATTATATCGCATATTTCCTACTAAAGTAAAATAAAATAGATCCATTAAAATAAGCTTAACTCCTAATACAAACGTAGCAGGGTTTGTTGATTATTAATATTATATTAATATGTACTACTAATAAGTACTAATTTGTATGTGTTTTCTTATTCTTTATGTATAAATATCCTTTTATAAAAAAAGCAATGGTGGTTCGCCAATAAATAATATTTGTGTATTTATTTTTTGGAAAATATATATTCATTTCTTTGACGTGTTTATAAATGTAGATTGTGTAAAGCCGAACGTCTTTGACAACTTATCGAAAATAATAATATAAGTTAATAAAAATTTAAAACACTAACACACATTTTAAATGTTACTTACAAAAAAATACATTTTAGAAATAAACGCAAAATAGTCAAAAATGCTGTAGTTGTATTTATATATATAAAACGTTGTGGATTTTCGGATTAATCAAAAATAAACAATTAAACAATTTAAACACTCACTTTAGATTGCGTTCCAATGTGGTAGTATGTATTTATTTTTTTATTTCATTGTAATAACTTTTTTCCCCCGGTCTATTTCATTTCCCGGTACAGCAGAAACGATTTAAAAGTTTCCCGGGATCCCGGCTGGAACATTAAATGTAAGTTAGCTTTACGTCGAATTCGTTTTTGTTTAGAAAGTCAAGACACTCATTATTTAAATAGGAACATGGGGTGTACTGTTCCCTATCACAAAAATTTCTGGAATTTTCGATCCTTGTATGTTTTAACGCCTTTAGACCAAACAGTTTTAAGCTAATCGAATTTAAATTAATTAATTTATAGGTATTCACTTCATCTTGTTAGCCGGTATAACTAGGCTTACCAATGTAAAGCTCTAGTTTTCTAAATTTTAATCGTTTTTTACTGCAAACACCAAATAAGTACATACATATATCGAAAAAAATAACGCAAACAAACTGCGAACATATTTGTTCAGTTTGTCGTTTCCTCCTTGGATCTATACCCATTTCTCCAAAATGAAGAAGTTAGTTTATTTTATTTTATTGAGACTTTTTTCAAAAACAATGACAGACATATACTAGATCTATGAACAAGAAATTGCTTATGAATATAATGTATTGTCTAAATTACCAATAACGTACAGCTAACGACACCAAGCCTTTTCTGCGTATAGAAATATTTTTAAATTGTATGTAGATCTAATGAGTGTGTGTTCGCCCTTGCTCCCGAGGCTGAAGCGGTCTTAGGAGTGAAATATCCTAGTAATTAGCTTAAAAGTATACTTATTACTAGCCTAAAATTAGTGGGTGAAGGGGTTGATTACAAAAAAAAAGAAAAAATAAGAGATTTTAACAAATGCTGTTCAAGAGCCTTAACAATAGTCCAATCATAAAGATGCTATCCTCTATGTGCACCCGGACCACTTTTTTTGTAGAACTCGGGACGAAAGGAAACCGAAGTATCAAAAACTGCCCGACATTCATTCAAAAATCCAATCGGAGATAGATAGCAAACATCTGCCTAGCGAATGTTCTTCTGGGCATTGTAAATATCGGTTATAATGGAATTCTGGTGAAGGGAAATCCTTGTAATAAATTTATTAATTACGTCACAAATATACAGACCAATAGGAGTAACATCTGACTCCTTATATATGGGCATTTCCTGGATCGCGAACGGGACATTCGTACGCACTCAACTTGAAAAAAAAATATGAAAACTCAATTTTTTTTTTAACTTTTTATAAATATTTAATAGCATTTTAGTAGAACAATTTTTGAGAACAAAAAGAAAATTATAAAATATGAACGTTCTCCAAATATTTTCGATAAACTTGCGATCGCGAACGGGACAACAAATGTAAGTCATTTTTTTCGGTGTGTGGTTTTGTTTAAAACTCTGCGAATTTTGTCAGTTTATTAAATGGAGATTATTTTTTAACTAAAGCAGAGATATAAAGCTTTTATTTTGCATTTGGTTTTTTTTAATTATCCTTATTATTATTTTTTTTAAATATTTTTTTTAGAATCGCGAACGGGACAATGATTCCAAAGGCATTTTTTAGGTTTAAATTTTTTTATTTATAAGTGTAAAAAATAAATAAAACAAGATATATTCCAATGATAACAAAAATAAAAGAATTATTATTTTATTTTAATTTTAAAAGATATTACAGTTTCAGCTCCATGGATATCTAAGTTTGCGTTGCAAGAAACCCAATGAAGTTTTCGTATACCGGTTATATTTGGTAAATTATTCCATTTATCTGACAAAAAAGAAGCCTTATCAATTTCATTTTCATCTACGTATAAAATAATGATTCCTTTAACGGTTTGCTTTGCACACTGATAAAAATCAGATGCATCATTAAGGCAAATATTTTTAGTTTTTGTGACCTGCCAAATTTTCCGCTTAATTACGGCTCCAACGCCATCGACTGCACCTTTTCCGTGCGATGTTGCAAAAAAATTCCATTCAATATCTTCGCATCCAAATCTTATTTTAAAGTCCATTAAACTATTAATTATAAATTTGTTTTTAAATTGGCAACTACTGCCGTCAGAAAATATAAATATTTTGTTAAAATATCCGTGTTCTTGTTTTAGTTCCTCGACTATTTTTGCCAAGAAAATATAGACATCAATTTTGCTGTGTTTTAAACTATTACTTATAATAGCAAATGATTCAGTTTTATTAACAGTCCATGCTACGCAAGTAAAAATTGATACTTGTTTGTAGTTAAAGTGTGCGCTTTGTATCTCATTTTGGAATAAAATCCGATAGTTTTCGGCAAAATCTAATTGTAATATCAGCTCATTTTCTTTTAAATTATTCTTTGTGGTGTCAAAGTGATTCTGTTGAACTCTCTTAACAAAGAAATGTTCCTTAAACTTAGGTAACTGCACTTCTAATTCATGAATCAAATCTGAAAATGGACCAACAGTGTTCGTTAATGTTATTCTGTCGTTAACTTTTCTCCAATGCTTCCATTGTATTTGTTCATCCATTTGATTAAAATAGGCAAGGGGCAATAATTCACTTTTTAAATCGGTTACACATTTTCCACAACGGTTCGACATACAATTTTTATTTTCAATATTGCAACAAACTGATTTTAGAAAATGTTGATGACCACCAGAAAAAGATTTAACAATTTGAGACCAGCCATCCAATAAAAACGCAAAGTTGGCGTGGTAAATGCAAACGCACATATTATGTGGCATTTTGCTAGTTAGCTGAACATGTCTGGGCCGACAACTGTAAAAGAAAGACTTACTGACAGGTTCACTTGTACATTCATTTTTATAAATTTCATATGCTTCGGCCACTGTTAATAACATAAATCTCTTCGGAATAATTTCTCCATCTACGATTAGAGTATCTTTTTTTCCAGCAGATTGAACGCTAATGTCACTAGAAACAAAAAAGTTCTGTACTTCATTTATTACTTGAGAATTTTCTATTACAGGTTTCTCAAAAATAGCTGGCTGACCATACTTTGCAAATAAAGCTTGTACAATTTTCGTTCTTTTTGCAGCTTCCTTCGGCAACGCCATTTCGGCCTTCTTTAACGCTTTTCCAAAAGACTGTTTGCTGTTATATGGCTCTAAAGTAATGTTTGTATCCTTTCTTTCATTTGCTATACGTATGCGCATTTTTTGTTTCTTTATACGCTCCTTTTCACGTAAGCTGTTAAGCACTTTCTTATTATTACTCGCCAATTGTTTGAGCTTTGAGCGATGTTTTTCATTCTCTCTGCCGCCTTCTCTAGGTACTTCTTCTTCTTAATGGGATTGTTTTTTATTCCTTCCATGTATTTCTTTTGGTCAATTTCTTTACCTCCACAACGACTCTCCATCTGCACAAACAAATTTTATTTTTATCACAATATGTATTATTTTTTGAAAATTTTACACTTACGATCGCGAACGGGACACACTTTAAAAAGCAATAAAAAAAATATTTATGGATCAAAATGTTTTCGGTTTGGTTTTTTTAAATGATCTCGGTTATTTTGTTTTGAATTGTAAATATCAAACTATTCCGATCAACGGTCACGGAGAACTTAACACAAATGCTTATTTTCGGTCGCGAACGGGACAGAAGAATGTAGTACAAAGAATCTTTGAATTTTACCGTTATTCGGAGTTTGCTTGATCTCTACTATGGTGTTTTTAAATATTTATTGTTGGTATATTTAGTCTATAAGAAGAGTGCAATCGACATGATATGTAAGACTCAGAAATAACTCAAGGAAAAATGTCAATTAAAAACGCTAAAACCAAAAAAAAGCAAAGATGCTCTTTGCAGACCACTTTTCTTAAATTACAAATGGTAATATGTATTTAATTAGGTATTTTCTTAAAATCCAATGCATTAACTAACTAAATTTTTTCAGAAAATTCTTTTTTCTTCAACTTTAATATTTTGGTAGCGGTTGACCTTTTCCAGGAAATGCCCATATACTAATTCGAATATCTCTTGGAGAACGACTTACATTTTTTACCAATACAATATCTTTCTCTCAAATATATCAAATTCGTTTATAACTGTCGGGGATATATTAAACTATATTGTAAACCTATATAAAATGACTAGTCTTGTACAGTAATAGCTTCGTCTCTACCGGTAAACTCCTATTCCACAGAATTTTCGAAAAAGATCCCATAATCCTATAGCTCTTCTGGAGAACAGACCTAGCATGTCTATTAAATTTCAAAAGTTTGTTGAAGTGAATGCCTAAATATTTCATGTCATTCCTTATGCGCCGGCGGACCTGGTCTAATCTTCCTCAGTTTCTCACCAAATATCCGGGATTGTTCAATCTCAACCTGCCTCTTGATCATTACATTAATAAGCTGAACCTGTTTCGAAAGTAGGGTATATTTCGGATCATTCCTGTTAAGAAACCGATGAAAAATTCTCTTCATTTCCTTCTGCCACCCGTGTTTTATCCTGTATAACCGCTTTATTTAATCGAAAACAATAAATCCCTTTCTATGTTCATCAACCGTCTCCGAGTGCCGACTAACCGCAGAATTCACCGTATCCGTAAAATTTTCAATACTCTGATCAATTTCAACATTGGACAGATTCCGCGAAGAATCCGGAAAATGCCGTATAAGATCAAGTACAATATCCTCTCGAAAACAATCCCAATCCGTATTCTTATATGATGTGTAAGTCACATTAGGTCTTAATAGCATTTCAAAGTCAGGAAGACGTAATCGCATTTTGAAAGGGAAATGGTCCGAAAAAGAAGCCAGACCAGAAATCTGTATGTTCACACTGTCCAAATCTACTAAATTCGGGCTAATAATAAAATGATCTAAATATGATAACCCATTCGGGTATGATGAAACCGAATCGGAAAAACGCACAAAATCAAGAGCGAACTGCCCTAACCAATCAAAAAATGTACCACCATTGGAATTATTCATACCGTCTCCCCACGAGGTATGCTTGGCATTAAATCGCCACCAATGATGGACCCATCGAACTCCCAAGAAACCTGAGCCACAAGAAAAAGACCGTCCAGAGTCTTATTAGGATTAAAATTACAGGGAATATAAATAGAACCCAATAAAATTCGTTTCTCAATACCATCAACGATAATTACGATGCTTATGAACGTACTCGGGAAGTTTACCCCAGGAATCCTAACTGTAGAGAAAGTGTAAGAATCCTTTACAGCTATAGCGACACCCTGCGAACTACTATCCTTTATGACACTATAGTGCTCAAGCCTAAATCAACGACGTTCCCCTAAATGAGTCTCCTGTATAAAGGCAACATATATTCTGTGATCCTTCAAAGTCCTTAACAACTATCCTACGACTGACTTCCACTAGCGATCTAACATTAAATGTCAATATGCCTAAACATCTACGGGCCATATTTTTGCAGAACCTGCTCCAAAAGAACGACACATTTCTCCTTGGCCTCTTTTTTTTCGAAAATTCCTTATAGTCTCTAACAAAGTTTAGAGTATTCATCTCTAAAGATATTTGCTCTGGCTGACAAATCGCCTGGGCTATTTTCAAAAACTCCTGAATAAAAGGAGGATTTTGACTAAAACTCGGAACTGGCGTTTTAAAATTATGGAACAAACTGGCAAATGTTCTATCCGGTGTCCCGTAACTAGAATTATCAACCACTCTTAAAACGTTTTCGGAAACCTGATTCCGTCACTCCCTAGCCTGATCCTGCAATCTCTTCCGCATTCCAACATGTTTTACATACGCTGGACAACCTCCCCCTTCCTTACAGTTTGCACAAAAGGGCAAATTATCCTTATCCGACACAAATGAACATTCACCTGGAACGTGATCGCCCTCACATTTCTTATAATGCAGTCCCCGCAAAACAATGCTGGTCCTCTTCAGCTCTTTAGGCGTATACGAATACGTAGGAACCTGTCTATCCCTCAGAAGTTGCATCATCTCCGAATGAACCGATGCATCTTTTAAATCAAACTTGCTCTTGAATCTGCTTTTGTTGACAATCCTGTATACTACATTCATCTGTTTTAGTTGTTCAACTAAACCACTAATATTAACGTTATATAAAAAATTGGGGGGGGGGGGGCAAAAAGATTTACCACCAGATACATTAGGGTAATTCTTTTCTTTGACTAAATTTCCTCTTCTTGGAACAGCTTTCTCTGCTTTAATATTCAAGCCATCCAACAACGCGAAACGATTCTCGCGGTTATTGACTATTTTTTGAGTTTTTTGTTTTTTAAAATGGCCAAATCCACATCCACCATCTTTCGTAGTTTTAATCTTTAACCATTTACCAACTAAAAGTCTTCATCCGTTGACTCCGGGAGGTTTTCAAAATCCATTCCCACGGATCTTCCTGTCGATTCCATAATTAGAATGCAATGGAATTAGAATTCGCAGTTAATTCGGAAAAATTTGTATTTTCACACCCGAGATTCTTATCCGGCGGCACTTTCTCTGACTGTGTGACAGCCTCTTTCGCAATTGGAGCGCTCATTACATTCAATCAATAAAAGTTTCTCTTTATTTTATTTAATTCAAACGAAAAAATCAAATTTTCGATTAGGTTTTTGTATGGTATCTTGTGTAAATCAATTTCGTTCCAGAAATAGAAAAAAATCAAATAAAATCAAAATGAAGAAGTTTGGAAAACATATTCCGAACTTATGTTCATTTGATTCTAGCAAATGATTACTTTGTGACCAACTGTTATTTCTATATTAGCAGCAATCAAGAAAATGATGTACCCGTAAAAAATTATTTGTTTTGTAAAATTTTGACATATGTGACGCGCAAAATAGAAAGGGACCTAAGGTTAAAAACCAGTTTTGTTCAGGAGAGCCATTTTAAAGATTATGTCCCTTTCTATTTGCGCTTAGAATCGTCGACTTAACTTTCATAAAACGCGCATATCTCTGGGAGGGAACACTTTTGGGGCACATAAAAAAGTGAAAGTTGATGAAAAGTTTTGTTCACATATAGAAATAAAGTTAAGGAAGAAAAGCGTAAAGCTGATTTCAACGGAAATCAGCTATACCGTTAAGAGTATATGTTTTTTCTTTAAATTTAAAACAAACTTTTTTTCAGAGCGTACATCCCACACATTTTTAGTAAATATTAACCTCAAAGGGTTTTTAATAACAGATTGAAATTATAGCTTTAGCTATATAACATTTTTACTGGATCGTGTTCGTGTACACAAAAAGTCCAGTAAATGAGAGCCAGAGAGATGTTAGAGAGTTTGCAAATTTTGGTTGGAGAAATTTTAGCCAACCAAAATTTGCAAAATAGAACAAATGCTTGAAATCAGCTGTTTTATGTAAACAAATAAAGTAAAAATTAATTTACAACAGAATAGGTAAGTAAAAATTGGAATATTATTTTTTATTTAATATACGAGGGCGACCGCAAAACTAACTGGCCTGGCACATTTTCAGTTTTACTAGCAACTTTTTTTTTGTTTTTTAAAAGCAATCTTTTATAAGCCATCTGTCAAAATTTCCGAAATATTTAATGATTATTTTTTTTGTTACAGGTGATTGAAGTAAACAAGTTTTATAATTTTTGAAAAATGGAAAATAAAGAGTTTCGTGCGGAAATTAAACACTTTTATATGACAGGTTATACGCCACGATTAATCAAAGATGAATTGGATTCTGATAATGCACCATCATACTCCACCGTGAAATCCTGGGTTCAACAATTCAAAAAGATGAACGGAAGATGAACAACGCTCTGAAAGACCGAAAATTGCTACTACTATTGAAAACATTAGAAAAATATTTAATGAAGTGACTAAAGATAGACGAATAAAGCTCAGAGAACTTGCTGATATTGTTAAAATACACAAAAACAAGTTTGGAGTATTTTACATGATGAACTCCACATGAAAAAGCTATCCGCAAGATATGTGCCGCGTTTGTTGACTTTGCCCCAAAAAATCGTCCGTTGGACCAATTCCGAGGAGCTTTTAGCGATTTATCAGCGTAATCCAATAGAGTTCTTGCGCCGATTCATAAGTGTTGATGAAACATGGATCCATCACTGCCTCCCAGAATGCAAAGAACAGTAAAAACAATGGATATAAGCTGGTAAAAGTGGTCCCAAGAAGGCGAAAACTGTGAAGTCAGCAGGAAAAGTAATGGCCACAGTATTTTGGGATGCAAGGGGTATAATATTTATTGATTATCTTGAGAAAGGAAAAACTATAAATAGTGAATATTATTGTGCATTATTGGATCGGTTGAGTGAAGAAATCAAGATAAAACGACCGCATTTAGAAAAAAAAGTTCTTTTTCATCAAGATAATGTTCCTTCACACACATCATTTTTAACTCAACAAAAACTGACCGAATTACCATTTGAAATTGCTCCGCATCCACCATATATTCCAGATTTAGCTCCTTCTGATTATTTCTTGTTTCCAAATTTACAAAAAAAAATGTTTGTCCAATAGCGAGGTTATTGCTGAAACTGAGGCATATTTTGAAGGTCTTGAAAAATCTTATTTTTCGGATGGAATTAAAAAACGTTTGATTAAGTGTTAGTGTATTGAGTTGGAAGGAGATTATGTTGAAAAATAAATAATAATTCAAGTGTACTGTTTTCATACTTGTCTGAACGCCTACGTCACACAGATAATTTTTCCCTTTTTTGACATCTAATACATATTCTCAATTGTCTGCTGTAAACACAATAGGTATTCACCGGAAAAGAATTCATCATGACGTGCCTTCATAATTCAACAATTTTTAACCACTAAACAGATTTGAAGGAGAAACTAATGAGGAAAACCATTTTTACCCAATTGTTCCCAAAACTGCACCCATTTTCATTCCGCATGTTGGTAATATTGCAAAAATGGTAGACAACTCTATTAATGTATCTTAAATATAACTGAGAGATGGATATGTTCCGCTTATGATAAAATCTTTTGGACCCTATAGAAAAGTAGTACAATTCAAAGATAAATTATCATACGTTTTAATTAAAACAAGAGAGAGCATTTAGGGTTAGGGTAGTGCTCAATACTTCAATTTCAGATCTCAAAGCTATGCTCTTGAGTTTTCACAAAGCAACAACTTTTAATGTTCTCATCGATTTAAACCCCAACGATAATAACAAGGATATCTTTTGACAAGGCAATTTTACATCTTGAAGTTCCTCAAAACTGGGCGATATCGAGCAGTGCTTTAGACGTCAAGATTATGAACACACCAAATCTTACTGCTAGAAAGCTTCAGATGCGTTAAATGTGGCCAAGGTCATCCTACATCTGAATGTACAAAGACAGCTGATACACCACCGAAGCGTACACTTTGTAAAAATGGTCACACTGACAGTTACAAAGGAAGTATTAAGTATCAAAAACTTTTAAGCACAAAATCAACTAGCGCAAACATAAATGGACAAGTAATCCACGATCGTAACAATTTTGCTCCAACAAGTCAAACCAATACACAACACCCCAACCCGAATGCTTGGACATAGTCTCAAGCAGTCGAAAAACCTGGCATGAAAAATGTTTTAGAAAAATTGAGGCTATGGTAGCTATACAATTAGAATTATGAATATGATGTCAATGAACATACGCAAGTTAATTTAATTAAAACCGAATTTTAATGATATTCAATACAAACGAAGCTCAAATATTTTTGAAAGAGTGTTATGTAGATATACTTTTAGTGTCGAAAACACATTTTACGAAAAAATCGTACTTTAGAGTAAGGGGGTTTGATATATAAGTAGTTGTTGCAAATTATCCTGATGATACAGCACATGGCGCGCCGCAGTCATTATAGGGTCGAGTTTTAAATATACTGTACCCACTTTTTAAACATTACTACTGACAGCTGGATAATGAATGTCTAAATGGAGTAACATCAGTTTACTCTGTATACTTTCTACCGAGACATAGTATAAAAAGCGATCAACATTCTTTAAAAGTATTGGAAATAAATTCATTGTTGTCGCTAAACACCAGTGGTGACGATCACGATTAGCAAATCCTAAGAGAAAGAGCTGTACAAATGCATTTATGCTTATACATATTGGCCCAGCTATCCGAATAAAATCCAGACCAATCGCCGAATTACACCAGTGATGCCCTAAGCTCTGACCACAGCCACCTTAAACTGTCCACTTCAAACGGTCCTCTAATCAAAAATTAATTACAAAGATAAAAAAGTGCACTCTTACCAATGTAATCCGTTCCTATAGGCCTATAAGTCCACTGACTATTCAAAACAAGGCTTTTTTCTGTATTGACCTAATTAAATACCATTTATGATCACCAATTCAGATTAAGACCTTGTCATGGATCTCCTGAAAAGTGTTATAGAGTGGTTAACAAATAAGAGAGCAAAAACAATAGTGCTCGGCTGTGTTTCAAACATGCTTTTGACAGAGTTTGAACGAAGGCTTGCTATTCAAAATTAAACATATGTTCATTTTATCTCTTAATTGTTGTTAGAGCAGTTATTTGGGCCCAGCTCTGTATACGATAATCACTTCTGATATACCACTTCGGGATTTGACGCAAATCGTCAATAGTTTTTCGTCAGCAAAATCGTTTTTACATTTTTGTGCATTGGCGACCTCCTAAGCGAGTTACCATTACAACACGGCCAACAAAAAAATTAGCCTCTAGTCAATCGCCTTTGGAGGCTTCCAATATTTTTGAAAAGTATCTCGACTAATGTCTTGCTAATGAGATGAAATATTAAAGTTAATGCTGACAAATCCTCTCTCGCGACCTTCACTTTGAGAAAGGACCGTCTGTTTCAAGTATTTTTAAACGGTGTCAGAATTCCTTCTATAGCATGTGTAAAATATCTGGGCTTTCGTTAAGACGGACGACTGTCCTTGAAAGACCACATCGACTCAAAAAGGAAGCAGTGGAAAATAAAGTCTCACAAAATGTATTGCCTCTATGGTCTTAAATCTGAACTTGAATATTGAAACCAGTCTGGAAATACGGAATCGAACTTTAAGGAACTGCTAGTTATTCAAATGTAGACATTCGTTAAAAATACCAATTTAAAACCCTCAGATTTCTCACAAAAGCTATTGGTATATGAATAATAAAAATATACCTATGGATCTTAGTGTTCCTAATATTAAAAGCGAGATATCTCGAATTAGCTCAAAATACTGAAATATCTTAAGTGATCATCCTAAAGCTTTACCTATAAGTCTACTAGATAATGAGGTGAGGCTATTAAAACGACCTTATATTCTTAGCCTTCCTTTTCTTAGTAAATTGTATTAAAAAATTTAGTATATTATGTTCTTGTTAAGTGTTGTTAAAATCCCTTTAATGCAGGATGGCAGACCAATTGTGCTACAATAAGCAAGTCAAGAAACATTTGTATTTAATTTTGTTTATTGTATTTAATTCAATATTATATTAAATTTTATCTGACTACGAGTAATTGTGTTTAAAGATGATAGACCGTAAGTGACCTTCATGCTCATCCACGCATATGTGACACCTAACCAGAAAATTATTCATTGCGGCCTTAGGGGTTGAAGTTAGGATCGCTTTACACCTCTTGCTTTACATAACCTCATAAAAAAGTCTAGTGCAGTAAGGTCCGGTGTCGGCAGCCAAAATGGAATTTCTGGATATTTATTTGTTTGGGAATTGTCGTTGGAGCTCTGCCATAACCGGCCTGGCTATATGTGCAGTTCCTCCATCTTGCTGGAACTAAAGGCTGTTGAATCGGATGCGTCTTCGGCGCAGTTCTGAGTAAAAAAAACTCCTTCAACATCTTTTAATAAAGATCCCCATTGAGTCACTGTTACACCGTTTTCTTCAAAGTTTGGCCTGACCATGCAGCTTGATGAAACTGTGCACAACACAGTAACGCGTTCTGGGTGCAGTTCAGTCTCATGGAGACCTTAAGATTAGATTCACTCCATATACGGCAATTTTGCTTGTTTACATTTCCAAGCTGTTGTCTTTTTCATATATTTATGATTTGGACTAATTTTAAATTCAAACCATGTAGGCCTTTATAGGCCCAACAATATGCCTCCTTGAACTATGTAAATATTGGTATAAAAAACATAAAACTTTAATCGCGAATTAAAATACCACATTAATTTTAAGATTCGAAGAAGTTTTGAGGCCTTGACCCACATCCCTAGACCTACATATAGGGCCTTCTTGAACTGTAGACATATTGGTATAAAAAACAATCAAAATTCAGCACAAAGGGAATATTACATTAATTTTACGATTTGAAGAAATTGACCCATGGAGGCAAGGTCCCTAGGAATCAAAATATTACATCAATTTTACGATTTGAAGAAATGTAAGGACTTGACCCAACGCTCTATGGTCCCTAAAAATATGTCCTTTCGAACGTGGACAAACAGGTTCTCAGAAACAGTGGCATTATCTAAAGAATCGGAACATGACAATCATTTTACGATTTGGCGGAAGTGGTTGCCTAGAACCATTGCTCCTGGAAAAATCGCCCCTAATGTTCGAGGACACAAGGGTGTCTAAAAAGTGTAATTTTCTTACAGATCCAAATATTTACCTATATTTAAGATATGTGCCAATATGGAACTCGGATGAATATATGCCCTTAAGACCGAAAAATCGTCCAGTTTAAACAGTTAAACGATGAAATTTCGTCACGATTTAATATTCAAATACTTTTCAGATTTTTTTTTTTAATTTCGGGTCCGGAACTACGGCAACTCAATAGCAATGCAATTTTTAATTAATTTCATACCTAGATTAGTATGACATTAATTTCACAATACGCCTAAATTGAAGGTCTTCGCTAGTAGGTCTAAATTCCCTAGGACACCGATTTAGTACCACATTAAGGGGCTTGACCTGTAAGTCCATATTCTAAAAGTCGTGGAGAAACAGAGTCCTTCGAACATGAAAAAATGACAAGGTGGTTACGCAAAACATCCATGTTATCTTTGTGAATGGGATAGTCGTGCACCAAATCGCTACGATCGCAAGGTATGACCATCTCGTGTCACATATCTAATAGGCAGGAAAAACATTTTAAACGCCCCATATATTACAGCTGATAAGGTTGTTCTGCCACCACTGCATCTAAAGTTAGAATACGTGATACAATTTGTAAAAAAACTTGATGTAAAAGGTGAAGCTTTTTGCTATCTTAGAGCGGTGTTCCGAAAATTAAGCGATGCCAAAATTAAAGAAGGTATTAATTTCTTCACATATCAAATATTTGTTATCGCATTTATCAGTTCTGATGAATTTCAGGTATATTCATTGGACCTCAAATTCGTAAAGTCCGTTGAAAAACCCGCATGGAAGAGTTTTGTTGCACTATGTGATAACTTTCTTGGTAATCACAAAAGCGACAACTATGTCGCGATTGTTGATGAATTTTTGAGTGCGTATGTTGAAATGGGCTGCAACATGTCAACTAAAATTAATTTCCTCCATTTACTTACATCTAGACTTCTTCCCAGAAAACATGGGTCAGTTCAGTGATGAACAAGGCGAACACTTTCATAAAAAATAATTTCAATGGAAAAACGTTTTGAAGGAAAAGATAAAATAAAAATGATTTCCGTATATTGCTGGTCACTTAAACGGTAGATGATGTTCAATTAAAAAGAAAACGGTCAAACAAACATTTCTAAGTAGTAATGCCAATAATTGTATTTTTTCAAAAAATGTTGTTTTAATAAAAGTTGATAACTCAATCAGTTTCTAACGGACATTTAAAAATGACACCGAATTGTTCGTAAGAACACTATCTTTATTATTCAGTACAAAAATTGTTCGCTTCCTTTTAAAAAATTCTGTATACACCATTCAAAAGGGCGCAGTTTCTTCTTACCAAATCAGAATCAGAATAAACACTTAAAATCGGTTGATATTCAACCAAGTTACTGACATATAAGTGCGTAAGATCCGAAAAACCATTTTTTTACCCGTAACTCCAGATGTTGGAGGTGTTTAGGAAATTTCAAAACCGGTTTCTTGTTGTACTCAGCAAGATCTACAAGAAAAATAATATCATTTCCCAGGTATTTTTTCTGTCGCACTGTGTTAATAGTACGAATCAAAATACAGAGTAATTTCAAAGTTCTGGCTGAGATTAGAGACGGGCGGATGGGCTTTATTGGCCCAGACGGAGGAGGGTACCTTGCCTGGCCGAACTTAACAACGTTCTTAAATGTTTTATTACTTCATTTGGCTTTATTAAGACTAACTATGATCTGATTTAGCTCATTGTGAGAAATACCTCATTTAAGACAAAATTTGTTAGATTTTGTTTGTACGTTATATTTTCATAAAGATTTAGATATATTCGCTTTAATTCTATTGAAATGACTGGCGTTTAAAACGCTGATATTTTCTGTTTTTTTCCAATCCTTTAGTCACCTAGTAATGAGAAATGTGGGTTTAGAAAACAAGTCTTTAGGATAGAGGTCAGATGTAGTCCTTTCTGTTTTTCCTGTTTCCCTCAACTATCATCCCAAGTACTCGTATGCAAAACTTAATTGTAGTAATGACTGAGTTAGCATTTGATTTTGAACCCACCGTCCACCGAGCAATAATGATAGAGTCCATGCGTGCTTGCGGTGCTAATTAAGAAGTAGACGTGTCCTTTCGATCCTTGTAAGCTACATGTAGAACTAGCATACAAATAAAATTTGAAATAAAAATTTAACAGACAACATCGTACTGGCCTGAAGCCTCGATATCTAAGACGGGATCCCAAAAAAATCATGAAAATAAAAAATTCCGTTGTTGAAACAACAATATATTTTGTTTTCAAGTCTAGTTCGTCTATAGGGGATCCAGGTGGAGGAAACGAGCGATTTGACGTGCTGCTTGACGGGTAGCAGCACGTCATGTGGTCCCTGATGGCAGGCGGGAAAAACGTCCGGAACGTTAGCATCAATTCATGCCCATGAGGAATTGAGCCGGCTGCACCATCCAGACCTCCGCTGAGCTAGAACCGCGCGCGTCTGCCGAGGTAGCACCTTCTCCTCTGGTGAAATCTCCGGGGATGTTCCCCTAGCACCACATTCACACTTTAGCTGGATACTGCTGCTGCGACTTCATTGGCATAAATGTTGTTGATAGTTTCGATGATTTAAAGGCTCTCTTATGTACCGCTGGACCTCTGTCTCTAGATCATGAAGATCGTACCTGATCTGCCAGGGCGGAAGCATTTTGTCCAAGAGGTGTTACGAGTTAGGATCACTACTGCGAATACACCCGAGCAGATACTGCTCAGATAACATAAAACTGTGTCTGCGCACGGTATGGACCTTCTTCTCTTTATGTAGATGGTCCTCAGAAGGCATAAGGAGACACCCGGTTGATGATTTTTTTCCACTGAGTCGTACTCACGTTCGTCGACCACATTGGCGCTGCGTAGTTCGCCACAGACCGGCCTATCGCTATGTAAGAGGTCAACAAGGTTTGGTGGTCGGCCCCCAGGTACTGCCCACTTGCAGGCAGTTCCTACTTTTGAGATTTTCATATTCCTCGCAGTGAAAAAACGTGTAAGTCAGTGAGGAAAAAGTTGATTTTCTCGCAAATGTCATCCACTTTAGGTCCTGACGCCAGGATTGTGCAATCATCAGCGTACGACACAATTTCAACGCCGTCTGGTGGTGCAGGAAGTTTAGAGAGGTAGAGGTTAAACAGAGCCGGGAATATCACTCCACCCTGGGGAACTCCTTGTTAAACTCTACGGGGCTTCGACTTTCTGTCTCTAAATTCTACATATAACTGGCGCCCACACATACTTATATAGTTCATGATCCAACGTTTCAAACTGAGCAGAAGGGACGTTTCCGCAATGTCGAACAGAGTGGGATGATTGACCGTGTCGAAGGCTTTTGTAAGGTCAAGTGCCACGAGGACCGTTCTGTCCGTTTAAGGATTTGCGAAAATTGTTCCCGTACCCGTAAACTTTAGGTCTCTCCTATTATCTTATAAATTATAAATAAATAAATAAACACAATATATAATGCCTGTAGAGCTGTAACCTTTAAAAGCCATTGGCCGTTTGGAGCCGTCGTTGAACAGTAGGTCCAGGTCAGTGAGTATAATAATTGAATCATGAACAGCTCACTGGTTTGATGGAATGGGATGTTGTGGGACTTTACGTACCTTGTTCTCTATATCCAAATCTGATAGGGAAACGTTAAAACCCAAAGCAGTAAGTACGTACCAGATGAAATTTATTTAAGAGAAACGATGAAAGATGTTCATATTACAATTTGGCAAACTTAATAACAATAAGCCCTATTAGGATGACAAGTTCAAAAATTATTATCATGGACAAAATCAATTTGTTGTATATAACTTCGCGTTGCAACCTGCGTATAACTTTGCGTGACTGTGATATATCATCATCTGCGTTTTCTAGGCGTCGTGTAGAACGCAAAAGGGACTCGCGCTGTTCACTCAATTCCGAAAGCACCTAAATTAAATAAGGGACTTAACTACTCGGGCAGAAGTCGTTGAAACCATTTTTTACCTCTGTGCCTATCTGTTCAGTTTCATGTGCAATTTGATTAGTACGCTGCAAACTAGAGCCTGTTCTTTGAAGAACGTCGTAAGTATTATTTACTAATTGTTCCCGATTATTAAATGACAGCGACATTTTATTCAATTTAACAAGAAAACATCAAAATATTTTGATGTTGTAGCTGTCAAATGTCGAACAGAGTTTGAAGCGATACTCGTACAAACCGGCTGCGCTCCGTCGGCTAAATCAACTAAGCGAAGCTGCCGTTAATCGTCTGAGCCCTTGCTAAATTAATAATATTGTAAGAAAATATTATAAATAATTAATATTTCATCTTTGTGCTGAATTTAAATACTTCCTACCAACTTAATTCTAACATTAACAAAATACATTAATTTCACTTAAAAGTTAAATCTTGATTTATTTATTTTATTTATTTAGATACATGTATTTTACAAATAAATTTATAAAATACATATTTTCAGAGGCGCGAGGATACAAAGACCATATGAGCCCGTCGTGGCAAAATTTGGCAAAATTAATATTAAAATATATTATCTTAAACGAAGTTATCAAGATATGCATAATAAATCTGATAAATATGATGAACTCCAGTCTAGACTTCATTAATATTGTGGATGTTAAGACTGTTGTTGATCTTTGACAGCATCAGGTTGGTAGTGCAGTCCAATATATTTTCAAGAGGTTCATCCAGTTTAGAATGAACACATTCAGTCAGGATATGGGTAATTGATAAAGTGACGTCACAGAAGGTACATTATGATGGACTTGTTTGAGTGTAATGATGTTGAGAATTGAAAATTGTCTTTCCTACTCTTAATCGTGCTAGAGTGATGCATTGTTATTTTTCATTATATATATATTTGCTCGTGGTTGTTAAAACTTATTTTTTTGGATTTAAAATACAATTATTCAATGATCAGCCGCCGCCGGTTGTCCAAATTTACGAAAAAATCAAGCCGCCGCCGCCGATAAAAAAACACCCGTACCGCAGCCGGTTCAATGGACCCTATTGACCCGAAGAGAAATTCTTCGGTCAAGTGCTGCAACCCGAAACACAGTTGCCGCTACAACCACATCAACAGCCGGTTCTATGGACCGGAATGACCCTAAGTGAAATTCTTACTTCTTCCGACGCCTGCTTCAAACTCTGATTTGGAAGCCGGCCAGGGTTGAATGCTGATAGGAAATTATCGGCGGCAGCAGCTTGATTACTTATATGGCGTTTACATTACAGTTATTTTTAGTAATTCTCGCTCCTCTTCGTAATTCAACCCCCAATTACATTGCGAATTACGCAATTCATCATTAAAAATTCTGAGAGCAAATTACGTTGTTTGATGGTAATTCATTTTGAATTACCTTCTGAATTACGAACAAATCGTTGTCTTCCTTATGTTTATCGGAAAGTATCGAAGCTGCTGTCAAAATAAAAATGTTAACATGAACAACAAAGAGGAAAATAAATAAGTTCCAATTAAATAATTACAATTATAGTGAAGAAAAAGAAGGAAATAATATATAATATATATTAGATTTAAAAAAAGAGGAATTGTCATGTAAAAAAATATAAGTAAATTTTTTTCTTTGGTATACCGAAGCAAAAACAACTGTCAAATTAAATTAAGTACGTGTAGTGTAAACAGGGGTATACGCTTAAGTAATTCAAAGAGTGCATTTTGTAATTCGCGATGTAGTGTGGACATCTTATTAAGTGGTTTTGGCCAGCGACGGAGGCTTTAACTTTGGCTACTTGCTTTTTCATACTAAAACCTAAAACACATTTTCTCATAATAATACTATTATCATCACGTCTTAGCCTATATTAACTCTGGCTTCGTGAATCCAATTTCTGCCTCGATAATTTCAAAGAGAATCAAACCACAAGAGAGATGCCAGACTGTAATACCTAAATTTTGTTTGATTTTGTGCACTTACGTCAGAGCTAATGCAGTTTAGGATATAATGGCTAGATAAACGACAACGTTAATGTGCGATGTGCCTCTTTTGTGTAATAATGTCGAAGAACATCATTCAGTATCGAACGAATTCTCTGGGTTTATTTTTTCACATTCCTTTGTACACAATCACTAGAACGGTAGAAAGTCAACATTGAAACACAAGAACAAAGGTAGAAAGTCAAAATTGAAACACAAGAACCACAGAAAACACTAAATTCACACACTTTAAACACAATAAAAACAGTATTCCCGAAATGATTTTTACTTGACTGTTTTTCGCTTTCTTGATAAATCTCAATATAATTTATGGTCTTTGATTTCAGTTGCTAAAAAAATGTCGATTATTTAATAAAATCTGGTTTCAAAGTCGATTACGACTTTCAAATACTTAAAAAAAGATTAATCGATTCGCCTTCTAGAACCCTATGATTTACCAATCTCTAGTGTTTGACATAAACTAAACTAAACATTTGTGGAATTGTGGAACTGCTGTGAATTTGTGTATGTTGGCCTACAACTAGGATTAACACATGATGAAAAAGACATGGGTTAACCGGGAACATATTTATTATGTTCCATTTTATAAACAAAAGTCCAAAATGTTTCTTTTGGGCATATTTCTATTGGGTATTATATTCTTTGTATATCAAGCTGCGTCCATAAATCAATTGCCCAATGCTAGTACACCATGGTCTCTGGAAGGAACCATGCAGGGTTTGCGAAAGAAACATAAGCAGATCCAGGCATCATTGGGACGAAAACAGACAGACAATGATTCCGGAGGACGTGATAATGGAGACAACGAGGATACGAATACTTCTGACTCCACCATTAGGATAATAAGGTTAGCAATTTGTTTTGCCACGTTTTGGGGATGACGTAGGGCTTGGTTGCACAATTTTTCCAAAAATAAAAACCTTAGTTTCCGTTTTTTGAATCGTTATACAGTCGAACTTCCTGAGACGAATTTGCCTTAAGTTGAAGCCCATCTAGTTGCAGTAGCGCAAAGGAGGCAAATTTCCTAAAGTTATTCTTCTATAAATTGAACTTCTATAACTTAAATTTTCTGTTACTTGACGACAAAATGGCAGAAACTTCTATAATTCAAACATTACGGGGGGAAAATGTAATTTACCTAACTTTGGTAAGTCTTGACCGTTGACAATTAAACTTGACTCCGTTTGAATAATAACGTTAAATAGTACTGTCAGGATTACATTAAGGTTGATAATGAACTTCTTGTGTCAGACTACTTTGCAGACGATGATACACATATATTGTTGACATCCGATCAATTTTTACGCAAAAAGCGCAAAGAGTGATCATTACTTGATAGCAGATTATATTACATAGCATAATACGGTCCTCCAAAAAAGTTGTGGAGGAATTCTTAATGAATAGTGGTGTTTTAGGTTAAGACTTTTAGTACAGAGTTTGGATAGTGACGAATGCTTGATACTTATCCAGGCTGAGTAGTAAATTTTTCTATATTTTTTGAAGAGTCGAGTGCGACACAACTTTTCCTACACATATTAAAATTAGTACTTTTTTGTTAACAAATGACAGATTGTTTTATATACAGTCTTAGATAATCGCGGCTAAGCAAAAAACACCACTAATGTAAGTTTTTATTTAAATTTGAAATACCATACTCTTTAGATTCCTTAAATCAATTTTGAATGTCTTCGTGGATCCATTCATCGATTTCTTCTTTGGAAAAGTTTATGTTAGGAGAAATGTCAAGCAATGACAACGAAACGGCGAGAAAATATCAGTAAACGAAACATACTTTAACATTTTCGTAAGATTGTTATTAATAAGTTTGCTTAATCGCACAATTTTTATAAATATAAAAAAAAACCTTTTATAAGCCTAGTGGTACTTCCATGAGTCGAATTTTCTAAAAGTCGAAGAATTTCTAGTAGCAGTAACATAAAAGAGATAAATTCCCTTTAATTATTCCTCTATACTCGTAACTCGAACATCCATACTTTCACAAGTCAAAAATTTCTGGAAAACACGGATATTAAAAACATTTTTGTTTGCACGATGGTTGTTTTTTCGCCATCAATCAATCAATGTTTGAATAAAATAACAACCAATACTACTCTTCAGGATTGTATTGGAGTTGGTAATGAACTTGTCTTTTTAGTCTTTCCTAAGAATGATTATGAAGAAATAGCAAAAAGTGAAGGACTCAGTGAAAAATATATATCAAAACCCTTGTGCAAAGTTTAAGGGGAATCCTTCAAGTATATTAGTCTGTTTCTTCGCACGAATGAAAGTACAACTGATACTTTTAATTCACAAAAATAGCCTAAATTACGCAGTACTTCAAGTAAGTAGCACTGTAAACAGTGTGATTCATTCACGACTGGACAAATTTCACCAGCGTATTCCTTGGCACATTTTATGAAAATATGTAAATAAAATGTAAGGGGCGAATTGGTGGTTGGAGGTACTAGATTAAAATTTCTACGTTCTAAACTAGTGGTTCGGATTGAAAGATAGATTTCAGCAAAATAGGTAATTTTGGAAAGGTAAGAGAAAGGGCTATCTTTTAAGAGAAATCCGACCACTGGTTCAGAAATTAGCAATTTTACCCTAGGACCCTCCGACCACCAATCCAAAAGTGTTAAAACCGCTGCCATTTCGCCTCTTTCATTTTCGGGCATGGTTGCAGATGGACATATTTTCATGAAATGTGCCAAGGTAGAAAATAATAATTGATTTCTTTGTCGGGATAATGGTGCTTCTAGTAATGGAAATGCAACTGTAATTGTATAACTCGTTTTTTGGTGTTTCAATTATGGAAATTTAACTGTATAAATAAATGGTCTTAATGCAGTTTTGGCTTAACTGCAGTTTACCAACATTGCTCGGACTCGCTCAGGAATTTTACTTTAGCTAGACCTCGCTATTACAGCAACAACAACCAAAATTATTGGCAAAGTGCAGATTATGGAAAGGGACACAATGATTTTTTTAATAATTTTAAAAGTAAGCGGCTTCACCAATTATTTGCAGTGGAATTAAACGGTATCCATTTTGCATTCTTACAATTCGGTTGTTTTGGGGCCCTAAGGGCCTCACGATCTAATATTTTGGGTATTGGGGCCCCTT
Source organism: Hydrotaea diabolus (assembly GCA_963513945.1). Taxonomy (NCBI): domain Eukaryota; kingdom Metazoa; phylum Arthropoda; class Insecta; order Diptera; family Muscidae; genus Hydrotaea; species Hydrotaea diabolus. The sequence goes on along the minus strand of OY740716.1, from coordinate 126,013,414 downwards.
TGGTCACGCCTATCTATTTTTTTGCTTTTGTGGAAAATATATTTCGCCGCCAAATTTGTTGTTGGAGCGAGACTGAGTTGGTAAACTGCTGTAAATCCGAAATATTAGTGGTCAGATTTTATTTATAACAATAGTTGGTTGTTTTAAAGTAGAGGAGACCTAAAAGCAATGACTAAAGCTAGTACATAGCTGCTTGTGCACTTTTGTTCGATGGTCTGCCATTTTATTTTATTTCAAACGTTCTGTATCGTCTACTTAACGTTTGAACCTCTTCCAACTCATACCCCTCATGTGGTCTATGCTTGTCGCACTGGCAGAAAGATGTTGTAGTCTCGAAAGCTGCGCATTGGCAGAGAACCTGCTCTATCGTTTCGATGTCCTCTATGCATACCTCGCAAGTGTTTGATCTCACTTGTTGTGAGATACGAAGAAATTATGTGCCTTTAGTGGTAAGCGGCTGGTAGGACGCTTACAATATTATTTAGTTCAATCTTTTTAAAACTTAATAGGTTTGTTGTTTTTTTCCATCTGGATCTTACCTCAGATTTTACTGCCCGCTGCAACCAATTATTTGAATTCTGCTCTTATTGCTTGCAAACAAATGGCGTTGTCCATGCATACTGCTTGATAGCTAAACCTTATAGTTTATTCGTTTCCTTCAATGCTAAAATGTCGAGGAACCTATGACGCAACGTTCGTGGCGATACTTCCGTTGAAAACTGGGCCTTGATCGCTGCTTGTCTGTCTAATTACCTACATAATCGTGTTTTTTGTGTTATGATATCGTACACATTACTTAATCTCTACTTGGAATACCGTATAGTACAACGGTTCTTTATACTTATATATACCTTGGACTAATTTTTATTGCCCAATTTGGAGCTGTCGCACAGTAGGGTGTAAGAGAAAAAAATAGGGGTTAATTCTAAGGTTTAATAAAAAGATTTTTTGAATCATTCGACTTATAAATTTGTACAATATATTAAATTGAAAAAAGTATTTTATTACATAAAATTAAAAACATTGGCCGTGTTTGATTGGCAACTAGCTTCAGAGATCGCAGATTCGATGACTTTACAACATTGTTAACAAATAAACTAATATTTTGGTTTGCAGTAAAACTTTTACCATCTGAGTTTTGAAAATTAAAAGCTTCAATTAAAATTGTATTCAACAAAAACCTTTAGCAAGTTTGGCTTTACTCATTTTTAGTGTTTCTTAAAGAACTTTTTTCATTTAATAAAAAGTTTCAAATCAAACGTTTTCTGATGCATAGAATTGATTAATTTTTGTATGCCTATACATTTTTTTGCAACGTTTTAAAGTTATCGTCGGTTATAATACGTTGTTTACCGTCGGCCGGTTTATACGAGATTTTAATTTTTATTAACCGAGCATAAGAATTCATAAGAAAAAATTGAAAGAGACCCTAAAAACAAATACTTTTTGTTATAATAAAATTGAATAAAGACATTTTGATCGAAATTTTTCATGCAATCAAATCAAATTTCGTACAGATGAGAAAAATCTTATATACAAAATTACCGTAGAGTAAGTGCGTACACATAATTTTATCTTTGCGATTTTTTACCCATGAAATTAAATTCCGTTTAATTATTTTCATTGGTTATGCGAAAAAAAAACTGTAAACCGAATTTTCTAAAAATGGATTTTTTGATTAAACCGAAAACCGACATTCTAAAACCAGCCTATTCGCTGTCATAAATGTACTTCTAATAAATTATGTATCTTCATTAATTACTATCATCGTCTTTATCACGCTTTTGCTGTATCCGCTGTACTTCGCTACCCCTTGTAATACTTGTTAATGTAATTAAACGGAATTTTGTTATTTTTTGTATTTATTTAAGTGCTCTAGGATACACAATTTTTCAAGTTTTGCCATCTGGTACAAATATGTATAAGTCTGAAGGTTTACATAAACGTGTACATGTAACATATAGTTTTCCGTGGGACGGAAGCGAAAATGAATTTGGCTTCAATAAATCAGCCATTCACCACTAACTGGGGTTTTTATAAACACGACGTCATAAATGCTTTTACGATTCTTTATCGAAAAACGTGAAAACTCAAAATTTAAGAGATTCGTAGTCCGACTTTTTTAAGAGCCGAATTTGAATAGATTTTTTCCAAAACAGTATTTTGCATATTATCAGTAGTGTATGAACCCAACCTTACCTTCCTGCTTCTAATAATGTGTGAGATATGGTCGTTTTAAATGTTGAGTTGTGTCGGCGGGGCCACGCTCCATCTTCGAAACTTGTTTCCAAATTGCCTGGGCGTATCTCTTGACCAAGTGTAACACACTGTGAATATTTCAGGATGATCAGACTATTATTATGACCGTACTACAGGTTTCTAAAAAAGGGTCGTGTCCCCGACCACTTTGGCAAACAATATTTTAAATCATATCAGTAATATATGAATGTACCAAACCTTACCTTTATTCCTCTAATAACACTAGTCAACAGTCAAAATGTACTCGGGATGCGATAATTTTTTCTGTGTAGATAACCTTGACATGAGCTCGAAAAACGCAATAAAATTTTTTTTTTCGTTTGGTTTTTGTTTTATTTTTTTTTTTTAAATTTTAAAATTTTTTTTTTGGTTAATTTGTTTCGTCCGGCATAACTCGGGAACCACTAGCCCGATTTAATTGAATGCTCGACATATGCACAGCTTTGTCTATGGTAAGGTTTTTTCTTTTTTATTACAAAAAAAATTAAAATTTGTTGGGTGACAAAAATATATGACTTTAGCAAATTTTTGAAATTCATACCTTTACTCAATTGCGAATAAAAGCGAAACGCGTGCATCGATTTTCATGATCTTTGTCTCATTTTGCTCATAGGTTATGTAACTTTACGTAAAAGTAATAAGATTTGACATTTTTTTTCATTTTGGATTTTTTATGGATTTTTTAAAAAAAAAAAATTTAAATCTTTAGGCAAAAAATAAGTTTTTTCCTTTATATATTCATTTTTAACTTGGAAACTGTTGCTTGTATAGGAAAACAATATATGAACAGATTAAGGGAATTGTAATTTTAAATTTTTTAAAATTTAATTCAATTAAATCGGGCTAGTGGTTCCCGAGTTATGCCGGACGAAACAAATTAACCAAAAAAACATTTTTAAAAATTAAAAAAAAAAAAATAAAACAAAAACCAAACGAAAATAAAATTTTTATTGCGTTTTTCGAGCTCATGTCAAGGTTATCCACACAGAAAAAATTATCGCATCCGGAGTACATGAAATTTTATTCATTTTGTTAAGTAGTGTAATCTGTGAGATATGGTCGTTTTAAATTTTGAGGTGTGTGAGTGCGGCCTCGCCCCCTCTTCCAAAGTCTAAATAGATTGTGTATATCGCATGGCCAACTGTAACATACTATGCAGATGTATGTCTTACTTTTTTATATTTGGCCTCTTTTAGACCATGCCATCCTGCTGATTATTCGACTTTTAAAAACAGACTTGTGGCCCCGTCTTACGCGTTAAACGCGTATCACCGTTGAAAATCGATGCACGCGTTTCGCTTTTATTCGCAATTGAGTAAAGGTATGAATTTCAAAAATTTGCTCGACATATGCACAGCTTTGTCTATGGTAAGGTTTTTTCTTTTTTATTACAAAAAAAATTAAAATTTGTTGGGTGACAAAAATATATGACTTTAGCAAATTTTTGAAATTCATACCTTTACTCAATTGCGAATAAAAGCGAAACGCGTGCATCGATTTTCATGATCTTTGTCTCATTTTGCTCATAGGTTATGTGACTTTACGTAAAAGTAATAAGATTTGACATTTTTTTTCATTTTGGATTTTTTATGGATTTTTTAAAAAAAAAAAATTAAATCTTTAGGCAAAAAATAAGTTTTTTCCTTTATATATTCATTTTTAACTTGGAAACTGTTGCTTGTATAGGAAAACAATATATGAACAGATTAAGGGAATTGTAATTTTAAATTTTTTAAAATTTAATTCAATTAAATCGGGCTAGTGGTTCCCGAGCTATGCCGGACGAAACAAATTAACCAAAAAAACATTTTTAAAATTTAAAAAAATAAAACAAAAACCAAACGAAAAAAAAATTTTTATTGCGTTTTTCGAGCTCATGTCAAGGTTATCCACACAGAAAAAATTATCGCATCCGGAGTACATGAAATTTTTTTCATTTTGTTGAGTAGTGTAATCTGTGAGATATGGTCGTTTTAAATTTTGAGGTGTGTGAGTGCGGCCTCGCCCCCTCTTCCAAAGTCTAAATAGATTGTGTATATCGCATGGCCAACTGTAACATACTATGCAGATGTATGTCTTACTTTTTTATATTTGGCCTCTTTTAGACCATGCCATCCTGCTGATTATTCGATTTTTAAAAACAGACTTGTGGCCCCGTCTTACGCGTTAAACGCGTATCACCGTTGACGGTATTTTCGAAAAAATGGCCCAATGATACTGCCAGCCCAAAATCCACACCAAACTGTGACTCGTGGTGGATTCATTGGCTTCTCAATAGCAACGTGTGGGTTCTTTAAACCCCATATACGGCAATTTTGCTTATTGACATAGACACCTAGATGAAAATGAGATTCATCTGCAAACATGATATTTCGGTCAAATTCTTCATCTTCTGCCAAACAATTTTCAGTCCATTGGACGAAGCTATAACGCATCGGATGGGGTTTCCTTATTACATGACAAAGTTCAACCTTTCCAATAAAACCAGAAAATAAAAAAAATGATCAATACTTTTTTTTACAACCGATTCAAATTTTAAATGGCCCACCCTATATTTGAATAATTTAAGAGTAGTAATACACAATTTAATTCCATAATTTCCTTATAACTGTTCTATAATTTATGTCCTTTTATTTGAAGAATGGTGCAAACTTAAATTAGAAATGTTATTCCAGTCAATTTTTATAACCGTTTGAATTTCCATTTTTTTGAATGTAGCTATATTTTCCTTATCAAATACAAACTTGTAAAGACACATGTACACAATTTTTACGTTTTGGAAAGATGAATGCAAAAATACACCATAATTGAAAATGTTAATGTTTCATAAAAAAGAAATATTCTAAAATGTACTCAAAACACAAACCTGCGATCTCAAAAATAATAGCTGCTGGTAATATCAAAAAGCCTTAAGTATGCCGTGGACAAACTAGCGCTATTTTTTTTAAAAAGAACTTATTTTTGAGAGTTCTTTCCCCCATTTTAGGAATTGTGGGATTTTTCTAAGAAATATCTATAAAATGCTCCAATTCTTTATTTATAAATACCGTGAACAAGCTTGTTGGAAAACTGTATGGGTATCATCAGTGCTTCAAAGTTATAAATAAGTAAACGTTTCTTTAACTTATAACTTTGTTTGGTTTTTATTCCCATTTCTATATTTTATGCCATCTTTTGATATTGTTTTCTCACATTCTGATATTTGGCCCTCTTTTGGACCTTTATTCTTTTTTACCCCTTTTTTTTTGTTTTAGAATATTCTGTTGATATAAAAAGGTTTACATCCCTTTTTATATTTTTCGATTTTTTGGGGGCAAGTTTTACCCCTTTTTATCTCCATTTCTACTTTCCATGACATCCTTTTCATATATTATATTGTTATATTGTTTTTAGCCCCTTTTGGACCTTTTTTTACCTTATTATACCCTTTTCAACATTCCATGCCATCCTGTTAATTTAATATTGCTTTTTTAACTTCCTGCTGTTTCATTTCATTTCTTTATTACCTTATGTAATTCGAGACCCATTGGGGGCCTATTAAAGCTAAACTACAATATGCATCACAATGTTAAATAGAACATCATCTAGAAGTTACTAGAAATATTGCAGTATAAAATAAAAAAATATAAATTAAAATAATCATAAATTTTCTTAATAATATGAAAAAAAATCTGATGGTAGCATATACATAAGTGATAATCAAGAAACCAAGGAAAAAATATAAAGAAAAACATTACTCTGTACTTGGACGAAAATTTTCCAATACATTTTTAGGAAATGTCATGGAAGACAATTTAAACGTTTTTAACCTGTTTGGCAAAATCTTTAAAAGTCGGGCTACAATTACGTGGAATGATCGATAGGTGGTGTTACATTTGGAATATTTAACTGTCTCTTGCGAATGGAGTGACTGGAGACAAACGGATTTGAAACAAAGGAGCTAGAATTTTGGAACAAAGGAGATAGAATTTTGTTTATCTTGTAAAAAAGGTAAAGCAACCGAAGGTGCACAAATTCCACAACGGAACAGCCTAAAAATGCATTCACATACGGCGATATATGTGCATGCGGTTCAACAGAATATAAATAGCGCATAACTCTATGAAGCACTGCCTTAATTATATTCATATTACTTTGAGTAGTTCCAGTATATACCAGTATAAAATATTTGGTATAATTAATCCATGAACCTGTTTTGTTTTCACCCAACGAGGTAGAACTAAATTGGTGTTGTATAGTTGACGAAGTATGCAACTAATACGTGAAGCAATACTGTGAATATTCTGGTCAAAGCAACATTTGTTATCCAGCACTATTCCCAAGCACGTTATACTCTGAAAGAATTCTATAGACGTACCATTGTGTTGCAAATCTAAGTTGATGGAAGAGAACGATGAAAACAGTATTGACTTTGTTTTAGAAGGATTAATCCAAAAAGCTGGAGGGCTTTAATACGCTCAATAATTTTAAAACATAATCAGTTTTGGCGTGTAACATAGTGATTGGACCACTGATGTTGCTGGCCTATTGGCAAAAATGAATTTGTCTCAGATTAATAATATTCTTAACCAGAATGGAAGGATTCTTGATTTGATTTTGACCAATGAAATACGTTCATTTCAAGTTATGAGAATGCATCCATTTTCTACTCCGGAGGACAACCACCACCCGACTATAGGTATTTCATTTTCAGTTACATTACCTTACCAATCACCATCTAGTCCTGCTGGTGATTTTTCTAGATTTTGCTTCAAACGTTGTGATTTTCATAGACTTTATTCTCTTTTATTATCTGTTGATTGGAATGCTATCTGCTGTTGTAGTGCTATTGCGGAATTTGATTTTGCTGTTAAGAAATTTTATGACATACTACATGAATTTGTATCTAAAACAGTGCCTATGGAACCCATTGTTGTAGAAAAAACTATGCCTTGGTCTTCTATGGAGTTATGTAGATTAAAAAACATAAAGAGTAAATCATTTAAAAGATTCAAAAGAACAGGACTAACTGCTGATTATGGTAGATATTCCATAGCGAGACACGGTACAATATCGAGGCTCGTCGATGCTATAGGTCGTACTTGACAAGAGTTAGGGACAATTTTAAAAAAGACCCTAAATCATTTTATCGATTTGTTAATTTAAAACGTCGAACATCTTCTAAGCCATCGAGAATAAGATTTAATGGTGTTGAGTTCTCAAGCGATCAGTCTATTGCAAACTGTTTTGCTGACTTTTTCGAAAATACATATTCACTACGTTCGTTTAATCCTGCAATTCCGTACCCTTACAAAATTTCATCAGTAGGTCAAATAGTTCCTCCTTTTTTAGATTTTTCACTTATTGAATTAAACTTGCATCGTCTTAAACCCACTAGTACTTCTGGACCCGATGGCATTCCGAATGTTTTATTGAAAGGCTGCTCGGAATCCCTGGTCTTACCCTTATCCTTATTATTTAATTCATCATTACAATTGGGGTACTTTCCTGATTTATGGAAACGGTCAAATCTGGTAGTCTGTTGGATGTATCGAACTATAGAGGGATTGCTAAATTAAGCGCAATTCCTAAGTTATTTGAAAAAATTTTAACAAATTTTGTTTCACATAACGTGGCGCCCATACTCCATCCATGCCAACATGGATTTCGTAAGGGTCACTCTACTATTACAAATCTACTTCAGTTTTCCTCTGAAGTTATAGATGCATTTATTCGTCGCAAGCAAACTGACGTTATATATACTGATTTTAGTAAGGCATTTGATAAAGTAAATCACAGACTATTACTATTCAAGTTAAACAAAATTGGGTTTAGTAATAATTTCATAAATTGGCTTCCCTCCTACTTAATTGGGAGGGAACTAGTAATTTTATTTGAAAAAAGTCTTTCTAGATCAATTCGTGTTTCCTCTGGTGTCCCACAGGGCAGCCACCTTGGACCTATTATCAGCTCTAATTTACTAATGTTTGCAGACGACGTTAAATTATTTTCCTCTTATGCTAGCTTTGCGGACAGTCACATACTGCAGGGTGATTTGGACAGATTTAGTACTTGGTGTGAATTTAATTTTATGGAATTAAACCTTAAAAAGTGTAAGCATATGTGCTTTTCTAGACATAGTTTGTTGGCTACTAAATTTAATTTATGTGGCTCTGAATTGGCATCGGTTGATTCATTTATTGATCTCGGTTTTATGATGGATAGAAAGTTGAATTTTAATAACCATATCATTACTATGGTAAATAAAGCGTATGGTGTCTTTAATTTTTTGAAACGCTGGGCAAAAGAGTTTACTGATCCATATACTACGAAACAGCTTTATATTTCCCTAGTTAGGCCAATTTTAGAATATGGATCAGTGGTTTGGGATCCCCAATATGATTACTATGTTAACAAAATTGAGTCCGTGCAGAAAAAATTTTTAATATTCTGCTTAAGAGGTCTTCACTGGAATACTGGTTATGAACTCTCTCCTTATAATGGCAGGTTAAATCTTATTAAATTGCCCTCATTGAAGAGTTGGCGAACTATGATGAATACGATGATGGTATATAAAATTATATGTGGGGTTGTGGCTTCTGAATACTTAATATCAAAAATTTCTATTAACATCCCATTTAGACCTACTAGATACTATCAGTTCTTACACTTGGATTTTCAAAGGCACAATTATGCATGTGGTGACCCATTTCGTAGAATGTGTGCTGATTTTAATTCGTTATATCATTTAATTGATTTCTCCTTAGGTTTTGATTCATTAAAAACTAATCATTTTTTATTTAAACTCATTACACCAAGGCTCATTGTCTTCATAACAATTTAGGCTGCTATAAACAATTTTAGTAATTGTTATTATTCGTAAATACCTATGTATATTATGCTTTATATTATTTTTATTGGATTTTAATATTGTAATAAAGACAGGTGATGGTTATATTTTGATTTTGTATTGCATGCTTCTAGTCCTTCTCATACTTTGATTGGATTGTATTAAATTAAGGTGGTGGTTATATTATAAAGTACTAATTTGGTGTTTATATTTTCTAGTTTTTTTTTGTACCGATTGGCTGTTGATAAATATCTGTAGCTAATTTACATGGATGACGTTTCTTGTCATCTCCATAATGGATCGGTCCATAATGTGTACGTTGTCCCTACGTCATGGGGACGTGGCCTCCTCGGTCGGCAGGGGCGGGTGTGAGTGGCGTGGGAACGTTCGTCTAAAAAAAAAAAAACATCCAAATACTGGATTTCCCGCAAAATAATAGCTCAACATCATCAGCAAAAGTGTATGGTGTACACCAAGCGCCTAAACTCTTGAAAAGGTCATTAATAAACAGCACAAACAAAATTGGACCAAGAACTGAGCCCTGAGGGACCCCACTCCCAACAGACGATTAGGAGGATGAGACTCCATTGACACGAACAACTGCTTTCGTCCGTTTTGGCCCCTTTTAATACCGTTACATCCTTAGTTGTGTTTGATCTGTCATCCCCTTGATTAAAAATTGTTTTTTGCACTTTCTTATACATATATCACCCCTGTCGTTTTATTCCGATTTCTTTCTATATTCCATGCCATCCTATTGATTTGATGTTGTTTTTCTCACTTTATGATATTTGGCGCCTTTTGCAATTCCCCCCCCCTGTTTATGCCATTTATATGTTCCATTATTTGATATCACTTTTTTTATTTCGCCCCCATTTGGCCATTTTTAATGTTAATTTAATGTTGCTTTTCTCGCTTCCTTCTTTTCCACCCTTTTTATTCTCTTGAATATTATTATTATTGTTTTTGCTCTTCCTTATATATCGCCCCTGTTCGACTTTTCTTTATCTCCTTTTCTATATTCTATGTTATCCTTTTGATTTAATACTGTTATTGTGATATACATATTTTATTATTGGGACGCATTTTTTTTGCGTCCCTTTTGGACCTTTTTGTTTCATTTTATATTTTTGATGCCATTTTGTTGAATAATATTGTATTTCTTACTTCTTGCTGTGTCGTTCGTGTTGGTTCTTTTTTAGTTCCACATAAATCAATTCGGTGCCGTTCTCAGCAAATAAGGATTTGACCATCCATTTTAGTTTCGTTTCATCCCATTTCAATTTTCAATGTCATCCTCTTGATTAAATATGTATAGTTTTTTTTTTTCATTTTTAACACGTCGCCCTTTTTGGACTTTTTAATCCCCATTTATGTATATATTCCATGCCATCGTGTTGATTTAATATTGTTTTCCTCGCTCTCTAATATTTGGCCCTTTGGACCTTTTTTCATGACACCTTGTTGATTTACTAAGTTTGATCGCACTTTTTTATATTTCGCCAAAAATCTCTCTATACTTCGAATCCAAATTATACTTACTTAAGTCCCACAATATCTCATTAGGGAACAAGGGAAACTTCTCTCAAATTATGAGGGTAGCGTACAATTTACCGCCTGGTTGGTGATAGAATCATTAATCACTTGTTTATGAGGGATAACTTTTTCTCGTTTTTACCCCCTTAGCGTTCTGGCAACAGGCTGATAATGGCTTGTCATCATAAGCTGTTTAGAATTGTAAATGAGCAAAATCGGGCCTCGAATAAAAGTATTATTTTTTTTGGATATTTTCTTTATGAATTATTTTACCCCAACCGAGGGGTGGATGGTATACTAAACTTGTCAATCCTTTTGCAACACCACTTAATATTGGTCGGAGACCATATAAATATATTTTATTAACTGTCGTAATATTCTAGGGCAATCTTTAAAAGGCCGTCCCTCCGAAAGCACGATATCGGTTAAACGAATAAACCTAGGCATAGTTCCCTTGAGGGACTTAAAACTGCAGACTCTTTTAAATTATTAAACGTCCAAAAGTTGCTGGAAAATGACATTTACATTGAACTTGCATCTAATAACGGAACACCATCCGATGCGTTTTCGCTTAGCCCAATGGGCTGAAGATTGTTTGGCAGGAGATGAAGATTTTTACCAAAAAACTATGTTTTCAGATGAAGTACATTTTCATCTCGATGGCTATGTCAATAAGCAAAATTGCCGCATATGGGGTTCAGAGCACCCAAATGTGACTATTGAGAAGCCAATGCATCCACAACGAGTCACTGTTTACTGTGGATTATGAGCTGGCGGCAGCATTGGACCATTAATCTTCGAAAATAAGCAAGAAGCCCCCATTACCGCCAACGGTGAGCATAACCGCGCCATGCTTAACGATTTTTTGTTATCAAAAATTCAAGACATGGACGACATTTGGTTTCTACAAGAGGGGGTCACAGCCAACGCAACCATCGATATTTTACGCACTGTTTTTAAAAATCGAGTAATCAGCCAAAGTTTTGATGTCAATTGGCTGCCTCGGAGCTGTAATTTGAGCCCTTTGAATTATTTTCTGTGGGGAGCCATTTAAAATTAATATTACGCAAAGCATCCAGAGACAATTGAAGCGTTGAAACATGAAATCAAAGCTGTTATTGGGGAGATTTGACTCGAAACAATCAAAAATGTGCTGAAAAATTAGGTTCATCGGATTAGGTACTGTCGAGCCAGTTGTGGTAGTCATACGTATTGATATTGTGTTCGATAATTACACTGTGGAACATTTTTGGGGTTATTGTCTGGGGGGTGAGAAATTCCAAGTCAGGGTGATGGTACTAGGTCAGTATATTAAAACCCTCAAAGGGTTTTGCGTTCGTATGTGCCATTTGATGATTTACAATTAAGTAACTTCACTTAATTGTAAATAAAAGCAGAACGCGTTAATCGATTTCTATGATCTATGTCGCATTTTGTTTATAGGTTATGTGACTTTACGTGAAAATTATAAGACTCTACACGTTTTTCCGTTTAGGATTTATATGTTTTAAAAAAAAAAAATTTTTTTTGGCAAAATTTTCTTCATAAATTTATTTCTAATTGCAAAAATGTTGATTTGGTAGAGAAACAGTATATTAATGGATTAAAAAAAATGTAGTTATTAAATTTTCTCAATTTATTTCAGCAAAATCGAACTAGTCGTTCTCGAGTTATGTCAAACTACGTTTTTGCCAACATTTTACAACTAAGCGAAAAAACATCAAGATAAGGAAAAAATGTAAAAGGTCAAAACTGGCACATACGAACGCAAAACCCTTTGAGGGTTTTAATATACTGACCTAGTACCATCACCCTGACTTGGAATTTCTCACCCCCAGATTGGCTGTTGTACTGTGTTACTTATACATGACAATAAAACCAAAATTTTGAAAAATTTATCAGTAATTTTTTTTAAAGTCGATATATAAGCGCTCCTTCCTATGGCAGAGTGTATAAAAATGGAGTTCAAAACGATATACCTACATAAATTCATCCGTACCAATATTCTCGGCCATAAATTTTACGGATACGTACGGACAAAAAGTCAGTAGGACAAGTCTGTCAAATGGAGAGAATATGTTTTTTACAGCTTCACATGTTTGAGTTGGTAACACTGCCTTATTTGAAAACTTATTAAACATCTGATATGTTGTTGCTTTCGATTGGTTTGCCAATTTATAAGGTTGGACTTCACAAGAGCAACGCTTACAAATAGTTAAAAATTTTAATTAAAACAATGGCTCTGTTCGTCAAACTTAGCAATAGCCACAGTACAGCAAAGAATGGACCCACATAAATCAATTTGGTGCCGTTATAGAAACTAATTAAATAGATATAAAAAATATTTTTCTAAACAAAAATTTCTGTGTCTACTAAAAACACCCTTAATATTATATGAATGGTATTGCTAAGTCGTATCGCACTAACTATGAAAAGCGTCTACCAAGCGGTTTTTGTCCCCTAACTCTTTGCTGACTTTAATTTCTTTCCCACTTAGAACAGATGGTATATCCAATTTTAATAAGAACAAAACCAATATATTCTTGTAGCTTGCTAGAAATTATAATAATAGATGAAATAACAGAATTCTTTAAAATCTATCCAACCGAAAACCAAGCAACACTTGATAACTTTTTTCTAAAGAATTTTTCATAATATGTTCTTTCTTTTCAGAGGAATAAGACTTTTCGATTACGATTCATATAAGCCAAACTTTGAAGGTAAATTCCGTTGCCTAGATGGTAGTCTGGAGATACCATTTCAAGATGTAAACGACGATTACTGTGATTGCCAGAGTGATGGCAGTGACGAACCTAGTACAAATGCATGCACCAATGGTCGGTTCTATTGTAAATATCAAAAAAGGCACATTACCGGGAGAGGCCGCGACATCTTTGTAGTTAGTAGCCGAGTCAATGATGGCATTTGCGACTGTTGTGATGGTAGCGATGAATGGCTGGGAGTTAGTTGTAAAAATAACTGCTTATAATACGAGTATACATATGTAGTTGTAGTAGTAAGTTGGCATCCTTTAGATATAAGGTCACAAAAATATCTTTTTTCATAAGAGAAACCATTCCTTTAATTGTTTATTTTCCACTTATTTCAAATATAATGTCATCCTTCTAAACAATCACAAAGTTTAAGTTTAATTTTAATATTAAGTTTTGGCCACTCATTAATGCTTATTTACTATTGGGTTCAGTTCACATCTCAATGATGTGCTACGATGTGACTTTAGGTAACGTTTAAATGCAATGAAGTGAACACAATCATCATTCTGGGATAAGTTAAGTTATTTATGTAAAAAATTATATTATTTATTATAAATATGTATTTAACATAAGGCAAGCGAGTTTTAATTATAATAATAAAAATTCCATTTTTAAAATGGAAAATTAAATTTATATTGAAAGTTGCCGTTTCTCTTTCTGTAAGGAGCTTAGGGCCTTAACAAACGCGTTTCAATGCGATTTATTTTAGACAAGGACTTTTACTTCGCCCACACTTCTTCTATGTAGATTTGACACCTTCATGTTGTTGCTGCGTGACCTGCAAATAGACACCTAAAACATATGCCTGCTCCGAATACTACTGGTCCGAGCCGGGATCGAACGAAACCCCGGACCTTGGATCTGATTGGTTTGTCAGAACCGAATACACCATCGTGCTACGTCTGTAAGGTGTAATCGTTGCATGGAGTGGGTGCACTTCAGGAGCTGTTCAGGTCTGAACCACATCAGGGAGTATAGTGAAGCAGACTTTGTTGCCTCATGCTGTATCAACGAAGTTAGCAGCGGGTCTCTGGATTTGGTGTTATCATCGTCGTCTACATTTTCGTCGTCGTCATCATCATCCAACTACGAGACTCCCCCGCAGTCTCCCTTGCAACAGCATCAACATATACATCATCTTACACCACAGATTGCTGTTGCCACTCCTGACAGTGCATCAATTTTGCAATTTAATTGTAATGGCCTACGCAACTAAATCAGTGAGGTCATACAATTTATGAATCGGAGAAACATCATGGTCGGTTGGTAGCTGTGTCCCGCGTTATCTGCCAGACATTAGTCCTAGGAGACTTTAATGCTCACCACGAACTGTGGGACAACGACCAGTGGGGCATAGCTTTGGCAGAGCAAATTGATAGCTCTACGTTCTGCACAGTGAATGAGGACGCCCCCACGCGGATTATGGGCGATTACCATTGCTCGCCAGACATCACTATGGCATCGCCTGGCCTGATCAACGACGTCACCTGGCCACCCGTCATCTCACTAGGATCGGACCACCTTCCCATAATTCTCTCCATAAATAGACCAACCGATTTCATAACCTCTGAACGCCGTACGTTTCTCAATCAAAAAAGGCTGATTGGGAGGCCTTCAGAGAATCCACCAACCGCAGCATTAATAATGTAGGTATTCCGTCGGACGTTCGGGTAGCCAAGAAAAAGTTCCGGGCCATCATTAACGCAGCAGCCGCTCGCCATATCCCTGCTGGTCGAATACCCGAAGTACGACCAAACTTCCCAGCAGAGGCAGCGGGACTCGCAGACGAGCGTGATGAATGTCATCACGCTCGTCTGCGTCGCTCCAACCCTACTGACCCTAGAATTAGGGACCTCAACACCGAGATCAGTAGGTTGGTCAACGAATAGAAGCGGAACAAATGGCTAGACCACTTAAAGCAGTGCAACTTGAGTTTCGGAATTGGTAAGTTGCGGACAACGGTCAAATCACTCTCTAACCCTGTAAGGAAGATGATCGGACAGCTGTCACGTTCGGTGATAGAACAGTGACAGAACCGAAGCGGTGCGCGTGTTATTTTAACCGGCTTTTTATTGAGCACCCAGAGAGTGATAAGGCGAAAAGGAGAGTATTGCGTCGTATCCGCGCTCTCCGAGTCGAAGAGGCACTACCACAATTTACCGTTGGCGAAGTTGCCCATGTCATCCGCAGCGCAAAGTCATCAAAGGCGCTGGGTCCGGACGGAATCTCAATGCTGATGTTAAAGCACTTGGATACCCCGGGAGTAGAGTACATGACCAAAGTGCTCAATCTGTCGCTAGCCACTCACGAAGTTCCCGATGCCTGGAAAATGGGCAGAGTGGTCCCGCTACTGAAGCCAGGCAAAGTCGCAAGTAAAGGAGATTCGTACAGGCCGATCTCCTTGCTTTTTCCAGTAGCAAAGACGCTTCAAGCACTGCTCCTCCCCAGCCTTATCGAACACTTTCCTAGTGCTGATCATCAGCATGGATTCCGCAAGCAGCACAGCACAACAACTGCTTTACACGCCATCACCACACGTGTAAGTCGCGGTCTTAACCAGAACAAGCCTAACGACAGGACGGTCCTCGTGGCTCTTGGCCTTACAAAAGCCTTCGACACGGTCAATCATGCCACTCTGTTCGAGGACATTGAAGAAACGTCCCTTCCGCCCAGTTTGGAACATTGGGTCGTAAACTATATGTATGGGCGCCAGTCATATGTAGAATTTAGAGACAGAAAGTCGAAGCCACGTAGAGTTAAACAAGGAGTTCCCCAGGGTGGAGTTTTATCCCCTGCTCTGTTTAACCTCTACCTCTCTAAACTTCCTGCACCACCAGACGGCGTTGAAATTGTGTGGTACGCTGACGATTGCACAATTCTGGCGTCAGGACCTAAGTGGATGACATTTGCGAGAACATTAACTGTTACCTCACTGACTTAGCACGCTTTTTCACTGCGAGGAATATGAAAATATCCGCCTCCAAATCATCAGCCACACAGTTTATTGCATGGACCGCAGAGGTGCGGTTGTCACTCAATGTGAAAGTCGATGAAGTCGCAGCAGCAGTATCCATGAAGTCGCAGCAGCAGTATCCAGCTACCGTGTTAATGTAGTGCTAGGGGAACATCCCCCAGAGATTCCACCTGAGGAGAAAGTACTACCTCGGCAGACGCGCGTGTTTCTGGCGCAGCTAAGATCAGGATGGTGCAGCCGCCTCAATTCTTACTGGGCACGAATTGATGCTAACGTTCCGGACATCTGTCCCGCCTGCCATCAGGGACCACATGATGTACTGCACCTCTTCAATTGTCCGGCCAAGCCCACTCAGCTGACCCCCAGGTCTCTGTGGACGCATCCATAGACGAACAAGACTTCAAAATTAATATATTGTTACAACAACAACAACAACAATAGACACCTTAAATATAATCAAGTTACTTATTTCTACTTTATTATTAATTATTAGTTTATTTATTGATTTTGTTTCTCCGACTTTTCGATGTCTAGACCTAAATGTCGAGCTACTTCGACTGGATTGGTCCACAGGGATTTTGATTGTAGCTGAACCAGTGAGCTAGTTCATGTGGACCATTCCCACAAGCGGGACACGTATTGGGGATGGAGTCCTTTATTCTTTACCAGTAAGAATTCAAACGGCTTCTCCATCCAGATTACGGTAGATTACGCTTAGCTTCAGCAAAGTGTAGTGGACAGCCTCCGGGAACGATATTGTCACGGTAGGTGGAGATTGTAATATTTACCGTGGCTGTGTGAATATCTGTTATTTTCTGAGTTACCATCTAACTAGAAAAATCCAACGATTTTTTAAGATAAAAAAATTGGTCAAAATTTGCATTTTTTGGCTAACATCCTTATCCACGATGTCGAACGATAACGTTCGTACGGTTTCTAAGCGACAAACAGCCACTAACAAGTACCAGAACGAAAAGTCGAAAAAAGTGAGTAAATAAAGGAGGAAGAGTCATGCTAACAGCTGATTTTAATTTTCTCGTAGCAATTTAAATTGTCAGTTTTGAAATTTGACAATGACGTTTGTTGAAGATTGTAAAGGAAAAATTCTGTATCCAACATTCATAATTATTATCAAACATTCACAAAAATGATGTTCATTCTCTTTCAAGTGACTTTGACAATCTAGCGAACTCTTTTTGTTGTTGTTGGGCTAATGACTATACCTTGTTTATTGTACCTTGATAACTCACATCTAGGCAAATTTGAAATTAGTTAAAATTTTTGTTCTGGCAACAATTTCATTCATTCGTAACACGCAAGGCTATGCAAACGATAAGTCAAAAGATAGTGACTTCGGTTTTGATACGAAAGTGAGTGACTGGCTTTCGTTTGACATCGTGCGGTTTTGCTATCCAGTCAATGTCATTAATGCGTAAACCTAAAACACCGCTAGTTTTTACATGTTTTTTTCGATGTAGTACCTGGTGGTTTGAATGTTCCCTCCCGTGACATTTAGGAGGAATTGCTTTGTTATAAGCGTACAATAATTCTTTACCATATCTGTTTCCTTGCGTAGGTGTCTGGGATATGCGAACACAGCAGCGTTCTAGCATTTTTGGAGCTTCTTCCACTGGGTCCATTGACCTGAATATACAAACCAAATAGTGAACAGTATTGCTGATGATGATTTTGTTGGTGATATTATGAGGTCTCCTTCAGCGAAGAAACTGCCCAGGGAAGAGAGATACTCATTAACAGCGCCACATATGACATTAACATCATGGCCCGTCGCCAAAAACATGAAGTCGTCGGCATTTGATATTATTCCCACTTCATCTGGTGGTGCCGGGAGTTCCGAACAGTAGAAATTAAACAGTAAGGTGAGAGAACAACACCGTGAGGCACCCCCTGTTCAATTCTACGTCGAATCTCAAAGGACTAACACCCACACTTACAGTTTATCAGTCATAGTAAAAAAAATTTAGCCATATTTTTATCTATAAATTGCGTTTTAGTTTTGTATTAAGTGTCAATCTTTTTTATTTTGTTTATTTCTAACAATAAATGTGCGACTTTTGAACGACTTTTTTCACTACATTCAGTTTCTCTGTCGCAATACAATCGACTTGATCGCTCTCAGTATGTTCGAATTGAGCATCAGCATGTTCGAATAGGAGCTCCTATATATTTCTGGCCTAATAATGAAAATGCGAATATTTATCATCAAAAATGGTTTTATTGTTTTTCAAAGCATTCTTCAGCATGATTTTTACACTTTTGCATGCGCTCAAACTAATTGTCAAAGCATGTAGTTTCCACTCCAATAGAGACATATCCAAAACATGGTTTTTGAACGCTTCAACAGCATATTCTGGCGACGATAATCGTTGACCACGCATGTTTTTCTTGATGTGCGGGAATAAAAAGAAGTCATTGGGTGCCAATTCAGGGCTGTACGGCGGATGAACCACCCATCAATTCGACGTTTTGGCCGGTCAAAAGGCGCTGGTTTGAACCGATGTGTGAGAGCTCGCATTGTCATAATGCAAAATGATTCGTCTTCTCTTGTTCGTTTTTTGAATTTCTCCGAAGACTTCAGACAAACAAATTGTGGTGTACCACTCAGAATTTACCTCCTACGTTGCTCAAGCGGAACAGTCGCCACATGACCAGTTTTGCCGAAGAAACAGGCGACCATTTGCTTTGAAGTGCTTCTTCCACAAACAACTTTCATTGGATTTGGCTCGTTTTCGAATATCCACACGGTCGATTGCTGTTTCGGGCTCATATGCAAAGATCCATGATTCTTATAAACTTTTGAAGCACAGCAACCGCTTTTCTCTCTCAAAATTTCTTTGCACCAGTCGACACGAGCCTTTTTTTTGAGCGATTGTCAAGTTGTGAGGGATCCAAAGAAAACAAACTTTTTTAGGGTTAGGTGTTCATGCAATATCGAATGTATGCTGGTGAATGAAATGCCCGCACGGCACGGCATTAATGTTCTCTGGCACAACGGCCGTTTTTGGACGAGCTTCGTCTTTCAGCAATCGTCGGCCACGATTGAATTTATTAAACCAATTTTTCACAGTCCTTTAGGATGGTGCTTCATCACCGTACAAAGATTTAAGTTTATCGATGCACTCTTGTCGTGATAGTCCACGTCGAAAATGTTCACGAGTTAATTCCATTTTTTTGCCAAAATGATTCAAGTCACTGTAAACAACACAAATGATAACCGTACGTCAAAACGTTCTGAGTACGT
This sequence comes from Hydrotaea diabolus, assembly GCA_963513945.1. Lineage (NCBI taxonomy): Eukaryota > Metazoa > Arthropoda > Insecta > Diptera > Muscidae > Hydrotaea > Hydrotaea diabolus. The sequence goes on along the minus strand of OY740716.1, from coordinate 125,993,780 downwards.
TTATGCTAAAAAATGTCAAATTTTCCTATGGAAATGTCAGATGGCGCCAGATATACTTTATATATCCATTCTAAACTTTATAACACTGTTCTGCGACCGCCTAATATGATATTTTGAATCCCCACCAGTATTTGAATTTTTAACGCTATGCGGAATATTCGTTTTTTCACTAGATAAGATTAATCGAGTCTTAACAGAAAACTCCACAAATGTCTAAATCAGAGAACAGTTTGAGTGTCATATATCATCACACACCACGTCATTTCAGTAAAACAACACATCATACCTTTTATAAAAATGAGTATGACGAATATCACGGATTGCATTGAATGTCTTCTGTTAATCCCACATAACACTCACAAAAGCTGTATTCATTGCTTCAACGATTGGTATGAATAGTTTCAATGCTGTTTAATGGCAGGGTTACCATTTTCAAAAGAAGGGAAAAGTGTCCTTCTTTTGCAACTTATACTGCTTGTAGCCTTATTCATTGTTATTTAAAATTATATTTGCCGTTCTCCTGCTGTATTTTACATTAAAAGTTTTAGATTGAAGTTTATAACAATGTGCAATGTTTCCCCCATAAATGTCGTCGCTGAAAGTGCCTTAAAGCCCTAGAAAACAAAACAAATGGGGAAATGTGTAAAAACATTTTCCAGTATTATAATGTGCTAAAGGATTATGGATGATATGATATGGAATGGTTTTAGTTTTTCTTTTTAGAGATTACTTCCCTGAATTTCCCTAAATTTTTCAGAGATGACCAAAAATGGTGAAGACAGTTAGAAAAAGTTAAAAAAGATTGTCATGTTAAAAAATTTGAAGCACTAGATGCAGTTTTTCGTGCTAGTTTGTCTATGCTACAATTGTGCCGAAGACAGAAATCAAAATTCCAATTGGTTTAAGAGGTATTGTATTAAGTAAAGTCTTCTTCTTTGTAAAAATCATTTTTAGCCAAATTTTTTATGAGGCCATAAAATTCAAACAGCAGCTAAACTAGCAAACCAAACCAAATGGGGTTACGTTAGATTGGAGACGAAATTCGAAAAGCCGCACTCTAGAAGGAGTTTGCACTGTTTACCAACTTTTCTTTAAGAACGGTAGAACTTTTTCTATCCGGTCTAGGTTATCGACTTCCAACCTAAAACACCACTATTATTATTATAGTTTTTCATGTTTATTTCCCCAATCGTCGCCGAAAAATTAATTTTATTAATAATAGTCTAATTTTTCCGTTTATCTGTATGCACTAATAAACACATGCAAATAGGACTTGACCCTTTTTATACTTATACATAATTATATTGAACTATTGATCATGATTAGTGTAGTTTTTCCAATTACTGTCATTTTTTTTGGCACAAATGTCCTCCTTCCCGAAAAATCTTTTTGGTAACCCTTTTTAATGTTTTCTTGAGAACATTGATCGGCAGCTGTGTCGGAACCACATGCATCTGCCTAAGAAGCGTCTTCTCCTCTGATGAAATCTCCGCGGGATGACCCTTCCAGACCTGCCTGGTAGTTTTGATAATCTAAAAGATCTCTTTTGTATCGCTGGACCTCTGTCTCTAGATCGTGATTGTCATTCCTATTCTGCTTGGGAGAAGGCAGCCTGTCCATGCAATGGTGGTTGGGATGACTACTGCGAAAACACCCAAGCACTGCTTAGACACCAATATCTGCTCCTGACGTCTCCCTAATGTAGATGTTTATCAGAAGACACGCGGTTGTTGTTTTAAGGGCGTCTTTCTTGCAGGTCTGAATTTTCTTCCACTGCGTCATACTCACGTTCGCCGGCCACACCTGCGCTGCGTAGTTCGCTACAGACCGACCTATCGTTTTGTAAGAGGTCAACAAGGATTATTTGTCAGCTCCCCAAGTACTGCCGGCGAGTAACTTGAAGACCTTGTTACCAGTGCTAGCGCTGACATAAAAAGTGGCATATGTTTTTTTTTTAAAAAGTGGCACAGTTTTTTTTTAAAAAAAAAAAACACTTGGAGCAAGGTAAAAGTTATAGAACATGTTTTAAATAATTTTCTTGTCATGCAAACATTAAATTTTATGGGTTTAAAATCAATTTTTTTTGTGGCGTGACAAAAAATGTTGACAAAATGGTGAAAACAATGAAGGTCATTTCAAAAGGAGTCACGAAAAGTAAAAAAGTGACACAAAAGTACAAATAGTATAACAATAAAAAAGTGGCATAAAAGTCTCAAAATTGCACTTTAGTGGCACAACGGTAGCACTTCTTGTTCCTGCTTTTCACCTTATCGCAGATAGCTACAGCACATGCAGAGGCTCGAAAAAGGTTTCCAATGTGACCTTAAGGTTTTCGGTGTAGTTAGCAGTCAGGATGTTAACGTCATCGACTTTCACATTATGTGGCAACCGCACATCTGCGGTCCATGCAGTAAGCAGTGTAGCTGATTATTTGCAGTAAAGAAGCGTTCTAATCTAGATATTTTCTGTCTCTAAATTCTACATATGACGGGCGCCCATACACGCAGAAAAGGTATAAAGTATAATTACTATATGGTCGCGGCAATAATAATGTTCTCTACAATAGTTACATGTTCGTGCGTGTGAATCAAACTATGGTTGTGAGGATCATATTATTGTTGTATATGAAAGAAACTATGGTTGTGAGGATCATAATATGGATTTGGGGATCGTAGTATGGTTGAGTGTGATTATTAATATGGTTGTGGGGATCATAGTATGGGTGTGTGTGAATTAAACTATTGTTGTTAGGATCATAATATTGTTGATGAAAAGGATTATGGGAAGGAGGTCCAGTCCAAACGAGATCCGTCCGGTCCGGTCCAAACGATGCCACAGTTCGTGGTGAACATTAAAGTCACCTAGGACCAATCGGTTATTGACTTGCAGCAAATTGCCAATACAGGTTGGGTCAAAAGTTACGATGGGGTTTAAAACTTTAATAACTTCTTTTATTTTTTTAGATGATGCACGAGTAATATACAATATGGAATTTTTTTACACTAAGTATGAAAAAAAATAATGTCACTTAAATGACCAGCGTTTTCAGCTTCGCACTGATGGGCTCGATTTAGATCATATTTCATAACATTTTTCAAAATTTGCGGCTGTAGCGTTTGAATTTCTGCAACTATGTTGGTTTTAAGTTGTAGGATTGTCTCGGGCTTGTAACATATACTCGCTTCTTTAAATAACCAAATAAATAATGGTTTATATATCGTAGAATTTATGTTATATTCGGATTCAAGAAGACTGTTTTGAAATACCCGTACGACCATAATTAATAAAGAGAAAAAAATTCTGTGTTTCTTGAGTCCAATATGTCCCTTACATGTTGGTTCCTTACGGCCCTATGACCACGCCTATTTATTAAATGTTTAATGCGGCTATGGCTACGACTTCCAAGAAGAGATAATTTAAAGTTAATTATATTTGTTACATAGCGGGATTTTAAAAAACAAATTTAGCGGTGAGTTTTTTTAATCCCTTTACCCCTTTTGCCCGATTTGGTCATAATGCGCAAAGTTTCACAGCCGTCGGGGTTTAGCTTTGCGGCATGTTTTTGACATGCCCAAATTGATTTAGAAAGTTATACTAAAGCAATCGTTATGACTATAGAAGCGTATAACATACTTCCTACATCAGCAAAAACGCTTAATACCCCAGTTTAGTGAGGGTTAATGAGAGTACGCATTACGCAGATGGATTTAATAAATACTTACGCTAGGTGCCTCGACGCTTTTTTGTAACATGCATATTTAAATAGGTCATATGAATTTCGGAGTTTTTCTTTTATTTTTAAGTATTTTTATCTTAATGCCTAACATGTATTAAGTTACGACAAATGTTTGCTTTTTTAAATTCTTATACATCGTATAAATTGTTGATAAAAAATATTAAAATTATTTCGAACGAACAGTGACCCTGCATTAACATCAAACATGGTTTACATTTCATTGTCATCACATTGACATGAAACATTGCAATTTGAATAAACCTTTCAGAAAACATTTTACATATGACTAAAACAAATTTAGGTCAAATATTTGCAACACATATATATCGAGGATATTTTGGAGACAAAGAAGCTCCTCTATATAAGTTTCATTTATTTATTAATACACATAATTTTCTACGTTTGATGAATGAATTAAAATTGTCGCACATACTTTTTATTTTAAATTTGGTAATAGGGATTCTAATCAAGATTAATAAAGTCTGCCGGACAAATACTGTATACAATTTTGGTATTTTTTACTTTTTATACAAATAATAAATTACATATTTTATGTATAATTTATGAAGTGAAACGCATTAATGCAATTTTGAACTGCTTATTCGAAAAGGTACTTTTTTAAAGTGTGTTTATACGTTAGCTTTTAGGATGTACGCATGATTTTGTCATAATTTTCTCAGTTTTCTTGCATGCTTTTACGTGATTTGCAAATATGTTTACCTAACAATTTTAGGCTATAGGTTATATAATCTTAAGAAGTACGTAGTTTTAGAGAGCTCTACATAATGTAGATACTACCATTGATTTTAATTAAAGTTTATCATATCGCTTATCATCTACAAACATATGTTATATTAATGTTTTATTAATACTTTATGAAGTTTTTATAATATTTAAAATTTTTTATGTTAAGACTGAGTTTAGGCTATTTAATGTTCATTATTACTTGGAAAGTGGGAGAAACGTAATCCAATCATTTAGGGCATTATTCTTATTGCAGCAGTTTGTAATAATGTCAAGTTCAAATATGTAAATGGGATATTAATAAAATTCTATTTTTTTCATAAAAACACTTTAGTGTATGCAGCTGTACAGTGTCCGTAGATTATTGATTCAGTTGTTGCAAAATAGTTTGGTGGATGCACACAACAATTTTAAAATTATATATCGATATGCGAAATGAGTCCGGAAGTATCTTATTAAAACTTTAGCGTAAATAGCATGTGCTTCATTCACTGTGCACACAGTACACACTTAGCTTGTTATCATTCTAAGGTGTTGTGATTTTCTGATATTTGTTTATTTTGCATACTATAAATTAATGACAATTACAAACCCGTGAATGCAGATTTCATGTTAATACAGTTTTATTGGAAGTATTTTCTTTGTGGAAATGATAACATTTTTATCGCAGATGTACGTATGCGAAGTGATTGCAATCATAAAAGAACATTAAATGAAAAAAAACATCGTATAAAATCTAAATAGAATATGAATTGTAGAAAAATCTTATAATTTTATTGCACTGGAACAAAATTATAAAAAGGAATATATTTTGTGTTTAGATTGGGTAAAACCAGATAGTATATAAGCATAATATGCACTAACTTAACTGCATACATATACTATTAAAATTATTTAAAGAATGAGAACCTTCTACATTTTTACATTCCTCTCATGGGAACTCGCAGAGGGAGAGTTTGTTTAATTATCCTGAAATCTAAGAGATTCAACGACATAGGGTATAATACAATTTTTGTAGCTTACGTTTTGACTTACACTGATGATTATGATGGTGGTGATGATGATGATGATGATTACTATTATTTTGGTTACTACTGTGCGCTTGATGAATATGCGAAGTTGTGCTAACATTGGTTAAGTTGGAGGTTGTCGCAGATTGCTGTTGAGCTGTGTGCAGCTGCATCTGAGTGCTGTTTAATAACATATTGTAATTATGGCGAAATCGTTGAGATGTCGGTTGATAGGTTTGATAATTAAAAAAATGATTTTGGTGATTGATATTTACAATTGAATTTGTAGCAGATGTTGCTAGCGATGACGACGACGACGATGAGGACAGAGTGGCAGCAGTTGCAGCGACAACTGATGAAGATATTAAAGCGGCTGCTGCTGCGGCTAAACCACTTGAGGACGTGGAGACCGAAGTGGCGGCCGCAACTGCGGCTGAAGCAATGCAATGTAAAATATGATTCTGTTGCTGCTGATGTGGATGATGCTGTTGTAGCATTTGCTGCTTGTGTTTATGTGACAGCTTGCCATGATTGTGGTAATGATGATGGTGATGATTCGAGCGTCTTCGATGATGATGGTGGTGGTGATGATGGTGACGATGTCACTTCTCTTCATTGGCTGGTGTTTGCTGTTGTTGTAAATGTGGCTGCTCATTGTTTTGGGTATTTGTTTGTGTCGTTACTTGCACTTGTTGCATCTGTCCAGGCTGCAAGGCTGGCTGCTGATGTTGGCTTTGATTGTGTATATGTTGGCAGAATGCTTGTAATACTTCAAAATGCGTCATCAAATTGGCTGTTTGGCTATCGTAATGCAAGTGACGCGTTATCTGTGCACCTAAACGTCTCAACAAATCTGTGAATATTTTCTCTTCCTTTCTTATCCAAGGCCGACGGTCGTCTTGTACTTGATAGGGTGTTAAATGAACGTGTATATTAATTGCTGAAAATTTAATGAATAGATGCAAGTTTAAAAAACCACACAAAATTTGCCCAATTAAATATTAGATAGTTTACCCATTCTAGTCAAGGTTTCCAGCAAGCTTCTAGACGTGATCCATGTATTCTTTTGACCTCCATGTCCACCATCCAACCAATACATATCCTTTATACGTGATAGCAGACGTCCCATGGTGCTATCGTCAGGCGTTAGAGTTTTCAAATAATGAAACTCATAAATAAACTGCAATTATTAAAATAAATTAAAATACAGACCTACAATTTTCCATACTCTTAAAATCAAGCATATAAATATAAAATCGTTTTGGAGAACTGAACACCAAGGCAACTATACTAATTGTACAAGTATATAACAAATGCGTTTGTTGAGAATTCTAAATTCATCCTAAGATCGGTGTAGTTTGATATTAACTGTGCATTTTTAATAAGTTAAAATGGATTGATAAAAAATAATATTTAACTGTAACACAGGACTTTTTTGATTACTCAACAAATAACATCTGTTTTCGATTTATTTCTTACATATCTTAGCAAAAATAGCAATAACGCTAAAGTTTCAGACAATACATTTGTCAATTCAAAAGTTGAAACATCTCTCATAACAGTTTTTCTTTGCGACTGCCTGGAAAATTCGCCGTGGATGATTGTTACTAGTGACTACAATTACAAGATAACAATCCTGTTGCTATGTAAGGACTTAAGTTCTGGCACACTATGCTTAACACTGATTACATCTTTTAAAGTCTACCTTTATGTATGTAGTCAAGCAATAATGTCGTGTGCCTGCACGACTTAAGGTTAGCTAAACACTTTTAAGATCAAGGTTGTGAGGGAATTTCCCTCCAACGCCAAGGCACGGGTCAGTTGTACACTTAAAGGTCGACTAGCTTGCGCAAGCCGTCACTGCGTACGATAATCCATTCCCTTACGGCACACACGCGGGAACAACATAGAGGATGAGGTGAATTGAAGGTGAGCCAAACAAGTGTAGTCGGCACTGGCAACACTGTCGATCGGAATGGGGTAAAGTAAAATCAAGAAGATTCAACTAGGCCTCAGCGCGAACGAGTTCTATAAGGTTTTTCAGGACCAGAGGTCGTCCAAATCCATGTCTTAAATTGAAGTAAAAAAGTCGGATAACATGACTCTAAACGGTATTCCCAACATTGTTTTGGAAGAAAAATGGTCCAATGATGCAACCACTCCGCAAACCGCACTAAACATCAACTCTCTGTGAATGCATTGGCTTCTCGGCAACAACGTGCAGGTTTTTCAAGCCCCAGATGCGGCGATTTTGTTTGTTAACGTAGATCATATAGAAATGAAAATACACCTTGTCAGAAAAGATGATTTTTCGCCCAAAATCGTGGTCCAATTCAAGCTGCTCTAAGGTTTCATATTTCCTAACGTTGTTCAAGCGTAAAGCTTCTCATTTCATTATGTGGAGGTATGACTTACTGACTTTCAGTTAAGACCTAGAGCGGGAATCAGCTGTCATTGTCAGCATAACCTATGATTTAAAAAGAAACTTGTCTTTGGCCAGACAAAGGTTGCTTATAACGGGTTCTCCGAGCTCGGACAACTATAGGGGGTGTGAAAATAACATCGACCTCATTCTAGTTTGTAATAAACGCTCAATAGAAGTTGATAACTGGACTTCCACCCGCCATAGTGGACGTGTGAGCTATCGCAGATTCGAATAGAATCACGGAGAGCTTGGAAGCCATACAAGGATAAGCTAAAGGAGTATAAGGAAGCAAAGCAAAAAAGCAATCCTGAATAGACTTCTGTGGATCGCTAGAAAAAAACAAACACTGAGCAAAATAATGAAGAAAGATCACACGAATGAATCCCTCTTACGTCCCCGGTACGTGGTCAGACTCAGACGAATCACTTGACATTCTTCTTAGAAGCACTTCCCAAAATGTACGGATACAACTAACGAAGAGCAGCCCCCAATAACGAAATAGGAAAACAGCATCGAAAATGACAACAATTAGTTGGAATTAATTGAGCATTAAATAAGGTGTTCTTGGTGCTCTAGAACCAGATCATCAATTTTTCGCACTCAACTGGTCAATACTACGTCAGCAGGGCCGTAATTGGTTGCGTTGTTGCGCAGCCCTAGTTGAAAATTTGGTCTAAGAAAAAGAATTCTGCCCCCAGGAATGAAGCGCCTTGCAGCCTTGAGAACAGTTTCTCGGAAACTGGCTATAATTCTGGTAGGGAATTCTTCATAGATAGAGGCGAAGCCGATTCGTCTATACGATTCCCAATTGCTTATTTGCAAAGTAAAAAATATGAAGGAAATGCTGAAGTCGGTCGGTCGGATCAGCGAAGGGTGGATGGTACACTTAATTTGTCTTTCCGTTCGCACCACCACGAAATATTGATCGGAGACCCTATAAGGAATATATATTATTGATCGTTAGTATCCTTAGATCGTTAGTTAGTAAAATATATATTAAGAGCGATCCGTGCGTGCGTCGGTTAAAAGCTCGATGGCAGTCAAACGTATTTACCTAGGATCCTGAAAATGTGCACGATGATGGCTTACATTCGTAAGCTTATTTGGGTTGTAAATGTGAGAAATCAGCCGATGGAGAAAAAAATTTCCCTTTAATGAACTAAATGTACCACTGAAAAGGTACATTTTTTGTGTATTTTCCTTGCAAATAATAATTTTTGCGGACGAACAAAGGTTTAAATGTGAACGTTAGTTGGGACGCACTTCATACCTAAAAAGGATATAGTTGCTGAACGTTTTTGCCCATGTGGCCAAAAAACGGGCGGCGTGTGGGTACTTCAATTAAAGTCAATTATGGTACTAATCCAAATATGGATTTATTATAAAGTTAAAGTTGATATTACGGTCGGACGCCATGGCAGAAAGGTCCCAAAAGGGGCACATTTTACTTTTTGGCTGCTTTAATAGCCAAGAGGACAAATTAACGGTTCGACGTTTTTACTTGTTTTTAATGAGTACTAAATTTATACAAATTGGATTTTACACAATTTGCATTTTATTAAGACGGAATCCGCCAACAGTTACATTATTATGTAGTTCTCATATATCTATATCACGAATATAGCTACTATGAGTTTCCCCATTTTTTCCTTAAAGAACCATTTGAGCCGATGCATTTTTACGACTAAAACAAACTGCAATGACAATTTTTTCTTTACAAAATTTTGTTTGCAAATTACATGCGGAAAAAATTGTTTTGGTTAACAGAAACACGATAATTCTAACATATTTGCAAAACGACTTAGCAAGTTAATTGCAAAATTTTGTTTTGTAAAACAACCATTTTTCAATGCCTTCGCGGACTATGGTAAGCAAAGTGAAGGGCATATTTAGCTCACCTGGTGAAAAAAATTTGGTTGATACTGCTGTGGCTGTGTTGACAATCCTTGGTCGGGTTGATCCCGGGTCGCTTCGCAGCGTATTTCTTATTGTCGTTGGAATGTTTGAAAGCAGTTGTCCACCCTGGTGTTTTTCTAATAGATTTATAGTTAAAAACCCATTATGAGCCATTACAAACCGAACTATTAGACTCTGCTGGGTTTGCGGACTTTAAAGGAAACAAAGTAGCAGATGAATTGCCTCTATCTGTGCCTTAATGGGCTGTTAGAAACATGAATTTGAACCAATGTTAACCTAGCATGATACATGTAAGGTTGCTAGAGCTCTGTGGCATAAACAAGTCGGGAACGAATGTATACGTGCTCGAAGGTGTCTTGAAGGATATGAATAGTCAAATTCTGCAGCCTGTGTGAGGTGAGAAGGAAATTGAGACAGTGGACCACCTTGAGTTATCCTCCTTCAATATGGTAGATCTTACAAACAGTTTATGGTACGTCAACGGCACCTTCCTACAAAACTTGTAGCGTTGTTTATTGTTGATTTAGGACAATCACAATATACCGTCTATGTATTACCGAGTCGATGTATCGCGTTTCAAATTTGACTCGGTTACAAGCTCTTCTAATATAAATTAAACTTTATTAAAACAAAGACCGATGCATCAATTTATTGCCGTAACGAAACTAGCGAGCATATCCCGGGAGACAGTAGACGAGTTGGAGCACATGAATTACATGAATTAGGGGATCCCGAAGTGTCATATATATATATATGAAAATCCTTACTTAAAGGAACATTCGGATTTTTTTTTAACAAAATTGTAATTACACAAAATTTTTTTAGAAATATACATTTTAAAAACTCATGTGTATTGTACTCTTTCCAAAACGTTGTACTTAGTACAGATACACAAGATTAATTTTATATTCTATCTATACCAATGACAACTTTATTCATTGATTGCAAGTATCAACATCGACTGAATATTTAAGACTGTATACTTCGAGATTACAGAAGTTTTGAATTTGTTAATAATCTTAGTTGAAGTTCTTACAGACTGTTTTAGGCATATAGTCTTAGAAAATTGTTAGATGTATAAAATACTATCAAATGTTACGATTTTTACACCGTTTTAGATTGGACTCACTTGATTGAGAACGACACAGCCCTTGCTAAAACCAATAAGGATTAATTTGGATTTATCAAGATTTAGATTTTCCCGCCACCATAGTGGATTACTTTGTTGCTGTTGCTGCTGTGGTGATGAAAGTGGTTGCGTTTGAGCCTGTTGTTGTAAGGAACAGTCGTTACTATTATTTAGATTGTTAAAGTGCTGTAGTTTGTCATTGTTCAGGCCAGACTGAGATAAAATTTGCTGTGAAGTATTTATTGTAGTAGATGACGTTGAAGTAGCAGGGTTATTCGCTATCATGGCTGTACCTTCGTTAGTATCACTATCCGAACATGAAACCGACGCACTACTAGATACAGCATTAGTATCGGTCGGGTTAGAAAAAATTACAGCACCGTCGGCATCAACAGTAACATTTTCTTGAACCTTAAAAATACAAAATTCGATAAATGTTAAAATAAAACGGAATTAATTTAAATACCTGCAAAATATCAATGTCCATGTCTTGGCTGCTATCACTAGCATTTGAAGACGATGATGAAGAATCGGAAGATGTATTTGATAGAGTTGATGAAACCAATACCGCAGCAGCAGCTGCTGCTGCTTGCGCCGCTTGATCTAATATCTCATTCTCCGGTATTGATATTAGACGTTGCGATAGATTTTGTAATAACCTAGACAACACAAAATATATGCAAATTATTAACTGAATTAATTTATGTGCCGGCAAATCAGTTTTATACTTTTCTAAGTGTTGCAGGGCGTGGTTCATGGGAGTGTGATCCGGCACACCAGCGTTATTGCCGCGAACAAAGTTATCAAAACAGCTAAACGTCTTAAATTCCATTCTATATTTGTATAAAAATTAAATAATGTATTAATTCAGAAAATCGTCTTTATATGATTTTCTTAAAACGTAAACAGTACATTTTACATTTTTACAAAAATACCAACCTCACTGGTCGCACGACAATGATGTGTGAACGTGGAAAAGCTTCTCGCAGTAGAATAGCGGAATTTTCTAAATTGTATTTCATGTACCCACGACTATCACGATTTGTTTCCATGCTTTCTGGAAAGTCCTAAAATTAAGAGAAAATAGTATTTATTTAAAACAGGAGATTAAGATCAAATGTAGATTTATTTATTTGATATTGAGTTGTGTCTTAAGCTTTTATCACTTCACATTGGCGTTATCGACTTTACCTACCTGTACATCTCCACCAAAGTAAACAACGGCAGTTGAATCGTCCACATTTTGATTTTGTTGTCTTATAATCGGCGGACAGTATACGATATCATTGGTTCTGTTTTGGAACCCAGCAACAGAAAATATTCGAAAGGGACCAGCTGACGTGCTTGGTGTGCATAAACGATCCGCACTGCCACCAAGCATTACCTCAGAGTTCGTGACACGTTTTTGTAATTGAAAAAAATTATCAATGGTTACCTAAAAATAAAAGTGTAAAAAGTGATATATATGTATTACATATATATTAAATTAAATATGTTTGTGAGATCATGTGAATCATAAAAACGATTGATAATTTTATTTATATCAGGAAACTGCCCCCGATAGAATTCTTATACTCACGGAAAACCACCGAAGAAAATGTTAGTTGTTTTTAAGCATATTTAAACCTGGGTTACATTTGTTATAGGGTAATTAGTTCGAGTTTTAAAAGCCGGAGTTTCGGTTTTTTAAGACTAGAAAACCCGAGTTTCTTAAAAATTTCCAGGTTTTGATAAAACTGGCGTTTTAAGTCGGTTAGCCGGTTCTAAGAGTCTCTCGGGTGGATAATTCTTAAACTCATTAGTTATTCAGAGTAAACGTTTAGTCTTACATATTTGTAAAGAAGGGCGATATTGGGTATTTCCAAATAAAATCGACCCAAAAGCTGCTTTTCGAAAACTAACCTCTTCGGTTTTTATGAAACTTGGCACATATATACTCCTCGTCGTTGTCTGTTATATAACACCTGATTTGTGTTCAGGTACGGCTTGGTTCCAATCATACAGCACATCAACGTTTGCAAAAGTTTGTCGGTGTTTGGGAAATTTTACAAACAGATTTTTGTTGTACTCGACAAGAAGACCTACAAGAAAAACTGTACCACTTCCCAGAAATTTTTTACTTTCGCATTGAAAATTATAAGTATATATAAGGAAAGTAAAATGGGTTCTTATGCAAAATGAAGTAAGTGCTCCAGTAAAAGTTTGGCGAACACACTCTGAAATTTTCACACATACTAGGAAAGTCCAATCCAAGGTTGTTGCGTGAACAGACGATGTAGTTCTGCTGGTAGAAGATAATTTCCTTCCCATGCTCAGCGTGGTCATGCAACAAGGTCTTAATAAGCTATCTTACTTTTTTAATTCCCACGACGTTAAGGAACAAGGGGAAACTTCTCTCAAATCAGTGAGAAGTGCACGATGTTATTCGTATGCTCAAAGACAGAGACCTACAGATTTACGCCGGCTCCGAACGGCTAATGCATATTATAGAGAAGCTTTAACATGGCTTGGAAATAAATCCCTTACTAGGAAAGTCGCCGGCATTTACGAGGTGGAAACCCTCCGTTGAATAATTATTAGATGTTCTTGGCCGGATTTGAACCTTAGTTTAGTGGCATGATAGTCGTGCACACTTCTATCACAATGCGGCGGCCCACAATAAGCTATCAACGTAGACAAAAAGCTGTGAACTGGGAATTAATCCCAGGAAGATAAATTTGTTTTGTCCACACGCAGATATAAGTTAGAGAACTTTAGACAACCGTCATCGGATGGTGTACAGTTGTGTTTCTCAACTGAGGCCAACTACCTCGATGTGGTTCTAGATCACATGCTGAACTGCAGAAGGAAACATATAAGGGGGTTAAATACGTTTTATGTGTGCAAAAACTTAATAGGGAAGAGTTGGGGTCTCAAACCATAAATAGTGAACTGGATTTATAGAGACGTAGTTAGACCAATCCAAACGCATGGCTGCATAGTCTGTTGGGACTCAATGAGTAAGGGAAACTTAAGGAAAGCACAAAAGAAAGTTCGAAGTCTTGCTGCTCTATTTTTGAGGGGGGAAAATAATAGCAGGCCAACATTTGAAATCGACTCAGAGCGGCACGTCTCTGATGGCAGTCACTAACTAAACAGCCTAGGTTACTTAGAGTGATATGTAATTTATGCATTTAAAATCTTTATCTAAAACTGAAAATTAAATAATTTGCTTTTTATTTTTTAGAAATATTAGACTCTGGTCTAAATATAACCCTATTGCAGTGAAATTTCCAAGGGTTCTTGAATAATAAGAATGCATTGGAGATTTTAATTTCTCGACCCAAACCGAATATAATAGCTACGTAATTGCAAATTCCTAATGGAAAATGAAGAATGCATTTACCTGGCAACTTAGCCTATCATCAAACAATGATTGTGCCAAATCTTACAGAGCAATTTTCGTAAGTAATAAAATACATGTTTCTAGACACACAACATCTTGTGGACAATAACGGTTCCAGACTTTGACTATTAATTGCGATACATTTTTAAGGAGTACTAATGCACGATATTCACTTGATTTCTGTTGTTGTTGTCGTAGCGGCACACATAGTGCCGGGGTGACAGCCCTTCACCAAAGAATTACTGCTTCGGGTCAATCCGGTGCATAGAAGCGGCTGCCTTTAGTTTTGATGTTGTTTCTTGTATTAGCAATGTAGACTATCGTCATTGCCTCATAGTCGGGGATTTGAAAGCGCACATCATCGTTTATGGCTTGTCACGGAATACACCGGATAGAGGTCTGTACAAACTTGGCTGATGATCTGGACTATTTATCTTGAATGATGGATCTCCAACTCTGCTCAATTCCCGAAATACTCTTACTGATGTGAATGTTTTCACGTGCAGTGCCAATTTGGTCCCTGGTCTCACTTCGTCATGTTTGTCATTACCCGATGTTGGCGATCACTTCCCTATAAAGAGTTCAAATGACGTACTTGTATGAAAAGACCGATGAACGATCGCTATCTCTAAAAGAAGTTAAACCATCTAAGGGCTTCTAGGACTGACCGATTCACTACCATTTGCGGTGACGATGATGTGCTATCACATCAGCGGGATATTGCTAACAAATGCACCTGTTTCTGGAGCTCATTGAGTTCTGACTCCTTCTTATGGATGAATTGTCCTCGTCTGTTGACCTACACCCTGGAGGCTATAGATGTTAATGAACTTGACGAAAGTGGTATCTGTTGCAAAAACTGACTTCTGTCGCAGAAGGAAATGCTCTTGTGTAGGTGTATCTCTTGGTGGCAGCCGTATGCCGTAAATTCTGCTTTAGAAACTAAAAAGAAATCGAAGCGAAGACAAGACAAGTGCGAGAGATCAGATATATATCCCAAAGTCCAAGTGCTAAAAAAATTAAATTTTTGTACAATTCATTAAAACACAAAATAGGTTAGACGCGGTCGTTCAGCATCACCCACAGCAGCATACAGAAGGAGTGTTCCAGCGCATTCTAATAATGTACCCGCTTGTGCAGCTTCCCCACCACCATCTCCCGTGCACGCAGCTCCCTCAGCTCTTGGTACACCGCAACAGCCATCCATGTTTCAACAGATGTCAGCTACCGCTACCGCAGTTGGTTCAGCTATTGGACACACTGTCTGTCATGACCTTACTAAACCCTTCAGTGGTTCTGATAAGGAGGCGGCTCCAGCTGCGGCAGCTCCTGCTGTCCCAGGCCAACAACAACAGTACTATGGCGGCGGTGCTAATGCCAAAGAGCCTCAAGGTCCCTGCAGCTGGGAGATTAAACAATTCTAGCAATATGCTCAAAGTCTATCGAACTTGACATTGTGCGAAGGCTTCGACGAGGCCCTTCGCCTTTGCTAAGTTCAAAATCATATGCAATAAATGTGCGCTTTGGCGTACAGCAGGAAGATGGGAGATTCGTGTGATTTCCCATCTGTATACAGCTTTCTTCTGGCTTGTTTTGGATTAAAATGATTTATTTTCTTCGTCTATACACATTATGTATACAACATATTTTTTAAATTTATATTTCTTGAACTATCATCAGTTTTAAAACAACACTTAGTTTCATTTTATAATTTGTATAATAATTCTTCTAATTTTTAATTAATTTTGTTAGGTACAATACCGAAATTAACGTAAAATAAAACTTATGGATGGACGTCGAAGAGGTATGTACCTAGGTTTCGTTGATCTTCGCACATTTACTCCTCAAGGATCGAAGTGAAATTCATTGATTTCGACTTGCTCTTGGAGGAAGGATCAAAAGGGCCTCAAAATTTTGCTTACAACCTTTTAGAACAGATCAGACTATCGTAATAGGACTCCTGCCACGTCCATAGAGCATATTGATCAGCTTTTGTCTGAATTAAAATAAACAATAGAACAGTAGCTTGGTGTCGTGTCGGAAACATGGTAATGTGCACAATATCGACCAGATGTGATCCTCTTCGCTGGTGGTCCCTTTGATGGAGTAAATTCATCTTATGCTGTTGTCGCAAGTGTCTGAAACACATTATACAATTTTTGAGTCCCGCCTACCAGAATGGATTGGTATTTATTCGCCGAACTTGCTGCTTTCGATTCTGTCCTTTGCATCTGGACAGAATGGAAGAGAGCCTTGCAAAGGAACAGGAATAATTGGTAGGTATAGGTATTGTTGGCAATGAGAGGACACCCTGCTTTCCCAGTGAAATTCTTAACCTCTAGAGGTCTATTGGAAGGAGCAGGTAATTACACTAGTAGAATCGTTCAGATGTTTTTCTCAGACCGGTAAATCAGGCTTGAAGCTATCACCGCGAGGCGAGAATCATGCAAACCACACAGACGCTGTCGGCGGATCACATCCTTGTTGATTGGCCTATTTCTTTTAACGCGCACCTTTGTTGCCCACATTTTGATCATCGCTCCAGGCACACGATTCGCGATAACTTTAGTCAAGAGTTCAATTTACATTTTTCAACTTTATTCCCTTCTAAAGAATCTATCTTTTTCTTTAAAGACATGTACACATATCGGTAGTGTATATTAATACCGATATGTGTTATTTGTCGCTCCTAAAACTAAACCCTTTTAAATATAAACCAAATAAATAAGACCCAAAATATGATAAAGTGTTGTCTTAACTGTTAAACTTTATTATAGCCAAATTAATCGTATTTCAATACTAAAAGTGCAACACAAAAATTTCAGTTTCTAGGCACAACGGAACTAATTTTGAGTCTATGATCAGTTGTTCGTGTGTGACCAATTCTGGGCTATTTAAAGAATATAAACATTTTGTGTCATATATAAGAAACGTTCAGAATACTAATTTTCTCCCTAATAAAGTTCTTAAACCTGTAAGTATATATGAAAGTGGAAATGAAACATTAATATTTCTTTAACGTACCTTAAAAAATCGCAAAAATATATGATTCCATACATGCATCATGCACCAACCATCATCCATAAAAGTTCTATTGTTGCTACGTGTTCGAGGTCGATTTAAAATACTTATTTTTTAATAAAAATATTTCCATGGAAATAATTTTGTTTTTAGTAGTAGGTGTTCCCATAATCGTCATCATATGAATCTCGTTGCTGCCCACCGCAACAACCCATAAATCGTGCGCGTGTATCATCCAGACAAAGCTTGGTATCTTCTTTTAGTTCCTTCAGCTTAACACGCACTTCTTCTCGCATCAGATTGTAACACATGGCCACCAGACCCATGCCAATGAGCATGTACATAAAGTTTATGGCTAATTTGGAGTGCTGATCGGTAATGGATCGTTGTAATTCGGTTACAACATTAGAATCAATTGTTGGATCTTCCTTTACTTTTTCACTAGCTTCTGCGATGCGTGATCCTGTGACCAAGGACGCACCAGGTACAAAATCCCCAAATCCAATTTTACATAGGGATGTCATGCAGAAGTAGAACGAATTCAAAAAAGACCAATTCTCCCATTTGGCAAACATAATAGTTCCTGTGAGAATATAAAATATAATCACCCACAAACAAGCCGTTGATGGAACAATGATTTTCTTACGATGATAACTTCGCAGACTACCACTTTCCAAAACTTCTAACCGATGATCCACACTCGACCGATCCTGGGTGCATTCGTGCATACTACGATATAAAAATTGAAACGATCTGGCCAACACTTTCCCCATGTTGAGGAAATACAGAATATACAATGGAATGCCAAATGTGGCATAGATAACTGTGAAGCCCTTTCCCCAAGGTGTCCGCGGAACCATATTACCATATCCAATCATCGTAATAACCGAAAGGCAAAACATTAATGCCGCTGGAAAGGACCAAATATCTCTTGGTTTTCGGTAATCATAACCCTTCTTAATTATTGCCGCTATTCGAATCTGATACTCTTGCAAAACAATATCCGTACTATTTTGCCATATGGGCTTATCGAGCGTGTTATATTTTTCAGTAATATTCCACAACTCCTGAGCGCAGCTGTTGCGCAGGGTCACAACTTCGAACTCTTTGTTGTCCTTGTTCTCGCCTTCAATCTGCATAAAGGAAAATGCTCCGCAAATAGCATAAATCACAATTAGAGCACCAACACCAACTTGAGTGCACATGAATGTGACGAAATTTCGGCAGCATCTTTTAAACCTCTTTCTGGGTTGATTGCTAGGCGATGATGATGTATTTAATGATTCCGTGCGCGTATTCCTCAAAGACTTTGACATATTTTCTTTATTATTTCACTCTTCAAAACGTGATTATATAATATGGCGCTTCATTTGAAAGTTTCATTGATTCAAATACTGTTTTTTTTTTTCAAAGAAATCAAAATAAACATATCATTTTAAATAATTTTCTTTGTTTCTTTCTTTTATTCTATAAATAACTTTTATTCGCCGCTTTCCATTTGGACACTAGAGTGGTATTAGGTGCTTTAAGATTCCCAAAACGGTGCTATGCGAGCAATAATAATGTGAGTGTGTTTGTGTTTCAATGTGAATTCCGTTTACACGCGGTAGAAGTGAACGCACTCGAGTTTTGACTGCTACTGAAGAGTTTTCCAAAAATCAATTTTTAAATGCCGACAAAACCTCCTAATATTGTACTCTTTCTCAGAGAGAACACCACACTCTTTGCTTATATTCGATCGCAATACACAAGATATGTATGTGTGTACAAAAGAAAAACTTTAACACACAAGTTTTTGTTTTGGGGGTTTACGGGAAATTAGTAACGAAAATCCAAATCAAAACAAATGCACGTTTCCCTTCTGTGTACACAGAGGCAGCTAATTTTTTGCCTTCTTAATAGACCGACATAAAATCAAATAGAAAGCAGTTCCACAATTCATTGCGGAAAATTTCGATAAATTGCGTCGTTCTAAAATGTCATTGATTTTTCCAAAAATTTAAAAACCCTTTGAACTTTATTCAAAGTTTTTTTTTTTATTTTTTAGAATAATTTTGTGTTGTGAGGTTAAGCTTCGAAAAACAAGACTGTACTTAGTACTTAGCCAACTCTATCGTCTCTATTCAGGCTAAGTGCTTAAAAATGGTACAACAAAGCAGTGTTTTTCCTATAGACATGTTGAAAATCGGCACTTTTTGTTTACAAATGACTTACTATTGCGTTTTTGCTATCCTGTCTTTGTTAACCGAAAACACCACTATTATCACCTATTTGCCTGATTGGATGTTTGTGAAAAGTTCGTAGAAATAACGTACCTTCAAGCCCTAATGAGTATTTTCTGTAAAACTAGTAAGTGTACACTGTGTTATGACTACTTTAATTTCGAAAAATTTAGTTCCATAACATAACAAATATAGATTTATCTGCGGATTTATCAGATGAAAACATTTGTGAGACAGAAGAGAACGCAATTGCTTTCTTTTCTAAGGAATTGTCCAATGAATATGTGTCTGGTTCGATGGAAAAAGAAGATTTCTTCGCAGGATCTTTTTTTAATTTGACCAACACTCTGGGTATGCCTCCTATATATGGCAAAAGAGGGAGTAATGTTTATTGACACTTGTCTGTATCTTTTGTGTGTCACAATTAGTAGGAACAAATTTGCGCGAAGTCGATTTCACATATAGACTGCACGAACTAAACATGAATTTAATCTGTAGTGTATAGAGCGGTCTCCCGGCCAATCGTTACAAAGAGGTGTGAATTCCTAGAAGTTCACGCATCCCTGCCGAACGGAAAAATAATCCTAAAAAACTAAGACAAGAAATAAGTATTCGCCCCTAAAGTAGAACGACCTCAAGGGGCTTTGTACCATTAATTTCATTTCAATACAATTTTACCGTTTTTATATTGGCGTGTTTTATGGGGCTCGGGTTTTAAGCGAGAAAGTGATCGCTAAGGCGATAACTTTAAAACTTTGAAAAAAACCTGTAGACATTTCTGTGTTTACAAGAACTGAAAAACTCAATGCGTTATAAAGCGCATGATATGAAAGCTTGGAATTTATAAAAAAAAAGTAATTCAAGAGAAACTATAAGCGAGTAAAGGTAATTCTTAAATAACTTTTTTTCCTAACAACGTAAATTTGTTAAAACAAACTGGCTATATTTGAGAAAAGAAAGCAACAGAAAGAAGGTTCTGGAAAAAGAGCTGTTGCTGAGCTGTCTCGACTTAGAAAAATTACCGATTGTAAAATAACTAAATCGTAAAGGGCTTAGAAAAAAGTTCCAATGTGACAGAAAAAAAACGCTGAGAAGTATTTCATTAAAATGGGAATTCGGAATCAGTGTAGAAAGACCAAGGCAAGGGCTTCAGAATCTCTCAAGAAGTCAACCTAAAATCTTGACTTAGAAGTTTGGTAAAAAAATATTCAAAATCGAGAGTGACATTGTATGCATCATGGACGAGTCATATTTCACATTGGATGGAAACATGTTACAATAAAGAAGGTAGAGTTATGCTAACAGCTGATTTTAAATTTGTTATCGTAGTACTTGAAATTGTCAATTTTGAAAATAGCGTTTGTTGAAGTTTGTAAAGGAAAAATCCTTTATCCAGCATTCACAATTATCATCAAACATTCACAAAAATGTATTTTTGGCATTCTCTTCCAAGTGACTTTGACACTCTAGAGAACTATATTTATTATTTTATTATATATATATATATATATATATATATATATATATATATATATATATATATATATATATATATATATATATATATATATATATATATATATATATATATATACATATATATATATATATATATATATATATATATATATATATATATATATATATATATATATATATATATATATATATATATATATATATATATATATATATATATTACTGGTTGCCAAAAGTTTAGTACAAGTCATTTCGCCAAAAAGACATTGAAAGCTATGCCCACGCCTCAAAATCGATATGTACTCATAGAAGAAAATCCGACCAATGTTCCCCAATTAAGTCCAATTGGGGATTTCGGGCAAATTTAAAAAAGTATATGCAAACAACTTCGGACCAAAGACCACAAATAGTCCGATTCAAAAAATTCGAAAGGAGCTAACAAACATCGATATTTTCAACAGCCATGTAGAAAGTTCCTCAATATTGCCGCAAAGCTGTTCGAATGGGACCAAATATATTTTTACATTAATAGAAATATAATTTTTATTTTTGTTTAAAAAATATGAATAATTTTATTTTGATGCGATTTCATTCCTTAACTAAGGAAAATCGAAACAGCTTAGATGACCCTGATGAGGAGATGGATACTTTCTAAGATGAATGATGATGAATATTGACTTTCAATCACAGATTCTATAATTATTTAAATCGAATTGCAAAGAAATGCCATAAAATTACCAAAAATGACTGTAAATTAAATAAACCAGTAAGCAAAGTCGTAAGTCGGGCGAGTCCTCTTACATGATACCCTCGCAACACTGTTTAGTTTCCATAGTCTTAATATATATTTTTCCTAAGTGCTAAATTATGCCAAAAACTGAATATCGTTGAAATCTGATGAAAGTTGACTTTTTGTTTGCGGTAGAGTGTCCAAAACCAAAAAACCGATATTCTGGTTTTTATGACTAACTCCGAGTGTTGGTTTATTAAAAATAGCTTAAACCCGACATGTCGGTTCACGCGGAAAGGTTAATAGTTCAAAAAATGTATCATCAATTACTCCAAATCAAGCAGCTCCAGTTGCCGCTTAATCCACACCTATAGCTTTTAAATGTACAATTTACCATGGTGTTTTCCTAGAAGGGGATTAATTAATCCCTCTGTGCACTATGCATGGGAATTTAATCTTCTTGGAGATTTTCCAATTGTGGCGAAAAAAATCAAGTTTCCCGATTTAACCAAGGAGGAATAACTTAATGAGAAAGTACTCAAATTTGAAATATCCCCACTACATGCCCGCATACGTTTCTTGTAATTTATTCTACTTAGTACGGACATAAATACTGTTACACACGTTTTATGCTGTTAAATAAAAAGTACTGAATGTTTTTGGACCAAATATTTTTTAATATATTTATTGATGTATATTGTATACAAAAATAATCTACTTATTCGAAATGTCCGCATTTTGCCTTTACACACGCCTTAAGTCGCACTGTCCAATCGTCAATAGCTGCACGAACCTCGTCCATTAGAAAATTGGCAACACCTAGAAACAAAGCAGTCTTAAGAGATCCAATGTTGGGGTATCTTTTGTGACAAACCTTGTCCTCTAAAACCGTCCACAAATTGTAATCCAATGGGTTCAAATCTGGACTGCCTGAGTGCCATTTTTCAGAGGAAATGAACGCTGGCAAATTGTTTCGAAGCCAGGCCTGGGACGTTTTAGCCTTTTAGGCCGGCGCAGAATCCTGCTGGAAAGTCCATGGCTGGTTTTGGAACAGGGAATTGTTAAGAGGCTTCACAGCAACTTCCAAAACGGTTTATTAGTAAACTTTGGCCGATGTTTTGACTCCTTGTTCGCAGAAATTCAGGTCAGTGACCCCATCGTAAGAGACACCCCACCAAACCATGACTGAAGCTGGGTGATGACTCTTTTCCACCCCTTGGATCAGTTCAGATGCTTCCTTAGATAACCGTGCATACACTCTATCATTTTGCTTGTTAAATTTTTCCTGAACGGTAAAAATTTTTTCATCGGTGAACAATATTTTTCTGTGCAAGTTATCAGCGTGCTTCACCAAAGGACGTTTGCATTTATCAATCCTATTTTTTTTTTAAAGCTGCAGTAAATAAATGTCCGGTACGTCGTTTGAAAGCTCCAAGTCCCAAGTCTTTTTTAATGATTCAACTCATGGACTTTGCGTGATATTCATCTTACGGGCCATGTAACAATTCTTGATTAACCGGCTTTGATGACATGCGGTGGTCGAAAAGAGCGTTGGCGGCCCGACCGGTGGCGGTCTTTTACATCTCCAGTCTCCTCAAACAGTTTTATGAATCGGTTGACAAAGATGCGGTTGATCCCTAGTGGCCGGAGCGTTTTGAAAATATCGCTTTTTTAATTTCACGCTTGAAAAGCGCTATTACAGCGATACGGTTCTCATTATCTGACCACTCCATGAAGAAAGTAGAAACAATTTTAAAATCCCGTTACAGACTATCGCTATTGAGGTTAGCTTTCAAAATCCATATAACGTTAACGGGGAATGTTCAGTTCTACTATTGAAATGGGTGTGTTCAATGTTGTAACAGTATCTATGCCCCTACTAAGTACATATAGCATATGATTTAGAATATAAGAGCAGACCAGAAAATCAAAACAGAGTAGTAAATAAAAAGGATCTGAAAAAAATGAGAACAGATTTCTGAATTATATCCCTGGAAACAGAGTACACAAACCGTATATAAAGTATTACGGCATGAGCATATAATCATTGAAAACATTCTTTCCTTGTAAGAACTTATTGAAGATCCCCAGGAAGCAAGAAATCGGGATGAAGATATTTGTAATAGTCTATCTAATTCTCTCGACCGATCCTGTATTGTCGACAATGAGAAAACGATGGATGTGCTACAGAACTTTGACATATGCCAATCCTGACGAATTCAGGGATTTGCTTTACCTTCTAGATATGGATAACTGTGTTTTCGACTACTTTGAAGAAATAAGCTAATTCTACAACATTCCAGTAACAATTCGCATGTTTAATAACTTAATAACTTTAATTTAGATGTATCCCTGCTACCTGGTACCAATTGGAGCCGTTAAATGGAAATATTTAGTATCAATGTTTGGATAGGTAAAAATTATCTTCTAAAAAACAAAAGACGGGGTTTCCGAAGTAATTTACTAACCGCATAAATGCGTAATTCACTAACTGCATATTAATAAATTTAATACCCAGAATATCAAAAACAAATATTTTATTTAATAAAAAACAAATCATATTTCAACAACTAATTTTGTGCTAGGAAAAACTAAAATTCTTTGTGCAAAATAGTTGAAATAACAACAATATGGTGTCCATGTTTCTGGATCGTTCATGTTTTAGAATGTTCACGTTTCCGCGAGTTGACGGTATTTTTTTGATCCCAGCTTTCCGATTGGAAAAATTAGGGCTAACTATTGGATTATACATAAAAATGGGGTATTTCAGATGGCAGTAGCAAAACAATTTTGAAATCCAAAATCGTTGCGGTCACATTGGACCACTTTTTCGATCCTTTGCACATGCTACAGCTATCTGTCTGGGAGTACTTAGGGAGCCGACAAAGAACCCTTGTTGACCTCTTATGGTCTGCGAACGTGAGTACGACGCCGTGGAAGAAAATTCAGACTTGCCAGAATGCCATCCTCAGAACATCAACAGGGTGTCATCTCACGTCTTCTGAGGACCATCTCCATGAGGAGACAAAGGTCTTTACCGTGCGCAGGCTAGGGTGTTTTCGCATTTGTCATCCTAAACACCATCTATTGGACAGGATGCCTCCGCCCAGGCAGATCATGTACGATTTCATGATCCAAAAGGTAGAGGTCCAGCAGTACAAGAGAGAACCTCTAGATCAGCGAAACTATCAGGTAGGTCTGAACATCATTCACGCTGATGAAGTCGCAGCAGCAGTATCCAGCTACAGTGTGAATGTAGTGCTAGGGGAACATCCCCCGGATATGAGGAGAAGATACTACCTCGGCAGACGCGCTTGGTTCTGACTCAGCTGAGATGTGGATGGTGCAGCCGCCTCAATTCTTATTGGTTACGAATTAATGATAAAGTTCGGACAACTGTCCTACCTGCCATTAGGCACCGCATGTCGTTCTGCACCTCTTCAATTGTCCGGCCAAGCCCACTCAGCTGACCCCTAGGTCTCTGTGGACGCATCAAGTTCAAATGACGCGTTTCCTCCACCTGGATATGGAAGCAGATCCCCTATAGACGAACATGACTTCAAAATAAAATCAATTGTTGTTACACAACACTAATTTTGAACTTTTTTTTATTATCTTCACCAAGAACTTTCAGTTAAGATAAAGGTTTATAATTTATACGTTTTCTTTTCAACTTCAACTGTGTATTAACTTAACGGAGCGCTTAAGGGTGTAGTAAGAGCTGCATGGATGAGATTCCGACAAAAAAAACGAGAAATGAAATTGCGAAAGTGTAAGGAGATTGAGATGTACAGGAGTAGAAATTATGTCTGCAAATTTAATCAAAAAGTACCAGACTGAAGGCTCAATTAATGGTATTCCTGCAGATAGAAATGGAAATCTAGTGACGGATACGGCCAGTGTACTTAATATATTTGACAGCGCATAGAGAAAGGTACCTAAGGGTAAAAAAATCAATATTCACTGTGTGTTCCCTCCCAGAGATATGCGCGTTTTATAAAAGTGAAGTCGACGATTCTACACCAAAGATACACGTATTTAAATCTTTAAAATGGCTCTCCTGAACAAAACTGGTTTTAACCCTTAGGTACCTTTTTTGCGCGTCACATATGGAGAGAACACTTTTCCAAAAATTGACGATTAAAGATTCTGTTGGGGAAGACGACCCAGTACTAATCATTGATGACGACGAAGAATTCTAATAACCCAGCCAAGAAAAAGTCAAGATAGCAACCAAGCACTTAAAAAATAATAAGAATTCATGTGCCGATGGTTTACCGACTGACCCGTTCAAGGCTGGTCAAGACTGTGTCCTGCTAATAAAAAGGGAGACTCCACAGTTTGCGCCAACTACCGTGTTATAAGTTTACTACAAATTGCTTACAAAATGTCCTCGAGCGTATTATGCAAACGACTAAACCTTATCTCAACAACATCGTTGGCAAGTATCAGTGTGGCTTTTGGCTATTGCGTCAAATCCAGGAAAAGTCCTGAGAATCGAAAATTGACACATACCATCATTTTGTCGGTTATAACACCGCCTTCGACTGCCCAATAAGATCGAAGCTGTCTAAAACCATGACTGACTTTCTAGTATGACTATGCAAAAGGACGTTGACTGACACATAGTCTGAAGTTAAAATAAAGAAGGAACTCTCCCAACCATTCGATCAGAATAGAGGCCTCAGACAAGATGATAATCTGCCATGCAATATGTAAAATTTTCTGCTGCCAAGATTTATAGAAAAGGCTGCAAACGACACGGAGTTGAACATAGGGAACACAATAATTACATTTCAGAGTATACTCCTCGCGGGAAGATTTGTTCGATCAGTGACTGCTCCCTTTGCTAGTACAGAGGACTCGGCAAAGTTGGGTTTCATCTACTAAAACTAGTTTCATCTACTAAAACAATGCACTGAGGATTCAGGGTAAAGTGCAGGCAGTTGCAATTTCAAGGTGGTCGAATGACGTCAGCTGGAAATAAAACGAAGAATATATTAGCTAACAGGTGATTTTTTGTGCTTTTCAAACAGCTAAACGTCAAACAATAAAGCCCTACCTCGACGAACCAAAATAACGCTCTACAATACGCTAGTACTGCCCGTGCTTTTATATGGCGTTGAAACCTGGGTACTCGATCAAGCGGATGAAGCGATGTTGGGAGTGTTCGAGAGGAAGGTTCTTCGAAAAATATATAGACTCCTGCAATAAAAACATTTTTGGATTGTTGATTGCTGTGTTTGAAGCTGCACACATGTTGCTGGGGTGGATCGAATGCTACGAGTATTGATCACTGTCACCGAAATTTAAGTAAAACCAATTCGAGACAAACAAAAACAAAATCACATTTCCTACTAATCGCGCGGGCTGTTTTTTGTAAATATTTTTTTTCTTATGTTGAACATACATAAACTCTATACTTTAAATGAATGAAATTTCGGAAATTAAGCCGGAGTTAAACAAATGTGCACGGATCCTATTGCATAATAAAATTTCGAAAATACAAATGTTTAATTTTAATTTTGTTGATCATGAATTTTTATTTTTAAAATATATAAAGTAGCTACAAATGTGTTAAGGAATTTTTCAGGTATTTATCAAAACCATATTTACCATTCTTTACGGTCAGCTTACTTCGGTTGATATTTTGGCTAGTTAGTCTGCAGAATATATACATGAATTGCATGAACCCATATCAGGTTTCCAATGGACGTATCACAGACGATAGAATTTGACTTATCTCAGGTAGACAGTGCAAAAGTTTTTGCCATTCATCACATCAGGAAGGATGACCTTGACGCATCCTTCCTGATGTGATGAATGGCAAAAACTTTTGCACTGTCTACAGGGAGTTTTAAAGTTGGTACAGGGGTGGACTTAACCGTGTGTTTTCTGAGCGCATTGGCGAAATTTATGTTGCATATCAATACTTAATATGCATTTCTAAGTATTATTTTTCTCTAAAGTACGTGTAATCATTTCCGAGTTAAGAGCCTTAGCTCGTATTTGATTAGATTCTTGTAGTTTGGCCTACTGATTGCAAGATGCGCGACAGAGAGAATTTGTTCATCAGCCGTGCCATCCGTATGTGGACCACACATAAACAGACTCAAATGAAATGTCCTCAAACAATATTCTCTCTTTCTTCTCCACCCAAACTTTCAATATTGCGGAAATGTAAAGGCCATCACTAAAGAGACATGCAAATAGGCCTTTTAAGGGATTCAAAAGACATTCAAATAGGCTTTTTCTTACAGTTTTATAAGCAACCCTACTTTGCACCTTCCGTTCAACTGGTTAAAAATTCAAAACACATTCTAAGTTCAATTCGTAAAATGGGTCTAGAAGGCATTTTACTGGTATTTAAATAGATCTGAGAAAATTGCATGCTTTCTAGAATCGACAGCATTGATGGTGCTGTTTGTGAAAATCATTTAGTTAACATAAGCAATTCTAGTCAGAGCTCGATCCTGATTTGGATCGCCGAGTACACAGCCTGTGCGAGTACCAGTAACGAGGTCGTGAATTCGACCACCTCATCCCAGGGAAATTTAAAATGAGGATTGCACTTTAAGTGAGCTTCCTGGCAGCCTTTGGAGACATCCTACACGGATGTCTTCTTCTTGCTATCTAATTTTTTTTATGGAATATCTCCTGAGTTTAGTCTGATAAAAATATACTTTAACTAAGTAATGATTTCTCTATGATTCTTACAAAGAAGTCCGGAGTCAACTCTGGAATTGGAATCCGCAGTCAGGATTTGGAGTGCAGAATCGGAGTCTGGATTCGAAGTTCGGAGTCGTTCAACGTGCCACACAAATAACTTTCGAAAAACATTGCAGTTTGTTTGGTCCAATACGAATCTATAGATATACGTACATAACAATTGATACATAGCTCTTAAAATGATCATTATTCCTTAGATTACCAATGGAAACCATTCGTCTGCGTTATGTTGCTAAACTGAAGTTGAGCCCATATATATTATATAATCTCGGTATTATCGACTTTATCAAGCCAGTTCCAAAGCATGCATTTTCTTTAGCATACAAGGTCGGAAAAAGTTATAACTATCACTTTTTGTAGATATTCTTAGATGTTTACACTTTCGCATATAAATATACGGCCGGACAAGTACATAGACGTTTGTTCGTTTGGTCCAATGCACGTGTGATCTTCAGCACAGTAAATGTGTTTCTAATTTGCCAGCTTACCATCATGTCGATATATGTGTAGTGTACTTTACGGAAACTCAACTATTCTCACAATATTTAGTATATTATCACAGATATTACACAAAATGTTTTTGTTAAAAATTAAAAAGAAAATATGTGCAGCGAAAAACGTAAACAAATACAACTGGCGGATTTTAGTGCTGGCACATTAACTATCGATATCAAGTTATTGAAAATTGTGCCTGTCCCCACCAAAAGTTACTCATTTGTTTGTGAGACTCGTGTGTTTGTGAGAGAATGAGTGAATGTGGGGGTAAATGGATGGAGAATGCACATACATATTTGGTGCATTTTTAGCAAAAGGTACGACGTCAAGAAGACCGACCGACAGACCACCTATTCACACATATCTTCATTTTGTTGATAAATACTTACGACTCTTGATTTGCGAGATACTTACAAATTTTTGGCGATAATGAAAGAAAGACCAAAGTAGTGCACAAAAATATTTACGCGCTAAAAATGTATATGTCGTCGGTGAAGTAATATACATACGTCGCTCTTTTGTGTTTTATTTATTATTCTTTTCAGCTTTTTGCACTCAGATAATGCTGCAAACTGTGAAAACCGCAACTCCCGACTTGTTTATGCCAAATTTTACAAACAACTGAATTTATTGGAATGATACGGACAACGATTAGAATTCCATAAAACTTTTGTTTGTGCTTAAATTCTCTTGAATTAACATCTTTTTTACAATGTATTTACACTTTTCCACTAGAAATAACAGGTTTTTGCGTATTTTTCCAATTGTTAAATTTTTCCAATTTCATTCCCTTCGTGAGGCTTAAATTTGACGCTTCTTCCTTTCTTCCTCTTCTTTTTTGGCGAGGGACAAGTGTTGCCACTATTTCAGAAGTAAGTTGTTAAATGCCGACGGCCGACTATTCACTCAAACACAATCATTGTCGGTGTCGAAACTTTTTTCTTTCAAAAAAATTAAGATTTGATTCTCAATGTTGT
Source organism: Hydrotaea diabolus (assembly GCA_963513945.1). Lineage (NCBI taxonomy): Eukaryota > Metazoa > Arthropoda > Insecta > Diptera > Muscidae > Hydrotaea > Hydrotaea diabolus. Next base: position 125,963,781 of record OY740716.1, on the reverse strand, counting down.
GTTAAGGTCCGATTAGTCTTGACGGTAGACGGTTGATTCTGCAACCTGCAGAAGTCTGCCGTCGTCAACCGTCAAACTGTAGTTATCTCCCTCTAACACATGCAAAATGCAACCCCCAACTGAAAAAGCTGATTGCCTATATATATATATATATATATATATATATATATATATATATATATATATATATATATATATATATATATATATATATATATATATATATATATATATATATCAGGATCGTAAATTTTGGACCTGCAACTGAATAAATCTGCGACACTTGCAATCGGACCTGGGCGGTAAATACGGTAATCAGTTTTACTGCTCCTTTAGCCCATTGTGGGCTTGTATCCATTTTTTTTATTTTAACATTTTCTGTGTAGAGTCAAAAGTTCTATCGATGGTGCAAATTTGGTGTCCGTCCAAAAACTGTTTCTAAACTACATTCAAGCCTTAGTTTTTAATGAGAGATAGGGTCCATTCGGTTAAAATCGGCAGCGCGTTTCCGCCGATTTAAACGGATGAAATCGGTTTGATAAAGCCGTTGTTATTTTGGCTGAGCCGCTGTCGAAATTTATTTTATTGCGTACAATGGTATTAAATGTTGAATATTAAGTCTCTGAGCTAATATTGTACACCTGATACTGACATAGTTCAGTAGATATATGGGCAAAACATTATTTTTATCTAAAAAGAAAATATACGACGTAACTAACTTTATATATATTTGCTGGATATTATGGAAACTGTGTATTTCTGAATGAAAAAAACAACGAGCCGATGTTTTAGACGCTGCCGGTTGCACAAAAATATTAAAAAATCAAGCCGCCGCCGCTGATTTTATTCCTGACTACCCTCTAAGAAAACCGGCACGAAAACGAAACGTTGGCGAAGTCATTTTTTCATACAAGACTACGAAAACGAACGAACGGAATAAGAGAATTAGAAAAAAAAGTAGTAGTTTGAATGTATTGGTAGTACGCCAAGGCTAAGCTAAAGTAGTACTTTTACGTAACACTAAAGCGGTCCGTTTTCGTAATACCAGAGTGTTGCGTTTACGTAACACTGAAGCGGTACGTTTTTGTATCTGCAAAACGTTCTGTTTCCGTACTGAATTTCTTTCTCTATCGAAATAATATAAGCTTTTTTATACTGAAGAATTAATGTTGCATATATTGTGAATGATTATGAATTCTTTGGCTATTACAAAATATAGATATGTAGATATAACTATACTACAAACGTTTTATAAATACCTATTATATTAACACTTACAAAAGCTGATTTTGTTTAACAACAATCAGATCATCACACTTCAAACATCAACTAAAACAATTAAAGTGTTCTGTCAACATGGCTGCCCGAATAAGAAAAAACAGTTAATGCCGTTACCATTAAGAAAAAACAGTTCGTTTTCGTATCGCAAAAACGGCACGTAAACGGATTGTTTTAGGTACTTTTTGGTTTAAATACGTTCGTTTCCATTACGCAAAATCACTTCCATTTCGCACCGTAAAAAACGGCACGTTTACGAAGAATTTTACGCAGAATTAATTTTGTCGTATTTTTATATGAAAAACTATGCAAGTGTTAGTGATATGGCGGTCCGTGTGCAGTTCGTTTTCGCTCCGCAAAATGCGTTACGTTTATTTTTCTTGGAGGGTATTACGTACTATAATGGACACTGACCACCTTGGATAAAATGCAAAAATTGTATAAAAAATTAAATATGATATTAGGAATGGTTAAAGAGTAAAATATCCATATATTTTTTTATTATCAATCATCAAATTAGCTTTAAGCCATAATACTAGGCTGTTGCCCATTATCTAGCAGTTTTCTAGAACAAGACAAGCAAACTGCAGATATTTTAAAAAAACCCACCTGCTTCAAAAATTGTAGCAATACACATAGAACTAGTACGAAAAAAATTGCACGCAACTGGGTGCCCGGTTTGTGGCAACTATCACTTTGTGTTTTGGCAAAACAAAATTGTGTAAATTGTTGCCAAATATAGCATTATAAGATTACATTTATCATTTTTCAAATTAAGGTTCAGTATAAAAAAGTATGTGAACTCGCTGTTGAAAAGCTGAGAAAAACGTAGTACTGAGTTCAACGGCTTCGAGTTTGGCAACACATATTTAATGCTGAACGATGACCGTGTTCTTTAGGTAACTACCTAAATTACTTAGTTGGGTTGCAATATTATAATCTGGCAATATTGAACAAAATTGAGAGTAGTATGGCAACGTTGTGTAACACAAAAAAGAATTGCACATCCCTCTAAGAAAACCGGCACGAAAACGAAACGTTGGCGAAGTCATTTTTTCATACAAGACTACGAAAACGAACCGATTTTGCGATACGTAAATGCACCGTAAACGTTAATTTCGGAATAAGAGAATTAGAAAAAAAAAGTAGTAGTTTGAATGTATTGGTAGTACGCCAAGGCTAAGCTAAAGTAGTACTTTTACGTAACACTAAAGCGGTCCGTTTTCGTAATACCAGAGTGTTGCGTTTACGTAACACTGAAGCGGTACGTTTTTGTATCTGCAAAACGTTCTGTTTCCGTACTGAATTTCTTTCTCTATCGAAATAATATAAGCTTTTTTATACTGAATAATTAATGTTGCATATATTGTGAATGATTATGAATTCTTTGGCTATTACAAAATATAGATATGTAGATATAAATATACTACAAACGTTTTATAAATACCTATTATATTAACACTTACAAAAGCTGATTTTGTTTAACAACAATCAGATCATCACACTTCAAACATCAACTAAAACAATTAAAGTGTTCTGTCAACATGGCTGCCCGAATAAGAAAAAACAGTTAATGCCGTTACCATTAAGAAAAAACAGTTCGTTTTCGTATCGCAAAAACGGCACGTAAACGGATTGTTTTAGGTACTTTTTGGTTTAAATACGTTCGTTTCCATTACGCAAAATCACTTCCATTTCGTACCGTAAAAAACGGCACGTTTACGAAGAGTTTTACGCAGAATTAATTTCGTCGTATTTTTATATGAAAAACTATGCAAGTGTTAGTGATATGGCGGTCCGTATGCAGTTCGTTTTCGCTCCGCAAAATGCGTTACGTTTATTTTTCTTGGAGGGATCAATAGAGTTCATCAGAAAATTCGTCAAAAGCAGACAATAAAAACCATAAACTGTTATTAGGTAATCAATGAACTATAATAAATCAATTAATTGCTACAATTTTACTTTGAAAAAAGGTTAAAACTTATTTTAAACTATCAGTTTGAGTTGATTTTTAGTTTCACTTATCCCATGCATGTATACAAAACAAAAAACATGTGTTTTTATGAAGCATGGTGTGTCATGTTTAGTTTTTTGTCAGAAAAATAAGTGTGTTAAGCCATTTGTTTGTCTAACTCGTTTGTTTATAGCGTAGACAGATATAAATTATAAATTCACTAGTGCAAATTAAACTTTTAAGGAGACAGACGACAGTACGTGCATTTAGTAAACAGCTGTTGGATTGTAAACAATTGTTTGCCAACTATTCCTTCTTTTGCCGCTTATTTCGATAAAAAAATGGATAAAAAAGAAATTACGATTAGCAGATAGGCTGTTGGCGAAAAATTAAAATTTTTTTGAAAGAAAGCTGAAATTGCTTTTGCTGAAATTGGCTTACAATGTAAAAATTGTACAAGCACTACCAACCAAAAACAATTTGACAACAGCTGATTTGATAACAGCCGCTGATTGTAAGTACAGCAATTCTATGTGATAAACTGTGACAGTGTTGCTAGATTATAGTACCTCACTGCAGTATAAATTCAGTTTAATTTTGTGCATATACTTCAGAGTTAATGCAGTTTGGGAGGAGATAATGTTTGATTAGTAACCTGATGGCAACAATATATGCAAAAAAGTTTGACAAACGGTGATTTTCAAATAAATTCAATTTAAAAATTTTGAAATCAAAAATGAAAACCACAAATAATACAATGAATGAGGAAGACAAAAACCTTTAAATAAAACCTTTTGACAACGAAAGAAAACTTATTTCATATTTAATTAAATCAACGTTAAAGCAAATTATACTTTTTTCCAACCAAACGAAACCGAAGGGTGAGTGGTAATGTAAATTTGTCTTTTCCATTGTAACACCACGATCAGACCCTATTAAGTTGTTATATATAAATTAATGTTCGTCGTTCAATTTTTAGAGGTACATATAACAATGCAAGTCAATCCGTCCGCGTGTCCGTTAAAGGAACAATCGTTTTCAAACGATTGAACCTAGGATTCTGAAATGTAGCATAAGCTGTTTGGCGAAATGGACACAGGAAAAAAAAAATGTTTCACTTTAAATGCCTTATGATACTTCGAAAAAAACTATTTTTTGAGTATTTGCTTTACAAATCACTATTTTTTGTGGGCAAATAACAATGGATAAAATTGGTCAGCCAAATTTAGGCAAATGGCATTAATATTTGATAACCGAATAGTAAAAGCGGTTTTTGGCACCAAGCCATTATTATGGGGCTATATTAAAAAAATTAGCATTTATGATCCAAATTAGTCCGAGATTGGATGTTTTTCCATTGTAAAATACTATATCGGGCCTAAGCCTTCTTAGATAACGTTATTTTTTGTACTCCAAAAATATTGGTACGCCTGAACGACGTATTGTAGATTATATCCTTTAAGGGTTTTTTTCGATATCATTTATTTATTTAATTCTCTTTTATTTGTGAACATAGTTATATATAAACAAAATAAAATTGAAGAACAAATTTTATTTGTCTTAAAAAATTATCAAAAAATGAGCCACCTTCTCTAAAGAGCTTCAATTTAATTCAATTTAAAAACGAAAATTGTTAGTTTCTTTCGTACTTAATTGTATAATTAATGTAAGTATTAATTAAAAAATGAAAATTAAATAGCACCATATGCAAGAATATCTGATTAAATATTTATGGTCTCCACATACTGTTGTACTGCATTTGATTAATACAATTTTCAAATGCGACGAATTCTTGACAGGCAGAAACCACAGAATATTCTCCTAAAAATCAATCAAGTGTGGAATCATTATTGTTCATACGAAAGGACATTTTATGCCATTTATTTTTTGAATATAATTGCCTTCAAATGTTGGCAACTGTAATATGGAAATGAGCCTTCGGCGAAAAACAAGAAGATCAGCTGTTTTCGACTAAAATTGTGTTCAGTGATGAGGCACATTTCTAGCGCAACGGCAACGTCAATAAACAAAATTGCCGCAATTGGGCTGAAGAGGAACCAGAAGAGGTTCAAGAGGTGCCATTATATCAAGAGAAAACCACGGTTTGGTGCGGTTTATGGGCTGAAACAGGAAATCTAAGTTGCCATTGAAGATATTCGACCCGAAATAATCGAAAATGTATTGAAAAATTGTGTTAATCTGGTGAGGAACTGCCGAGCCAGTTGTGGCAGTCTTATTGTTATTTGTGATAACTACCTAATCCTTTCACTATAACCGAGTTTATATATTTTTGCAACAATTAAATCCGATTGAAGTCACCTGCATATTTAAACATTATTGTTCCCTGATGAATTGTATTTCATATAACCGGTTTAAACTGTTCTTGTGACCGATCGCACATCATATTAAGAATAGTCCAGTGTGTTGGATGTTGGGTGATTTTATATTCTCTAACATTAACCTCCATTATCGCATTGTTTTGTCTGACTTCAAATGACACTTTCTGCTGACAATACAGGTTTGCTGTGAAATCTTAGTTTATCTAGTCTAGATCAAAACTTCGACCAAAATAAAATTCAAACCGTCCTTTTTCCAGCATCAATAATCGACAAAAATCTGTATGAAATTAGGATTAAATAAGTATCAATCGATATAAAACTAGATACACTTGGGTCTCTTAAAGGGGTGTAGTGAGAGTGGGTTTAGCGAAAGCTAATAATGGAATATATGAATACTGAAATGTACATTTCTGGGGATGCGAATACTAAAGTATGCATTTTTACGAATGCGAATATTGAAATATACATCTTTGCGAAAATAATTATAATTATTTTTAGCATTTTATACCCTCACTACTTTGTGGCACAGGAATATTATGAGTTTGAACCGATGTTTGTAACACCCAGCAAGTGTGATAGACCCATAAAAAAGTATGCCGATCTACTAAGAAATATTTTAATTAAGTCGTATCCGTATGTCTCGTACATCTTCTCTAGTAATTAAAGTGTAGTTCGCAAATATGACCCAATCTCGAAGAAACTCTACATTATGTCTTACAGCGAAAGACGAATGAAATTTACTTGTCAAGCACACACAATCGTCTCGTGTTAAACAAAATTGTTTTAATATTATTTTTCAATTTGATCAAATATGGATTGAAAGTTCTCTTTTTAACGATATTTTCCAGAAAATGTCAATTAGTTGCGAAAAACGTTTTACGACACTTAATTGAAGATCACTTTTCAACACAGTTGAGTTATCAAATATAAACCGTTTTAATCATTTCAAACCTAGAAAAAAAGTTTTATAAAAAACATTTGAAATTTAAACCTTAAGTATTTTTTATGAATAAGGGTTGCTATATATATTTCTGAACACTTAGTGCCTGGCTCCATCTGACATTTCCATTGGAAAGTTTGACATTTTTTAGCATTATCGTACTCGAACGTTTTGAGGTACGACCGTCATTTGTGTTGTTTACAGTGACTTGAAAAAGTCAATTAGGCAAAAAAATGGAATTAACATGTGAACATTTTCCTGCGATCATTTTTCACAACTTTCGACTTGGATTATCACGACAAGAGTGCATCGATGAACTTAAATCTTTGTATGGCGATGAAGCACCATCATATAGCACTGTGAAAAACTGGTTTAATGAATTCAATCGCGGCCGACGCTCGCTCAAAGACGAAGGTCGTCAAAAAACAGCAGTTATGCCAGAGAACATTGATGCCGGCGTGAACTGATAATGCCTTACCGTAAGATAGAGGCATGCTTGGGCATTTATTCCACCAGCATACATTCGATATTGCATGGCCGTAAAAAGGTTTGTTCTCGTTGGATCCCGCACAATTTGACAAACGCTCAAAAAAAGGCTTGTGTCGATTGGTGCAAAGAAATTTTGAAATAATACGATCGCGGTGCTTACAAAAACGTTTATAAGATCGTCACAGGTGACGAATAATGGATCTATGCGTATGAGCCCGAAACAAAACAGCAGTCGACCGTGTGGGTCTTCAAAGACGAACCAAATCCAACGAAAGTTGTTCGTGGAGGAAGCACTTTGAAGCAAATGGTCGCCTGTTTCTTCGACAAAACTGGACATGTGGCGACTGTTCCGCTTGAGCAACGTAGGAGGTCAATTCTGAGTGGTACACCACATGGTACACCACAATTTGTTTGTCTGAAGTCTTCGGAGAAATTCAAAAAACGAACAAGAGAAGACGAATCATTTTGCATTATGACAATGCGAGCTCTCACACATCGGTTCAAACCAGCGCCTTTTGACCGGCCAAAACGTCGAATTGATGGGTGGTTCATCCGCCGTACAGCCCTGAATTGGCACCCAATGACTTCTTTTTATTCCCGCACATCAAGAAAAAAATGCGTGGTCAACGATTTTCGTCGCCAGAAGATGCTGTTGAAGCGTTCAGAAACCATGTTTTGGAGGTGTCTCAATCGGAGTGGAAAAAGTGTTTCGACAATTGGTTTGAGCACATGCAAAAGTTTATAAATTATGCTGGAGAATACTTTGAAAAACAATAAAACCCTTTTTGTAACACATTTCATAATATTACTATTTTAAGAAAGATTATGCCGATATTTACGGCGGCTTCGTGATGCTTACTTTAGCCGTTTGTGAAGTGGCGGTAAAAATATACACTGTGTAAAACGCCAGTGGGCGCACACCAACACGTTTTAATTTCAGCCAACTTCTGCAAATGCCAGTCTTTTTTTTTATAAATAAATTAAATTTGGTCCAATGTCAAAACTCTTGACCCATATATGTTAAGCAATTAGTTTAATTCGTAGAGCCTTTCGTTCTGAAGGGTAGTTATTTACTTTAATCAGTAGTGTCTTTCCTTCTAGAAGTTACTGCCTAGGGTCCTCTTGGCCTATTACCCGCAGTGACATTTTAATCGTGGTACAGCGTAGGGCCTTCTTGGCCCACAACGAGTAGTCGATAGCTGAAACAACCTACAGCTTATACATTACTGAACAATAAGGCGGACAAAATTATACAGCGTATTAGCGCTCATGCGGATTAAATAAGTATGTATATAAGTGGAGTGGCCCGTGCGACAAAAATTCTGAAAAGAAAGATTTTTTTAGATTTTAGGGGTTGTATTGTTTGGCTTCCAAGGAGCAGATTTAGTAATTCTTAAATAAAAAATAGTTGTCAAAATGTGTCATTCATAAGTTGACCAATAAATTTATTCATCTGTAATTTCTTAAAATCTGGTAAAATTGTTCACATTATGTTCATATCAAATCATAGGTTACTTAACCATGGGCAAATCTGCTCGATTTACAGTTTCATTTGGCTACGTCACTGACAAAATGTTATTTAAATCTTACGAAATTTGCCACCCTTAAGATGCCATCCCAAATCGGGAGGTGAAAAAATTGTGTTAAAAATATGTTGCATGCTAACAGATCTATGTATGTTTAGAACTTGCTGCAAACATATTTATGTTTGAATTTCAACACAGGTTTACACAAACATATTATATATCTGGGATAACATTATAGTATATTAAAATAACATAATTTTTTGAAGTTGCTTGTTATCGTTCAAGTGATTGGACACAGTGGAAGCAGACTCCATTTGTAAAAAAGAATATTAGTGAGTATTGGTGAAAGTGGTTTATAGTGCATGAAATGAAATATGAATTCACTTGTAAATATTGTTGAAAAAATCGATGTGTTCAATATCAGGCAGCATTTGTTGTATGTTTGTTAAACAATGAACAATGGAATAATGTCTGCAATTTCAACAAGTAGGTATGTAGGTATTTATGTCTGCTTCGATTTATGCAAACGTATAAATGTTTGGGTGAAAACAAATACATGTTTGCTCTTAAACATATGGATGTTTAGGAACATAGTTATGTTTGCTGTGACCCAAAAATAAATATGTTTGGAACATGCTTCAAACATTTACATGTTTTCTGCATAAAATGTTTGCATGTAAACATTTTTTTCCGTGTACAAATATGCCAATTCGGACCCTTTCATTGCAAGAATATAAGAACATGTCTTAATCGAATCTTTAAATATTAGAGGTTTTATTGCGATTGTGGTTTGTGATAAATTACTATATAATTTCCGTTGAAAGATATCATTGATCGACGACAAAACGTTTATAAAACTTATCAGATCTAACACTTTGCAGGAGATAACTCTTCCAGGTCTTGAATAAATTACTTTTCCAGGTTAATAACCTTTATTTTCTAGGGGGACTGGTATGTACTGTCACATGTGACAGTATTCGACCACTCCCACATGGCATTTTTCAGTCATCTGTCTAAAATTACAATGTCTCGTTAGCAGGGTGTTGGTTCTGCTTTCGTCTAGTTTAGGCCTCAAAGCTTTTGGAACCTTACATTAGTCGGTCCTATTCTATGCTTGGTATAGACCCATGTTTGTAACAACCCAATACTGTCACATATCCACATGCCCCATAATTTCGAGAAAATATTTGTATTTTTAACTTATCGGGTTCATGCAGCTTTAGTTTAATCCCAATTCTTATCCTTTTTTCTATTATTTTAATAATTATTGTGGCATAAATCATACAGAATTAGGATTGTCAACAAGAACAATAATCAATCAAGAAAAAAAAAACAGCAGGAAAAAATTAGAATGCTGCATATAGCTTTTTTTAATAATGCGAAACTAAATACCCGTTGACATTTTAAAGCGTTGGTGTGCGGTTCTTACAAGAAACCGCGTGTTACATTTTTCGCTGTAGAAGCGTTTTATAAAAAATTTAGATTGCTCAGGCCTTCAATCGGCGGCGTCGCGACTCCGGTTTAAACCATTGCCGCTTCAAACTACTTAGTACTACGAATAACAGTCGCCGAGAATTTTACTTCGTCTTCAAACTCTGGCCCCTTAGAGAATTTGCTACTACGCCACCTAGATGTGGGTTTAAAAAGTTATTAGTTCATATTATATGGAGTTAACACTAGTCATTTTTCGTAATTCGCGCTCTCGTTCGTAGTTCAACCCCTAATAACATTGCGAATTACGTAATCCAGCATACACAAATTGTGAGAGCGAATTACGTTGTTTAAAGGTAATTCAGTTTGAATTACTTTCTGAATTACGAAGAAAATGTTGCCTTCTATAATTTTTATCTTAAAACATCGAAGTTGCTGTCAAAATAATGTAAACATACTGCTCTGCTCCCATTTACCCGCACTTTTTCTATTTACTTTATTGCAAAAAACCAAAAGCAATATACTTGTTTTGATGATATATTGATAAATTTTTTACTTGCCTTTAGATATCATAGCCAAATTTAAAAAAAGAGGAATTCAATTCTATAGATTGAATAAAGAAGAGGAATTTTAATGTAAAGAAACCGATTTTTTTCTTTGGTATACCGAAGCAAAAGCAACTGTTAAATCGAATTAAGTACGTGTATTGTAAATAGGGTACTTTTCGTAAGTGATTAAGAGAGCGAATTAGGTAATTCGCGATGTAGTGTGGAAATGAGAGTTTCTGTGTTTTTGGTTAACTATCGGTAAGAATTTGTTGGAAATCCATGCCATGATGACTTTAAACTGGATAAATATCCAGTTTTATTATCTAGGTTAAATCTAATATGTGTTACTAAACTTTTTAAAATACCATGCGACCAAGCTGATATTTATTTAGTTGTTGATACACCCAGTTAAAAATATATGGGGAAAACACGCCTTTATAACATTCTCTTGGGAATAGACATTTGTGCATACAAAAAAAACTTTTTGAAGTAGGCCGAAAAACTGTAAACATATTTTGTGCATTAACATACGAAATGATCGAAATTAAGAATTAAGATTCTTTATTCAGTTCCGATGGGTTGATTAATGCAATATTTTTTTTATAAAATATTATTTTTTATTTATAAAAAACTGAGAGTTTGACATAGTCCATCAAGAACAAAAACATTTAAGCAAAAGGGAAAGAGCTGTAAAGCTGTCTCTACATCACACATCAGTACTTGGCACTTTTTGTGCTTTTATTGAAAAAATCTTTGACAAACTGTCGTGTGTTTGCATTTTGTTCATTTGTGACATTCTGCAACAGCTGAAAGTACAATGCCGCCTGGTTTTGTGTTGGTTTGTTTCACGAGACTGAAAAACCCCGTATGAACTCCATTCTTATTAATGTTATAGTCCTAATCAAAAATGCAGATTTCAAAAGTTATAGCAAAACGTGCATTATTAGTGGTTTCCCATTTTGGCGTTCGGAGTTACGCGCGTTTTTTCGAGGTTATCTCGAGAGAGTTGAACGTCAAATGAGCAGAGCATATGCTTCCATTATTCAGTAACGGAATTACTTTATAAACTTTTAAATATAAAATTTACAAATTCAAATCGCCGCCAATACATTTTATTATTCCTTTATGTTTAAAAAATCGATCCCAAACAAAATATGCGCATCACAGTTCCTATTTTGTTTACATATATGTGCATAGAGTTAACGTGGTTTTCTATATGAATACACATAGTAGATGGCGCCTCTTGCCACATGACAATGCAACAATCGCCGCCCAATAATCGATTTCTGTGTATGTTTTTTAATTTGCGGCAACTTTGGGCTTTCGAGCGCAAAATAGCGTAAATACAACAGACAAACATTGGAGTTTATTCAAATTCAATTATTTTTGCATTATTATACTGATATTTATAACTTTTCCTGAGAACTAAAAAACATATATTTTGTGTATATTTTCTATTATACGAAATATATAAGTCAAGTAATGTTGTCTCTATGGTTTCGCGTTGCAAAGGCATTCGGAATAGTTTAGCCATATTTTTTGTAAAAACGTTTTCAAGATCACCCCCAGTGGCAAAAGTTTGTCGGAAAAGACGCGATCAGTTTTACGAAACAGTGGCGTATGGCTTGCTGTTATTAGTACACAAATTACGCCAAAATGATCTAAAAAATAAAACTGTATTTGGTGGATGGTACAATGTAATTATAGTTTGTAAGTATAGATGTACATATTGGCCATTAAGTGGAAGACCGTCATAAACCGAAAAAAATCCGTTTCAATAAAAATGGTTTAACGTTTTAATTTTGAAAAATGCCCAAAAGGCTGGTACTAAGTTTAATGTTTTATGTGAAAATGTGTTAAACACCATATCAAAAATAAACTACTTTAACTAGCTACTAAAAACCTGTGAAAACGCAGTACTGAGTTCAACGTCGTTAAAATTCAAATATGGCAACATAGCATATGCTAAATAGTTCACATTACTATTGCTCTGCATGAAAATATGTTCATAATGGTTGACAAGCACTAATTTTCAAATACATTAAACAAAATAATAGTTAGAAACAAAAATGGAAACTACAAACATTAAAATTAAAGAGGAAAACAAAAATATAAAGTTGTTTTCAATGATGCCAACAGTATTTTTCTTTCATGTAAATTGGCGTCAAAAAAGCAAAATAAAACAATAATTTGTTGTCGACCACAAGAATCTGGTAATATCAGTTTCAGCAAAGGAAAAAACGACACAACCCTGATCTTAAAAAGGCCAATATCTCATGAACTAAGTAATGACCCATCGTTATAAACTTTTAACAAAATGAAATCAATCATTAGCATATTATAATAGGCTATATTGTATCAAAATTTGACACAATGGAGTGGCTAATACCGATAAGACGATATTAGCTGATACACATGATGTTGGTAAAGAAAGAAAAACACCCTGATGGAACAGAGGCCGGTGCCAGGCCCTCTTGACAAAATGTTCATATTGGTCCGTAATCCATAAGGAAGGGTATGTATATAAGCTTCGGGACGGCCGAAATTATTTTGTCCACGTGTTTTTATTTGTTACTTTCGTATTTACTCTCTTGATAACGATTGACGACTAATCTGAAAATGGAGACAGTGATGATTTTTTTAACGAAGCTGTTTCGTGTATATATTTACAACGCGGCGATGATCTTACTTGTTTTAGGAAGAAGAAAATTTAAAAACATCATCGTGGTCCATCACACACTGGACCACGAAGTATTTGAAAGTTAAACTATTTCCCTTTCGTATCTTCTCTTAATGTATACAAATTTACTGTTCGGTGTAGGAGCGCCTAACCTGCAGAACCGCTTGAACGATAAACACCAAATTTGGACGATATGTTACATGAGCCTGTCGCAAAGTTTCTCCTAAGTGGTATGAATAGTACGATTTTATTCAAAATCATATTAACAAATTCTTAAATAAAGATACGTTTGCTGATGAAATTTGGACCCGCTTAGTGGTTACGGAATTGCGATAATTACGAAAAACTTCGGAGTCGAGGTAAACATACATATGTGCCAAAACTTAGAGCCCTATTAATTTCATTTGCTGTGTTCACAATTGTCAGCAGGTTTGTGTGTAAGAAAGTGTTAAAAAAATCCAACCAACAATTCGAAAAAGGTTGGAAATCTAGGATAAGATATTGTCCTAGATTTCATAGAGAAAACAAGGAAAAAGGAAGTAGAATACTAATGCAAGAAATGAATAGGGATCAACAAAGTCGTTCATTTCGACAGAGGAGTTCGATAATTGGGACAAAACGTGCTTTTAATTAATAAGTTCGAACTAATGCCCCAGTTTGGAATGACAAGCAGCGCCCGAAAAATTTCATTAACGACGTCTACAGATTTGTTTATTTCATTTCAAACAAATGTTTCTTTTTTCATTGATTATGGGTTTGATTCGTGCAAATAGTCGAATTACGCTGGTTATAAAAAAGAACGAAAAATTCCGATTGAATGTGTACACAGAAAGTACATCGGAAAGAATCATTAAAGGAACTTGGATAATAAGTTAAGACTTCAAAAGGGTGCAAAAACTTTAGAATTTTCCATGTATACCAAATCTAATTGATGCAAAGCATTTAAATAGTTTTGAAATTAAAAACTTTAAAAATAAAAGTATTTAGGAAATGATATAAGCAAACAAACTAGCTACATTTTTTTCCTGAATCAGTTAAGCCAGTTGCCAATCACGCACGGCCAATAAATTTTTTGAGAGTACAATTGCGAACGCTTTTAACACCCCGGTGTATCAAGTTAAAAAAAAAAACACTAGCAAATGCCTTGGGGTTTAATAGTTGGTCGACTGTTCATGAAAGAATACTGTGGCTGTTTCTTCCCAAAAGGCCAACTTTTTCACAAATGAGAAAAAATATGAATTAATTTTCCCAAAAGTGATTTCCCGTGCGGCTTAAAAAAGAAGAAATTATTAAATATTCAGTAAAACCAAATTTTGTATACAGATGAGATAAAAAAATTTTGAGATAGAGTTGAGATAAAAAGTAGGAACATTTGGGATCTTGATACTTACAAAAATTTTTGTCCCGTGGGACACATAATACAATTTAAAATCTCTTTTTACATAAATAATTATTTATCGCATCGAAAACTAGACCCTACACATGCTTGACCTAATCCATTTCATGACATTGAGCCATGCCAATGCGCTATTCCAACGATCTGGAATAAATATAGCACCTTATCATCGATGTGTAATAGAGAAGTAACAAAATGAGTGTGATTGTCACAGTGGAGATAAATTTAACCTCTAACAGCCCAACTGGCATCATATTTTATATTTTAAATTTATTGAATTATATATATATATATATATATATATATATATATATATATATATATATATATATATATATATATATATATATATATATATATATATATATATATATATATATATATATATATATATATATATATACATATATTGGTTAATAAAACGGAAATCCCTAAAAAGTATTTTGCTTTTTTATAAAGTATTTGAAGCCAATACTGATATATATATATATATATATATATATATATATATATATATATATATATATATATATATATATATATATATATATATATATATATATATATATATATATATATATATATATATATATATATATATATATATATATATATAAAGACAGACCACCATGACAAGACGCCATCTGATGAAATGCCCTGCAAAGATCCAACTTTAAGAACCAGAGACTACTTAACTGTGAGAGCTAAAGGGAGCGCCGTAGACATGTCGTCTACAGAACAGATGGGGAGCTAGCCTTGCTGTTATCAGTATTGGCTTCAAATACTTTATAAAAAAGCAAAATACTTTTTAGGGATTTCCGTGCATGACATTGCAAACTCCATAATATTTTAGTACTGTTGATGCTATTCTGCTGAAAAAAATTGATATTTAACCACGTCCCTTCTTGTATCACCCAAAAAATGAACCTTAAATCTTAAAGTATTGAATACTTGCTAATATCAAACTTTTAAGAAGTTTGATATTCTTATGGGCCGACGCAGAATCCTGCTGGAAAGTCCATGGCTGGTTTTGGAACAAAAATTGTTAAGAGGCTTCAAAACGGTTTCTTTGTAAACTTTGGCCGATGTTTTGACTCCTTGTTCGCAGAAATGCAGGTCAGTGACCCCATAGTAAGAGACACCCCACCAAACCATGACTGCAGCTGGGTGATGACCCTTTTCCACCCTTGGGATCAATTCAGATGCTTCCTTAGATGACCACGCATACACTCATTCAATCATTTTGCTTGTTAAATTTTTCCTGAACGGTAAAAAATTTTTCATCGGTGAACAAAATTTTTCTGTGCAAGTTATCAGCGTGCTTCACCAAAAGACGTTTGCATTTTTCAATCCTATTTTTTTTAAAGCTGCAGTCAATAAATGTCCGGTACGTAGTTTTTAAGCCCCAAGTCTTTTTTAATGATTCGACTAATGGACTTTTGCGTGATATTCATCTCACGGGCCATAATTTTCTGTTTTCGGAGCGGATTTCTGTGAATTCTTGATTTAACGGCTTTGAGAACATGCGGTGTTCGAACAGAGAGTGGGCGGCCCGACCGGTGGCGGTCTTTTACATCTCCAGTCTCCTCAAACAGTTTTATGCATCGGTAGACGAACATGCGGCTTATCCCTAGTGGCCGGAGCGTTTTGAAAATATCGTTTTTTTTCATTTCCCACTTGAAAAGCGCTATTACAGCGATACGGTTCCCATTATCTGACCACTCCATGATGAAAGTTGAAACAATTTTAAAATCCCGTTACAGTCTAACGCTATTGAGGTTAGCTTTCAAAAACCATATGACATTAACGGGGTATGTTCAGTTCGACTATTGAAATAGGTGTGTTTGTAACAGTACGAGTATTTATGTCTCTACTAAGTACTTACATATATGTTAACAAGTAAATAAATAAGTAAACATAAACTGCAAACAATTCGGCTTTGTGGATAGCTGGTGGTTTGTTGCTAGCTACTATTTTTTTTAGTCCTTGTTTGTTGCTTTGCCTGGTTGGTGTGACCACCACTACCGTTTTGCTACTCCTGGGCGGTGTCTCAACCAAAAACATTTTTCAGTGCTTTTGCTTTATTAGCTAAGCGAACAAAAAAATAAGTGACTGGTTTGGACAGTTCTTTTAAACTAAATGAGAGCGTAGAGAGTTCCATTAACCAATATTTGTACTGAATGCTTGGTTTTCGTTCGACTGCGAGTTGGTTGTTGAACCGAAATCAGCTATTTGTCGTTTAGCACTCGACAAAAAGCATTAGTTCGAGCACCGTGAACCGTCCATTAAATACATATATTGGTCGGGGTATAAGAAAATCGGATCAACCGACTGAATCTCATTGACATTGGGTATTTGATTTTTGTTTGATTGAAGATGTTCTTGAAAGCTTGTGAATTAATAATTAACATTGTTATCGGCAAAGACAATAGATTGTACAAAATGAGCGATGTGCTTCTTCTCTACAATAATGTAGAAAAACAGCACTCAGTAACGCACAAATTTTCTTTCTTATTTTTCCACATTCGTTTGTACACAATCACTAGAACGCCAGAAAGTACAAATTGAAACCCAAACATCACAGAAAACACTAAATTTGCACACTTTAAACACAAATAGCATTCCCCAAATAATTTTTACTCAAATCTGTTTTTCGATTTATCGATAAAGCTTCATCCTCCCATCTTGTATAAATTATCTAATCATACTACTATGTTATTATTTGAAAAATCGCTAGAAATATTTTCAATATTTCAATGTGACTAATTTTAGAATGTTGTGCATTGATGTCTCTTAAAAATTGTTTTTAGTTCACCTACAAATGATTCATACTTTTTTATTCTTTTTATTATATTTTTATTGTTTCTGGTGCACTTTTTAAGAAGTTTGATATTGACAAGTATTCAATACATTAAGATTTAAGGTTCATTATTTGGGTGATACAAGAAGGGACGTGGTTAAAGATCAATTTTTTTCAGCATCAACAGTACTAAAATATTATTGAGTTTGCAATGTCAGCACATTTCATGCACTAGGAAACAATTTATGTGAGTTCTAATCCCCACAGAAACAGCGTTAAGAATACAATACGCTACCAAGTGTAATCGATGACCTAATAAATACTATTAAAAGTACAACAAAATTGGCGAAATGGTACATTTGACTCACTTTTCATCCCGAGAGTCGGAATTACCGGAATTGCCCGAAGTCGAAAAAATGCTCGACACCGAATCCTGATAAAGGTTGATATTTTAGTTCAACGTTAGGTACAAATTGATTTATTCTCCACAATTCATTGTGATACCACGAAAACTAGCAAATCTTATGAAATTAGCTCGCTGTATTTTCCCTTAATTTAAACATAAAAAGGAAACTTGGTTTAAAAAAGGAAAGCCCTAAAAAGTATTTTCCTTTTCGATAAACCATTTGAAGCCAATACTGATAACTGCAAGGTCGGCTAGCTCCCCATCTGTTCCGTAGACGACATGTAAGCCGAAGTTCTTTTCCAGTAAAATTTTGAATTTTCATCCTCCGGGCTCAAAATAAGCCCAATTCCATAGTAAAATTTGGCAAATTTGTAGTTCCGAACTCTGTATCCCCACAAACAATTATGCGAAATCGACTGACAGATTCTTATGTCAGCGTTTATGTCAAAGCGCCACGGAACAGATTTAATAGGCTGTGCAGTGTCAAAATACAAATGGTGTTAGAAGAGTTTATGCATTTTGTGTTGTAAAACAGCAAATAAATGAATTTCAATTTACTCTTTTAAAAAATTCTCTTTAATTATCCATATGCATTTTTTCTCTATTGTTTATCTTTAATTGTCAACATAACTATATATGTGACGCGCAAAATAGAAAGGGACCTAAGGGTAAAAACCAGTTTTGTTCAGGAGAGCCATTTTAAAGATTTAAATACGTGTATCTTTGGTGTACCATCACTTTCATAAAACGCGCATATCTCTGGGAGGGAACACTTTTGGGGCATGGGATCGGTCTCATTCGATGCTCAGATGTTGTCCACACCAAAAAAAATTAAAATTGATTTTTTACCCTTAGGTCCCTTTCTCTATGCGCTGTCACATATACAGGCATGTCACATATACAGGCATGTCACAGATCTCAATTCCGATCGAAAGTGGTTTCAATTCCGTATTTTGCTTCTTCAGAAAACTAATTCCGAAAGATTTTGACGGAATGAAACCACCTTTGATTGTGTGATCGGAATTGATATTTTTAGTTTCATAAACACAAAAAGCTTTGATAAACGTACTTTTTCTGAATAAAGATTATTGTAATCTTAAATTACGTTAAATGTTTGCTTAGTTAACATTTATTTTAATAAATCTTTTATATTTTTTATAGTATTAAGACAACTAAACAAACCAAATAATTGCCTTGCACGAAATAAACTAAAATAAAAAAACGTTGGAAAATTAATATGTATTGTTTGTGATCGTCTTTTCTTGTGGCGTGTAATATTCTGGCTGACGAAAATAAAACAAATAAGAAATGTGAGTATTTTATAAGTTTGTTCCCAATATTTTTATTTACAAATACTTATAAATATTTTAGGGGACAGCATAGAAACTGTGCTCAAGGTAAATTTTTTGTCGAGTCCATGGGGTGCCACAATGATCGTGTGGTTGTAGAAGCGCTTTGGGTAAAATTAACAAAAACATTGAATTCTGGAAAACATACGTTAAGAAGAAACTGTGCCACAACAAAAACGAAATTTGTAAAACAGGTGGTGGCCCATATAACAAATACATATGTATTGTACGAGGTTGAGGAAGCTGTTGTTAGAGTTTCCGGAATGCAGAGAGGCGCCAAAAGTTTTGGAGAAGCGGATCTGATCGCGTTCATTTGTGAATCTGACAAAGAAAACGACGAAGATCTTGATTTTACTCTCATATGCATAGGGTTGCCATAGCAAATTAGAATAACCAGGGTTTTTAAAATTTTCGGAATTACTAAAATCGATCGGAATCTGAAGAAGGTAAAACAAAACCGACCGGAATGGTAGTACGAAATTAAAATCATTCCAATCGATTTCTGTGACAGGCCTGATAAAATTATTATAAATAAGTCTCTATTGTTGTAATATATTTAGATTAATTCTCATAATTTGTAAATACAGTCGACTCGCGAAAACGTAAACATTCTAGAACATGAACACACAGGTCTCCTAAACGTGAACAAATTCTGAAAGCTCTAAAACGTGAACAACTTCCAAAAAAGTTTTGTTTTTATTTCAACTACTTTTATAAGTTGGGGATTCCCTGAAAAAGATTTTCTTATTGGTTACCATAAGAAACGCCTTGCTTTACATAGGGAACATCATATAACTCTAAGTATTCTTACGAACGTTATACAGAGAGAGATAGAGGGATGCTTTATCTAAAAAATATGACGTGGCAAGATCTGCAATTAATTCAATAAATAAGAAGAAAAGAACTATTACAAAATGTGTGAATAATACGTTTCCCAGCCCTATAAAACGGAAAACATTGCATATGTCGGAGCTACCAACAGGAAGCAAAATTTCTACAAGTGGTTTATTCAAATGCAAAACAAAAACTTGCCTGTAAGCGGACTGACGTTGAAAGCAAAAACTGTGGAGATTTTATAATTATACGTAGAATTGTAATTTTCGTCCATTGAACAACGAATTTTAGTTTTTCTTTTTGAAATATTTTATTTTATAAATCAATAAAATATTTTTTTAAGATTGACTGGGTATTGAATTTATTAAACAGCACTGGCTTGCTTCAAAATGTCAGCATTCGAAATCGTGAACAAATTCGCAAATGTGAACACCCTTAACATGAATTAGTTCACGTTTCCGCAAGTCGACTGTATTTAAAATATATTTTATTTTACCTGATTTCACGTTAGTAAATAAATTAAATAAAAAAAATTAAATGTTCACTCTTTTTTGTAAATCAAAAGAATAGAATTTAAATTGAAAATATAACTAGTGGACAAATAAAGTTCGGCTGGGCCGAAGCTTATATACACCCCACCTTTCGGTCCACGCTCTTTTGTCCAATTTTACCACAACATAGTCTATAATATGATTTCATGCTGCTAAAGTTTAATAATAATCGCTCCATTATTTTGGCCATAAATGCGATTTTTAAGGGGGGCGTGGTACCGCTCACTTTTCCACCAGGTTGTGTTTCGTTCCATGCCAATATCACATGTTCCAAATAGCATTATAAAGCCGTTTTAAAAATGAAGTTCGCAATTTAATCGAATTTCAAACGCAAGAAGATGAATTATATTGCTTTGATCTGCACTGAAACAGGGGTAATTTATTCACAAGGATTGTGAGCCGATTTATGTCCCATCGACAATTTTAGAAATATTAAGACATAAAAAATTTAAAACCGATTGGTAGCTCCTTCCCAGTCTCACAGACGGACAAGGCTCAAATGACTAAAAAAGTTATGTAACGAATATGGTCGATGCTTTACACGAAAATTTTTTGTCCGTACCAAATGTTATATGATCTCTTTCCCAGTATAAGTGTATATATAAGTATATATATTATACCCTTATACTGACAAGATGTTTAGTCAACGACTTAAGAATAATACGAACTCAATCAATTTGTGCTAATTTAATTTTGTGCAGTGTAATTTTATGATTTGCCTCTCGCTACTTTGCTACTACTTTGCTACTTTGAAAAATTTCCGCCATGTGCTGCCAACATCTTTTATCTCATTTTGCTACCGCCCACTACAATATACACTTACAGTTGCTATGCTATGTAAAGATAGATGGCGCAGGCGAAAGCGAAGAAAACTCTAATAATATAATCGATACTAGATGGCGGAACTTGTCATTGTAGTTGTAATTCACCAAAATGCAAAGAGTATATATAAAGAGATTTCGTTAACTCCGAGTCGGCTTGAGATTGGATTGAAGAGCTAGACATGGTTTAACTTGGGCATTGTTTTTGAGGGAAATTATATTTGGCTGGAGGGAAGTTATACTATGAAAAAGTCCCATTTTTGAAAAACTGTATTTGAGAGCGAAAGTTGAAATAAAAAAAGGAACAAAAAGAAATTTGAATGGTTGCTGAGGAAGTGGGTGAGTGGGCGAGACAATGGCCATAAAGAACCACAACAACAACCATTACCAAAACTTATGAATGAAATTGTGAAGCACCAGGCGTAAGAGAAAATCAATCACATTCGGTCGCCTGTTTAGCTTTTTTATTTGCTTCGTTGTTTGAATTATACAATGTGACGCTCATTGGGCGAGTCATTCGAAGTGTCGAATTAAATTCTCAAGTGCAAGCGTTGCAAGAAATATGTCACTCCTTCGATATTTTCAATATCTATAAAATGTACGTCAGTCCGAAAATGGAATACAACTCCCATATAACGGCAGGTGTGAGAGAGCGATAGTGCTGTTTCCTGGAATTTACACTCTTTTATTATTCGCAAAATACACTAAAGATCGAATTCGTTTTTCGTCCGTAGTGTATTTCCTGCTACTTACGACATTCGGAAGTTCAAGGAAAACGAAAACAACCACTACTCCCTCGAAAGTTCAAGGAAAATGAAAACAACCACTACACCCTCTATTCCCCTTCCGACACATCACGTTCCAGTAAACAACGCAATGCTCCGCATGTATAGGGGATATCCCACAGCAGCTCTTTTCGTATAGACCTGAGCCAAATTGGGTCTTTTTGTAAGCAAATTGTTAAGTATTGCGGTTTAGCTATTCAGTCTTAGTTATCGAGGCTTAACATGAAACTCCACTAATATTGCTCACACGATTGCTCTAAAAACACTCTAAAACTACATTTAAATCGGATGTATTCTGAGCACTCCCATACTGCTCCTAAAAAAGAAGGACGTTTTGATAGCAATATTTATGATCCTTGTATAACCCGTAATAGAGCGCTTAATGTGAGAGGACAACTTCGCAAGGGCGGGTACATGACGCTTTAAAAAGTCACCTCAGATCCAAAATAAGGAATACTAGGAGTATGTTCTTCTAATAAAATGAATCATTTCTTAATAAATTGGGTAGAACCATTTAATACTACATTTGAAAATATTGAACGGTTTTTATATTGTAAGTAACCTGTGCATTGATTCTGAAATTCCCAGGAACGTGAAAAATATAATTCCTGATTCCCGGGAATAAAAAAAGTGGGGAATTTTCAAACCCTAATATCAGACTAATATCGTTCAAGTGAGAAGACGTAGTGGGAGCAGACCAGGAATGGAATTTACTAAAGATTAAATTGTACCAAAATGACCTCATAATTGTACCAAAACTAACGTGATTGTACCAAAATTAGTCTTTTCGTTCGGTAGACTAAGTACCGTTGATTTTTTTGAGAAATTTTGAGCTGCTACTTCAACTTGGGCTGTCGATAACTGAGATTTTGCTATTCCGATAATTCCAAGAAGCTTTAGCACCCTCCCTTGCAACCACTGGTGAAACTTCATAGACGGAGTTTATAATTTCTACGGCTAATTCTTACATTACAAATAGGTAGGTTGAATACTGCCGGAACATTTTGGTATTGTTTTTTCCCATATCCTCGATGTTATATTAGCACGATTATGACACAAGTAAATTCAGGCTTACACCAGCAAATCGAGTGCATCATCCTCCATCCAGTTTTTGACTGATACCTATATCTTTTACGAAACAGATACTAAAAGATGTTCCATCAGAGTTATATATTGGCCAATTTTTTTTGTCTACAACACAATACCAGTGGTCTAAACTTAAAAATGTCTCTTTCTAATCCAACTCCTTTCGATTGTCTGAAGACAATTTAGCCATTTTTAACTGGTATAAAACCGTTTCGTAGCAACAGCATCTTCAGGACACCTTAGCGCATCCGATCTTGAGAGATAATTTAAGGAGATTGGCGAATTTTATGCACTCTCTACCTAGGAATGAGTCCAATATACCCATTGGGAATCTGGTGTGGGCTAAGATTTCGTGCCTTTAAAACGATCATTATCTACAAAAAATCGGTTTTATTATTAAATTTGTAAGCTTGTACAAGTACTTAGGATCCCTTATCAGTTGGCTTAAAAGTTATAAAATGAGTGGCAAAAATGGTGTCGATAAATGTCTGCAAAATGTTAAACAAACTTTAATAACTTGATGTTTTCATAAAGTATCTTTGGTCTGATTAGTGCTCCTGATATTGACTCTTGCTCCGACTCCGGCCATACTTCCGACTCCACAGCCCTGTCAGAAATACATGGACCGTAGAGTTTAATTTTGATTCGTTTCGGTACTGAGTCTAGCTGATAGCTTGACATCAATAAATTTTAGTTCTATTCAAATTTTGATAAAAAAAGGAGGGTTCAATTGTACCACAAATGGTACAATTGTATCATGTTTTCCATCAGTGGAGCAGAAACAACATATTCGCCCATGTGCTTTGTTCCCAGATTTTTTAATCCCCATAATTTTTTAAATTCACATTTTTTCAAAAATGTTGTGCTTTATTTCGAGGGAAACTACTCATTTAAAACTCAAGAGAGAAAAACTGTGTTGAGTGTTAGTCGAACTTTGTTCAATAAATAACAACAAAAAACATATGTTTTACAGCTGAACGCCACACACATTTATTAATTTTGGTTTAAAAAAATTAGTAAAAAATGGCTTCAGGTTTGTTAATAGCTGTTATGGCTTCCCTAAGACGTCAAATGAGTCTGGAACGTGTTAAAAGGCGTCGGCTAAAGGATGCAAAGAATCCAAAGGATATGTCGAACTGTTCGTGAGTACTTTGCATCGCCACCTCCAAGGCACACAATAACTTCTTTTCAGCACTTTTGAGAATAAGTGCTTTTAGGGATATTCTTAGAGAACATGGCTCTTTCATAAATAAGGGAGAAGCTGCAGTTAGCAGAAACCTTACGATTTCTTGCTGTTGTTGTTCAGGGTGAGGTCTGTAACGATCTAAATATAAGAATTGGACGCACAACAATGTGAAGAATTTTGAGGAAGGTCATGAACACCCTGGAAGACAAATTGTGCGGCATCTTTTAACTATTGAGCACAAATGATTTTCGTCGCCATTCCGAGGGTTACTATTTATATTTCAGGCTCTGACAATACTAGTGTTCCCAGATGCTAACTGGACCTCCATTCCATTGGAAACGTTGACATTTTTTAGCATAACGTTTCGTCACTTAGAACGTTCCCGTGAACATTTTCGTGCAATGATTTTTTACGATTTTCGGCGTGGGTTATCGAGACAAGAGTGTTTAAATCAACTTGTTTCGACTTTTAGCGATGAAGCACCTTCAATAACCACTGTTAATCGCTGGTACCACTTTACCAGAAACCATCGATGCTGTGCGTGAACTGATTAAGCAAGACCGACATGTGACATACCGTGAGATTGAGGCATTCTTGGCCATTAGTATGACAGGTATTAATAAGATATTGCATGTTCATTTGGCCTTAAAAAAATTGTTCTAATTGGATCCCACATAATTTGACGAATGCTCAAAAAAAGGCTCGTATGCCACAGTTGGCAACATGTCCGGTATAACCGGACATGTTGCCACAGTGCCTTTAATGGAACGTAGGGCGGTCAATTCTGAGTGGTATACTTAGTGCAACCATCTGTTTACCAACAGTGTTTGAAGAAATGAGAAAAGATAAAAAGAGAAGACGGATCATTTTGCATCACGGCAATGCGAGCTCTCACACATCAGCTGAAACGATGAGCTATTTTACCACTCAATATGTCGAATTGTTGGGCCATCCACCGTACAGACCTGACTTGGCACCCAGTGACTTCTTCTTATTCCCTAGCATCAAGAAAAAAATGCGTGGTCAACGGTTTTCATCGCCCGATGTAGCTGTGGAAGCGTTCAAAAATCATGTTATGGAGGTGTCTCAATCGGAGTGGAAAAATGGCTTTGAAAATTGGTTTGTGCGCAAGCAAAAGTGTATTGATCTTAAAGAAGAATATTTTGAAAAACAATAAAACCATTTCTAATGATATATTATTGTGCTTTTACTGCCGGACGCGAAACATAAATAGCAACCCTAAACACAGCAAGGACACGTTGATATGAAAACATATTTTTTATGTTATTTAATTTCATTAATTAAACGCTCACGTGAACAATGGTTTTGCAAATGTAAATCAACAACATATTGAATGTTGACTATGTGTCATTTTATTAATATGTTTATGCTTATAATGTTGGTAAATTTTCATTTTTAATACCATCCCAAGGGTACATGAGATCGAATTGATTACCCAATATTTTTCGGGGATTCAGTATGGCGCACACCAAAAGTGGGAAAATGATTCACATTCGAGCCAAGTCGAAATGCAGCAGATGGGCGATTATGTCAGCAAATCTATGTTGGTTGCAAACAAGTACATATATATATTTGTACATAAACATGCAAATTTTTCGGAACATTGCTACAAACATATAAATGTTAACCGTGAACCGCATGCTACAAACATTTAAAACTTTACTGCTGCAAACACATTTTTTCCGATGATTTCGGCGATAACCGCAAAACTATTTTTTCATTGGAGACGCTACACGGAAGAAAAAAAGGCCATTCTAACGTTTTGCCAAAGCAGCAAACATTAATGCGTTTGTAGCAATGTTCATACGTTAATGTTCAATTTGTTTGCACCCAAACATTAATATGTTCCCATACATTCATATAGTTGTGTAAACGAAAAATATTGAAGTACAAACATTCTAATCATCTAAATGTTTGCATTGCAACATATGTTTTCTTATGTGTACACATTCACGTAAGTAAACAAATTATTTTTGGTCGGATGGAAGCTGAAATACTCTTTGGCATGGATTTTGTTCCAATATGATAACTTTTTCAAGGGGGAGTGGCCCCACCCCATTCAATTACTTAGGCCATTATTTCGATTTTTAAGGGGCGTCACCGACATACCTCTAAAACTATGGGCGGTTCCACGCCCCCTTGTCCTAACACATAGTTATGTACCCTACAATATAACCTGACAGAATGTAACACAATGTGAAAATTGCGACATACCTTCTCTAACAGTTCACGAGATATGGACTCTATAAGTTCAGGGTTTTCGGGGCGGTGCCACTTAACCTTTTCCAATCACATAGTAACGTACCCTACAAACATTATCTGGCCAAATGTAACATAATTTGAAAATTTCGTAGCGATCGGAGTTGATAGCCGGAGTTGACTTTGTTTGTGTTTGAAAAACATTTATCCCTTGAACAATCTGGCCGATTTTTAATTCCGACCGCCTCAGTTCATCTGGACATACGAGTATTTCAGCCACCTATCATTAATAGTGTGACCGGTAGTTCGCTTTCCACAGACAGACAGAGGGACAGATAGACATGGATAGATCATCTTTGATCGGGATGAAACTTGCACAAAGGTTAGTCCTATTGACACAAACTTTAAACGAGTTCAGCCAACGACTCTCTCTGTGGCTTGGCCTAACGCGTGTTTTTTCGCAGCTATGTAACTATTTGCCTTCAGTGTTTTATACTGCTATTTAGTCAATCTTTTAAGAAAAAAATTAAAATTTTTTTTTAAATTATTTTCCAAATCGAGCCATTTTTTGCTCAAAAGAAAGCTTTGGACTTTTCCTTTCTCTTAGTGGGATGCGACTTTTTTATCTATCAAAAATATGTTATAACTCATAAGAACGTTTTTCAATTTTTAGCATATGCATCATCTACAATAAATAAGGTGTAAAAATAATACTATATAAAAAAGTGCTTTTATTTTTGAGGTGGACATACTTAGTATATTATCGAGGGTATGCAATTTTAGTAAAGCATGTTAATAAGGTTAATTTGTCTAGTCTCTCAGTATAAGATTTGGTTTTAAGGGTTTAGAAACACTTACGCAAAAATAGGAAACAATTCAAAATGGTGCATAGCTCAAACTTAAAAACCGTTGTTTTAAGTTATAAAACATTTCTTTGATAGATGAAAAGATCGCATTCCTCTAAGAGACCACTAATCTCGCAATGGAAAAGAACCAAGCTTTCTTTTGAGCAAAAAAGACCCGTTTTGGAAAAGAGTAAAAATAAATTTTGATTTTTCCAAAAACACACATTTTTTTAACATTTCTAAAAAAATTGACTAAATAGCTGTATAAAACTTTCAAGACAAAAAGGTAATAAGTTACAAGTGAATATACACTCTATCCTAGAAAAATAGCAAATTTTATATTTAATAGGATTAATTGAAATAAAGACTTTCGAAGGCATTTTCATGTTAGATTTTATGTTTACGTTGTTGAACTTAAGTAAGTGTTTCTTTTTCTAATTCTTTTTACGAATCGAGAACAGTAGGACGATTTCTGTAATTCCAAATTGACATTTTTTGTTAACGAATGACTAAATTATTGCGATTTTGCTATCCAGTCTAAGTTATAGAGGCGAAACTTAAAACACATAAATTATCATTTAAGTTTCTACATGTTTCTACAGAACGCCGCCAATTTTTTTTGGAAATGTCGTTTCGTTTTATGACTTGATCCTTTTTTACAAAAATTTTGTATCAAATTGTTTTTATTTTTTCCAATATCTGTTTCTTTTTATTTTAAAAATGTAAATGTTCCAAATGTCATCTCTATTTGGCAGAAATGTCCTTCTCTCTGAAAACTCTTTATATTATTTTTGCAAGACCTACATGGAAGTATTTGGAGCAATTTGAAAATACCCAAAGTTTCATTTAATTTTAAATCGACAAATGCACGTACATATACTCGTATCCAGAGTTTGTCTAAAATTTCGGCTCTGATGGGCGGACTTAAGTGCCCAAAAAATGGTCGGTTTGTTAAATACTAATATTGAAGCAAATTTCACCACGAATCTAAACATGATTTTTTTTAAATAATTAGCGTTAATAAAGGGTCGGACTTACTCGTATGACTACAAGAAGCTAAAGGGCTGAAAGCCATAGTTTGGTAAAAAGCATGCACCAGTTCATCTGCACAGTTTGGTAAAAATACGGTATGCCTGATGATTGGAATTGTACTGTGTCCCGTTCATAGGAAGGGAGATCGCACGTTTTTCTCCATCTTTTGTGTTGGGGATAAGTTTTTAACTTATTGGGTTCTGTCTAGCGTAATATTCGAACACCTTAAGCTTTACGTCAGTAGGGAGGATATGTTGGTGCAAACGCTTCTTCTTCCTTTTGCTTTCCAGAGTTGCCACCTTTTCCCGTTTCGCGCCAAAATGTATGGTAGATCAAAAAGACCAGTGTTGCCAGACCGGAAAACCGCGTCAACGCGCATTTGGTTTGTGTCTATGATAGACTGTTGCGCCATCTTACGATGGTTAGTGGCATCGCCGACTCTGGGTCAGATCCAATTACGATGATTGGCGGCAACTTTGACTCTGTGGCAGATCCAATTATGTCGGGTGGTGGCAGCGCCGACTCTGGACTCTAATTTGTTTATGTGTGTGTGTATGTGTGTGCGTTAAATAATGAACTTGGTTATGCCTTTTTTAAAACTGTTGGAGATCGAGCGTTTGTCAAGTGGTTGGGCTTTTCAAAGGAGCATAATTCATGGATTAAGAAAAATGATATTATGTAATAATGTGAAATAATAAAAAGTGAAATTATGTAATAATGTGATATATTAAAAATGAAATTATGGAATAATGCGAAATAAATTTAATAAATTGCTTGTAAAAATCAAATATTTGTTGATTCATTTATTTGATTGAATTTAAATCCGAATCCGGACCTAATATTTAATAAATAATTATTTTAAAATTGAATATTATTAATTTACTTTTTTGGCAGATTAGTGCAAAAAATTTAGAATTTATATATGTAATTTTTATTACAAATAGTACATGTTTTTTTGTTGAAAATTTACTTCTTATTATAGGAAGTTTATTATTAATTATTTTTGTTTGAGTAAGAGTTGATATATTTAAATTCGTAAAGGTCCTAAAAAAGTTGGAACTATAGGTATTACTCAACCTTTTTGTGATGCAATTAAATTATTTACTAAAGAACAAACTTATCCATTATTATCTAATTATATTTCTTATTATTTTTCACCAATTTTTTCTTTGTTTTTATCTTTATTGGTTTCAATATGTATACCAATATTTGTTAAATTATTTTCTTTTAATTTAGGGTTAATATTTTTTTATGCTGTACTACATTAGGCGTATATTCTATTATAATTGTAGGTTGATCTTCTAATTAAAATTATCTTACTTATGAAGTAAGATTAGTATTAATTTTATTGAGTTTTATTTTTTTAATTGGAGGGTATAATATATTTATATTTTATA
This sequence comes from Hydrotaea diabolus, assembly GCA_963513945.1. Classification (NCBI taxonomy): domain Eukaryota; kingdom Metazoa; phylum Arthropoda; class Insecta; order Diptera; family Muscidae; genus Hydrotaea; species Hydrotaea diabolus. Next base: position 125,933,888 of record OY740716.1, on the reverse strand, counting down.
AATATCAAATTTTTAGTTGATTTTTATTAATTATATTTCCTATAGCATTAGTTTAATTTAGTATTTCTTTAGCTGAAACAAATCAAACTCCATTTGATTTTGCAGAAGGTGGAATTAGAATTAGTTTCAGGATTTAATCCTAATATATTTGGATTAATAAAAACTAATAAAATTAATATTATATTTAAAATAAAAAATCCGACAATATCTTTAAATGTAAAATAGGATGAGCTTATATCAAGCTCATTACATTTAAAGATATTGTCGGATAATAATTTGAATTAGAAGATCAACCTACAATTATAATAGAATATACGCCTAATTTAGTACAGCATAAAAATATTAACCCTAAATTAAAAGAAAATAATTTAACAAATATTGGTATACATATTCAAACCAATAATGATAAAAACAAAGAAAAAATTGGTGAAAAATAATAAGAAATATAATTAGATAATAATGGATAAGTTTGTTCTTTAGTAAATAATTTAATTGCATCACAAAAAGGTTGAGTAATACCTATAGTTCCAACTTTTTTAGGACCTTTAAGAATTTGAATATATCCTTAAACTTTTCGTTCTAAAAGAGTTAAAAAAGCAACTCTTACTTAAACCAAAATAATTAATAATAAACTTCCTATAATAAGAAGTAAATTTTCAAAAAAAACATGTACTATTTGTAATAAAAATTACATATATAAATTCTAAATTTATTGCACTAATCTGCCAAAATAGTAAATTAATAATATTCAATTTTAAAATAATTATTTATTAAATATTAGGTCCGGATTCGGATTTGAATTCAATCAAATAAATGAATCAACAAATATTTGATTTTTACAAGCAATTTATTAAATTTATTTCGCATTATTCCATAATTTCATTTTTAATATATCACATTACTACATAATTTCACTTTTTATTATTTCACATTATTACATAATATCATTTTTCTTAATCCATGAATTATGCTCCTTTGAAAAGCCCAACCACTTGACAAACGCTCGATCTCCAACAGTTTTTAAAAAAGGCATAACCAAGTTCATTATTTAACGCACACACATACACACACACATAAACAAATTAGAGTCCAGAGTCGGCGCTGCCACCACCCGACATAATTGGATCTGCCACAGAGTCAAAGTTGCCCCCAATCATCGTAATTGGATCTGACCCAGAGTCGGCGCTGCCACTAACCATCGTAAGATGGCGCAACAGTCTAGCATAGATACAAACCAAATGCGCGTCGACGCGGTTTTCCGGTCAGGCAACACTGGTCTTTTTGATCCACCATACCTTTTGGCGCGAAAACGAGAAAAGGTGGCAACTCTGGAAAGCAAAAGGAAGAAGAAGCGTTTGCACCAACATATCCCCCCTACTCACGACAGCAACACATTTGTCCGAACATGCCTATTGAATGTTCTATTGGTACTCGATTTTTCATAGAGTTAGTGGTTGCTAAAAACTATACGAAATATTTTCTTTATATACAAGAACTGATTGTTTTTCTGCATCATAAACCGCTTGATTTGAAATTTGTAATTTGTAGCAAAAAAGTTATTCAAGAATTGCTACGAGGGCCGCTATATATATTTCTGGCCTAATAATGAAAATGCGAATATAAATTAACAAAAATGGTTTTATTTTTTTCAAAGTATTCTCCAGCTTGATTTATACACTTTTGCATGCGCTCAAACCAATTGTCGAATCACTTTTTCCACTCCGATTGAGACAAAACATGGTTTTTGGACGCTTCAACAGCACATTCTGGCTTGTTCATTTTTCGAATTTCTCCGAAGACTTCAGGCAAACAAATTGTGGGGTACCACTCAGAATTGACCGTCCTACGTCGCTCAAGTGGAACAGTCGCCATATGACCAGTTTTGCCGAAGAAACAGGCGACCATTTGCTTCAAAGTGCTTCTTCCACGAAAAACTTTCGTTGGATTTGGCTCGTCTTCGAAGACCCACACGGTCGATTGCTGTTTTGTTTCGAGCTCATACACAAAGATCCATGATTCGTCACCTGTGACGATAGTAGTAGGGATATGGGGGGACCAAAAAGACCAGTGTTGCCAGATCGGAGCAAATGCGTGAAATGATATGGGGGACCAAAAAGACCAGTGTTGCCATATCAGAAAATCATGTAAAACCGCAGTTGGTTTGTGTCTATGCTAGGTAGGATGGTTGCGCCATCTTACGGTGATTAGTGGCAACTCTGTCTCTGAGTCAGATGTAATTTTGATAATTGGGGGCAGCGCCGACTCTGGGTCAGATCCAATTACGATGATCGGGGGCAACTCTGTCTCTGTGGCAGATCCAATTATGTCGGGTGGTGTCAGCGCCGACTCTGGACTCTAGTTGTGTGTGGTGGGTATATAAATTTCAAATTGATAAGACCGTTATTTGATATTTAAAAACGCCTAAAAGATGCAACAAAATAATTTTATATTTTTCCTCCTCACTTACACTTTTTCCCACCACCCCCGTCTTTTTCCCTTTCCCACCACCCCCAATTCAATTCTCCTCTACTCTACTCTCCTCTCTACTCTACTCTACTCTCTACTCTACTCTACTCTACTCTACTCTACTCTACTCTACTCTACTCTACTCTACTCTACTCTACTCTACTCTACTCTACTCTACTCTACTCTACTCTACTCTACTCTACTCTACTCTACTCTACTCTACTCTACTCTACTCTACTCTACTCTACTCTACTCTACTCTACTCTACTCTACTCTACTCTACTCTACTCTACTCTACTCTACTCTACTCTACTCTACTCTACTCTACTCTACTCTACTCTACTCTACTCTACTCTACTCTACTCTACTCTACTCTACTCTACTCTACTCTACTCTACTCTACTCTACTCTACTCTACTCTACTCTACTCTACTCTACTCTACTCTACTCTACTCTACTCTACTCTACTCTACTCTACTCTACTCTACTCTACTCTACTCTACTCTACTCTACTCTACTCTACTCTACTCTACTCTACTCTACTCTACTCTACTCTACTCTACTCTACTCTACTCTACTCTACTCTACTCTACTCTACTCTACTCTACTCTACTCTACTCTACTCTACTCTACTCTACTCTACTCTACTCTACTCTCCTCTCCTCTCCTAGTTACGGGGGTCTTAAAAGGAATCTCATAGACATTGAACACTTTCGTTGTGTGTCCAATTTTTTGAGAATTTTAGACTTCAAATTTGAGGCGAGAGAACACGTAAAAATTTAAGTATGTGGTGGTGGTTACATCACTCTCCTTGGAGAATCGTATAATGGGGGGATTTATAACAATATTCAATTAACTTGCCCGTTTAACAATTTGATGGCAACTCCGACTCTGGACTCTAATTTATTTTTTGTCTGCGTATATTAATTTCAAATTGATAACACCGTTATTTTATATTTAAAAACGCCTAAAAGCTGCAACAAAATAATTTTATATTTTTTCCATAATATTTTGTTTTGTTGATTAATCATTTCATAATCTAGAACTTTCTATATTATTCTAGAATTTTCAAAATATTTTTGTTTTGTGGTTAAACAATTGCTACTTACGTAAATATATTATTGTGGTTTTATGTTTACAAAAAACTAATGTTATGGTTTCCAAAAATTTTGTCTTATTGATTAATCATTTCATTCAAAAATATATTAATCTAGAACTCTCTGGAATAATCTAGAAATTCTGACGCATATATCAGAATATATGTTTTTATTACTATAACTATTTCTATTACTATTACTCTTACTCTTACTATTCCTATTACTATAAATATTACTAAACTTGCCCGTTTATCAGAATCATTTAAACTTAAATTAGAGTTATTACAATCATTAGCAAAATTAGAATCAATAACATTATTCACATCATTTTCATTATTAGAATTATTATTATTATTGGTAGTGTTACATAATATTGTGATGAAAAAACATTTTATCATCATCGAGGCTATACAAATTATCATATCAAGTTTGTAATGACCCCATGAACGCACGCCTTTTTACATCTTTAGATTTTTTAAATTCCTTGCAGTTTTCAGTATTAATTGAATACATTTTGGATCGAAGGCCTACAAATTCTTTCATAATATTTAAATTTTTTATTTAAGGAGGGAAATTTAAAAACATTATCTTGGGGATATTCCGATGTATCAAACTCCTTGGTGATATCATTACGAATATCATTGTAAAAGTCTAATGACCGAATTGTGTATACAAAGGAAGAATTATTCATATAGTTTATTGATATATTATCTCCAAATTTGGCTTTCATATATCTATAATGGAAATCATATATTTTCCACTTGGATAATTCTAGCACCACAAATCCTAAATACATTGGTTTATTATATTGACTAGAAACGCGATCTAATTGTATAGCAAACAAGTTTTCAGAAAACTTTGTTATACTATGAAAGTTAGGTTTTACAGTTAACGCTCTAACACCTAAAAGTTTCTTATAAGTGGTTTCCCACTGTGAAACAATTTTAATATCTTTACGCTTATCAACGTTTTCCATAGTCTTGCCGTAAACTGCGTTATTGATCAAATTAAAAAAATCTTTCTCAAATGCATTCTTTGCTAAAGTTCTATGATAAGTATTTAAATCTATATACTTTTTCAACCAATCCGATTGATTAAATTTTAATATTCTATGTACTTTCGTTAAAATAAGGCCATATTCTAAACATTGCTTCAGATTTCTATAGTGTATAGCATATCTTGTTTTACAATGCAAATCGGCAATGAGTTTGAAACATTTCGATCCTCCAATTTTTTTTGGATTGTGGACAAAATGGAAGATCGTTTTGCTCATCGTGGGGACTGATGGGGTAATCTAAATCAACTTCCAAAATGTATCCTGTTGGCGATGTGTCATATATTTCGTTTACATCAAAGTTTAGAAATTCATTTGATTGATCATCAATCCACTCAAAGCCACCATATGGAAGATAACTTGACATTGCCCAGCCATACAAATTCTTCGCTTTGGAATATCATAGCGATCATGTTGGAACAGATATGAGTTTGGAAACATTTCACGAAATATGTCGAGAATGTTGGAGGGATATATTTGGATTTCTAATGATTTATAAAGATGATGAATTGAATGAGGGGCGCTATAGAAAGCAATTTAATACATTCATAACAATATAAAACTGTTTGAATAGTATATGCATATATTAGTACAGCACTACCCTTTTAAACTGTTGGATCGAGAACTGATCTGATACCTGTTAGCTGATATCTGTTAGCTGTTACCTGACACCTGTTAGCTGATACCTGTTAGCTGTTGCCTGTTAGCTGATACATCATTATCAAGTTGTAATAAATCATGACGTCTGAAAGAGTGTTGACAGAGTTGATAAAGACGAGGAAAGAATTGAGAAAAAAAATTAAAAGCATAAAAATGGGCGAAGCAGATACTCTAAATCAATTGGAGGAGACATTTAAACCTATAACACAGCCGTTAAAACAATTCATTAGTGAAAGTAAGAAAGTTCCATTGGAGCGTTACAATAGAAATTTGAGTAATGCAGATAAATTTATTCCCAACATGATGTTAAAAAGATCGATAGAAGATGATCCCTATGATGATATGAATAAAAAAAGATTGAGAAAAGTCGATGACTATGATGATGATGTTGAATATAATGATATGTTTAATAAATCATTAATAAAGAAGGAAACAAGTACTCCCAAAAGATTAGAAAAAGATGAGTCAAACGATGAATTTTTCTCTGAACACGATTTCTCACAAGCCAATAATGATGATTATGATGATACATCAAACATAATGAATTTAACGGAGTTGGCAAGAAAAAACAAATTGGATACAAACTATGGAACACACAAAAATAAGTATAGCGGTGAATGGATGTTTGGTGATAGCCTTTTAAAGTTAAGTGAAGATAAAGTTAAAATCGGCAATGAGAATTGGGCTCTCACTCCAGGACTATTCGAATTATTGTTCGTTATTAAACCTCAAAATTATGATGAAACTGATTTAGTTATCTATAAAAATATATTGCTGAAAACTAATGCATACAGACGAGATTATAAGTCTGATGGTCAGATAAAGGGTTCACGAGGCTATAAATATAAAAAAATTATAAGCAAACTGTTGAATGTTAATAAGAGCAAAGCATTAGCGAACGATTCTAAACATAAAGGAGCCGGTTTGATGAAATTAAATCCCTATAAGACAAACTATTTATATTGGGATGATCCGAATGAGCTAGTATATCGTCTCAGACTGTTGATTGCATCACAAGCAGCCGGACACACTAATCATAATAACGAAATTGTATCGATTATTGAAGAGTTACGAGAAGCTGATATAATTATATAGTCGAATGAGATTATGCCTGTAGACAAATTTGGTCACTTTAGTAACTATAAGAAGGAGGCATTAAGGAAGGATATGCCTAAATGGATTGGCTTTACTCTCGACAAAGACAAAAATATTAATTTTCAAAACAAAAGACTTAAGAACGTCAGCAGTCCGCTCGAAGAAACGGATGCGGTTAACAAAGCTTTTCTTTTCAGACAAATCAAAAACGATGTTAGCTGATACATCATTATCAAGTTGTAATAAATCATGACGTCTGAAAGAGTGTTGACAGAGTTGATAAAGACGAGGAAAGAATTGAGAAAAAAAATTAAAAGCATAAAAATGGGCGAAGCAGATACTCTAAATCAATTGGAGGAGACATTTAAACCTATAACACAGCCGTTAAAACAATTCATTAGTGAAAGTAAGAAAGTTCCATTGGAGCGTTACAATAGAAATTTGAGTAATGCAGATAAATTTATTCCCAACATGATGTTAAAAAGATCGATAGAAGATGATCCCTATGATGATATGAATAAAAAAAGATTGAGAAAAGTCGATGACTATGATGATGATGTTGAATATAATGATATGTTTAATAAATCATTAATAAAGAAGGAAACAAGTACTCCCAAAAGATTAGAAAAAGATGAGTCAAACGATGAATTTTTCTCTGAACACGATTTCTCACAAGCCAATAATGATGATTATGATGATACATCAAACATAATGAATTTAACGGAGTTGGCAAGAAAAAACAAATTGGATACAAACTATGGAACACACAAAAATAAGTATAGCGGTGAATGGATGTTTGGTGATAGCCTTTTAAAGTTAAGTGAAGATAAAGTTAAAATCGGCAATGAGAATTGGGCTCTCACTCCAGGACTATTCGAATTATTGTTCGTTATTAAACCTCAAAATTATGATGAAACTGATTTAGTTATCTATAAAAATATATTGCTGAAAACTAATGCATACAGACGAGATTATAAGTCTGATGGTCAGATAAAGGGTTCACGAGGCTATAAATATAAAAAAATTATAAGCAAACTGTTGAATGTTAATAAGAGCAAAGCATTAGCGAACGATTCTAAACATAAAGGAGCCGGTTTGATGAAATTAAATCCCTATAAGACAAACTATTTATATTGGGATGATCCGAATGAGCTAGTATATCGTCTCAGACTGTTGATTGCATCACAAGCAGCCGGACACACTAATCATAATAACGAAATTGTATCGATTATTGAAGAGTTACGAGAAGCTGATATAATTATATAGTCGAATGAGATTATGCCTGTAGACAAATTTGGTCACTTTAGTAACTATAAGAAGGAGGCATTAAGGAAGGATATGCCTAAATGGATTGGCTTTACTCTCGACAAAGACAAAAATATTAATTTTCAAAACAAAAGACTTAAGAACGTCAGCAGTCCGCTCGAAGAAACGGATGCGGTTAACAAAGCTTTTCTTTTCAGACAAATCAAAAACGAGCAGAACATATTGAAAAAAGGTTTAAACTTTGAGATTATTCGCATTACAGGCGAGCTATCAGCATTGAAATCACAAATTAAAAATATATATGAGGTGCTACCTATGACCTTGGAGATTATCCCCCTTAGAGAGGAGCTATCAACATTTAAATTATAAACTAAAAATATTAACAGGATCGAGCAAAAAAATATTAAAGAACGGGATACACTTGGAGACTATTCGTCTTAGAGAGGAGCTATCAACATTGAGATCACAAATTAAAAATATCCTTGAGGTGCTAAAATAACATGGATGAAAAACAAATGCTTGTGAACGAATTACATAAACAGGCTCGCAAACGATTTTAACGATGAAGAGGACAGAACTTGGCAGCGGTGAATATCAATTAGTGAAGGAGTCGCCGGATGGAAAGCCTACTAAATTTAGGATAGAGGCGATTAAATAAATATATGTATCGAAAGAAAAATAAAAGAACTAAATATAAAACAAAAAATGAGATGGGTTTTCAATCAATTTATTTTATTTATTTCTTTATTTAATATTACATTATTTCATTTTTCTTAATCCAAGAATTATGTTCATTTGAAAAGCCCAACCACTTGACAAACGCAAGATCTCCAACAGTTTTTAAAATTTTCTCAACGAGGTATGACTTTGGATAGCGAGTACGGGAAAGCTTCTTATTATAGAATCCTCCTTTAATTGGATTTCCTTGATAATCTTCTAAAGTGTATGTGGTGGGAAAGGTATTTTGTATTGAGTTGATTTTGAATATTTCAGTTGTCCAGTTGGGGGTAAATCCTTTTTCGAAAATATGTTTGTACTTGCTGATGCGTACATGATCACCAACACGGTATTTTGATGGTGGATGAATTTTTAATGATTGTAAACAGTCTCCAACACTTTCTTCTCATTAGATTTATTAACTTGTGTGGGTGCCATTTTAATTGTGCGATAATATTTTTTATTATACTCTTTAATCAAATCCTTAGACTTATCAAGCCAATGATATGACCCATCATAACTGAACTCTTTCCACATCATACCCTTTAGAGTTCTATTAAATCGTTCTATAGTGGATATAGAATGTAGAGTAATGATTTATTTTATGTGCTTTCATTAAATCATTAAAGTGTTTATTAAAGAATTCTTTGCCATCATCAGTTTGCAGATTTTTTGGTATTCGTACACATTTTAAAATGTTGTATATAGCTTCAACAACATCTATAGATGTTTTAGTCTTAAGTGGTTGAATCCAAGCAAATTTTGAGAATGTATCGACGACTGTTAAGAGATATCGATATCCTTTATTTTGTCTTGAGTAACTCCCCATTTCAACTAAATCTGCTTGCCATAAGTCATCTATACGCTTCATCACAACTCTTCGTCGTAAAAATAGTTTGCGAGCCTGTTTATGTAATTCATTCACAAGTATTCGTTTTTCATACATGTTTAGGTAGCACCTCATATATATTTTTAATTTGTGATTTCAATGCTGATAGCTCGCCTGTAATGCGAATAATCTCAAAGTTTAAACCTTTTTTCAATATGTTCTGCTCGTTTTTGATTTGTCTGAAAAGAAAAGCTTTGTTAACCGCATCCGTTTCTTCGAGCGGACTGCTGACGTTCTTAAGTCTTTTGTTTTGAAAATTAATATTTTTGTCTTTGTCGAGAGTAAAGCCAATCCATTTAGGCATATCCTTCCTTAATGCCTCCTTCTTATAGTTACTAAAGTGACCAAATTTGTCTACAGGCATAATCTCATTCGACTATATAATTATATCAGCTTCTCGTAACTCTTCAATAATCGATACAATTTCGTTATTATGATTAGTGTGTCCGGCTGCTTGTGATGCAATCAACAGTCTGAGACGATATACTAGCTCATTCGGATCATCCCAATATAAATAGTTTGTCTTATAGGGATTTAATTTCATCAAACCGGCTCCTTTATGTTTAGAATCGTTCGCTAATGCTTTGCTCTTATTAACATTCAACAGTTTGCTTATAATTTTTTTATATTTATAGCCTCGTGAACCCTTTATCTGACCATCAGACTTATAATCTCGTCTGTATGCATTAGTTTTCAGCAATATATTTTTATAGATAACTAAATCAGTTTCATCATAATTTTGAGGTTTAATAACGAACAATAATTCGAATAGTCCTGGAGTGAGAGCCCAATTCTCATTGCCGATTTTAACTTTATCTTCACTTAACTTTAAAAGGCTATCACCAAACATCCATTCACCGCTATACTTATTTTTGTGTGTTCCATAGTTTGTATCCAATTTGTTTTTTCTTGCCAACTCCGTTAAATTCATTATGTTTGATGTATCATCATAATCATCATTATTGGCTTGTGAGAAATCGTGTTCAGAGAAAAATTCATCGTTTGACTCATCTTTTTCTAATCTTTTGGGAGTACTTGTTTCCTTCTTTATTAATGATTTATTAAACATATCATTATATTCAACATCATCATCATAGTCATCGACTTTTCTCAATCTTTTTTTATTCATATCATCATAGGGATCATCTTCTATCGATCTTTTTAACATCATGTTGGGAATAAATTTATCTGCATTACTCAAATTTCTATTGTAACGCTCCAATGGAACTTTCTTACTTTCACTAATGAATTGTTTTAACGGCTGTGTTATAGGTTTAAATGTCTCCTCCAATTGATTTAGAGTATCTGCTTCGCCCATTTTTATGCTTTTAATTTTTTTTCTCAATTCTTTCCTCGTCTTTATCAACTCTGTCAACACTCTTTCAGACGTCATGATTTATTACAACTTGATAATGATGTATCAGCTAACATCGTTTTTGATTTGTCTGAAAAGAAAAGCTTTGTTAACCGCATCCGTTTCTTCGAGCGGACTGCTGACGTTCTTAAGTCTTTTGTTTTGAAAATTAATATTTTTGTCTTTGTCGAGAGTAAAGCCAATCCATTTAGGCATATCCTTCCTTAATGCCTCCTTCTTATAGTTACTAAAGTGACCAAATTTGTCTACAGGCATAATCTCATTCGACTATATAATTATATCAGCTTCTCGTAACTCTTCAATAATCGATACAATTTCGTTATTATGATTAGTGTGTCCGGCTGCTTGTGATGCAATCAACAGTCTGAGACGATATACTAGCTCATTCGGATCATCCCAATATAAATAGTTTGTCTTATAGGGATTTAATTTCATCAAACCGGCTCCTTTATGTTTAGAATCGTTCGCTAATGCTTTGCTCTTATTAACATTCAACAGTTTGCTTATAATTTTTTTATATTTATAGCCTCGTGAACCCTTTATCTGACCATCAGACTTATAATCTCGTCTGTATGCATTAGTTTTCAGCAATATATTTTTATAGATAACTAAATCAGTTTCATCATAATTTTGAGGTTTAATAACGAACAATAATTCGAATAGTCCTGGAGTGAGAGCCCAATTCTCATTGCCGATTTTAACTTTATCTTCACTTAACTTTAAAAGGCTATCACCAAACATCCATTCACCGCTATACTTATTTTTGTGTGTTCCATAGTTTGTATCCAATTTGTTTTTTCTTGCCAACTCCGTTAAATTCATTATGTTTGATGTATCATCATAATCATCATTATTGGCTTGTGAGAAATCGTGTTCAGAGAAAAATTCATCGTTTGACTCATCTTTTTCTAATCTTTTGGGAGTACTTGTTTCCTTCTTTATTAATGATTTATTAAACATATCATTATATTCAACATCATCATCATAGTCATCGACTTTTCTCAATCTTTTTTTATTCATATCATCATAGGGATCATCTTCTATCGATCTTTTTAACATCATGTTGGGAATAAATTTATCTGCATTACTCAAATTTCTATTGTAACGCTCCAATGGAACTTTCTTACTTTCACTAATGAATTGTTTTAACGGCTGTGTTATAGGTTTAAATGTCTCCTCCAATTGATTTAGAGTATCTGCTTCGCCCATTTTTATGCTTTTAATTTTTTTTCTCAATTCTTTCCTCGTCTTTATCAACTCTGTCAACACTCTTTCAGACGTCATGATTTATTACAACTTGATAATGATGTATCAGCTAACAGGCAACAGCTAACAGGTATCAGCTAACAGGTGTCAGGTAACAGCTAACAGATATCAGCTAACAGGTATCAGATCAGTTCTCGATCCAACAGTTTAAAAGGGTAGTGCTGTACTAATATATGCATATACTATTCAAACAGTTTTATATTGTTATGAATGTATTAAATTGCTTTCTATAGCGCCCCTCATTCAATTCATCATCTTTATAAATCATTAGAAATCCAAATATATCCCTCCAACATTCTCGACATATTTCGTGAAATGTTTCCAAACTCATATCTGTTCCAACATGATCGCTATGATATTCCAAAGCGAAGAATTTGTATGGCTGGGCAATGTCAAGTTATCTTCCATATGGTGGCTTTGAGTGGATTGATGATCAATCAAATGAATTTCTAAACTTTGATGTAAACGAAATATATGACACATCGCCAACAGGATACATTTTGGAAGTTGATTTAGATTACCCCATCAGTCTCCACGATGAGCAAAACGATCTTCCATTTTGTCCACAATCCAAAAAAAATTGGAGGATCGAAATGTTTCAAACTCATTGCCGATTTGCATTGTAAAACAAGATATGCTATACACTATAGAAATCTGAAGCAATGTTTAGAATATGGCCTTATTTTAACGAAAGTACATAGAATATTAAAATTTAATCAATCGGATTGGTTGAAAAAGTATATAGATTTAAATACTTATCATAGAACTTTAGCAAAGAATGCATTTGAGAAAGATTTTTTTAATTTGATCAATAACGCAGTTTACGGCAAGACTATGGAAAACGTTGATAAGCGTAAAGATATTAAAATTGTTTCACAGTGGGAAACCACTTATAAGAAACTTTTAGGTGTTAGAGCGTTAACTGTAAAACCTAACTTTCATAGTATAACAAAGTTTTCTGAAAACTTGTTTGCTATACAATTAGATCGCGTTTCTAGTCAATATAATAAACCAATGTATTTAGGATTTGTGGTGCTAGAATTATCCAAGTGGAAAATATATGATTTCCATTATAGATATATGAAAGCCAAATTTGGAGATAATATATCAATAAACTATATGAATAATTCTTCCTTTGTATACACAATTCGGTCATTAGACTTTTACAATGATATTCGTAATGATATCACCAAGGAGTTTGATACATCGGAATATCCCCAAGATAATGTTTTTAAATTTCCCTCCTTAAATAAAAAATTTAAATATTATGAAAGAATTTGTAGGCCTTCGATCCAAAATGTATTCAATTAATACTGAAAACTGCAAGGAATTTAAAAAATCTAAAGATGTAAAAAGGCGTGCGTTCATGGGGTCATTACAAACTTGATATGATAATTTGTATAGCCTCGATGATGATAAAATGTTTTTTCATCACAATATTATGTAACACTACCAATAATAATAATAATTCTAATAATGAAAATGATGTGAATAATGTTATTGATTCTAATTTTGCTAATGATTGTAATAACTCTAATTTAAGTTTAAATGATTCTGATAAACGGGCAAGTTTAGTAATATTTATAGTAATAGGAATAGTAAGAGTAAGAGTAATAGTAATAGAAATAGTTATAGTAATAAAAACATATATTCTGATATATGCGTCAGAATTTCTAGATTATTCCAGAGAGTTCTAGATTAATATATTTTTGAATGAAATGATTAATCAATAAGACAAAATTTTTGGAAACCATAACATTAGTTTTTTGTAAACATAAAACCACAATAATATATTTACGTAAGTAGCAATTGTTTAACCACAAAACAAAAATATTTTGAAAATTCTAGAATAATATAGAAAGTTCTAGATTATGAAATGATTAATCAACAAAACAAAATATTATGGAAAAAATATAAAATTATTTTGTTGCAGCTTTTAGGCGTTTTTAAATATAAAATAACGGTGTTATCAATTTGAAATTAATATACGCAGACAAAAAATAAATTAGAGTCCAGAGTCGGAGTTGCCATCAAATTGTTAAACGGGCAAGTTAATTGAATATTGTTATAAATCCCCCCATTATACGATTCTCCAAGGAGAGTGATGTAACCACCACCACATACTTAAATTTTTACGTGTTCTCTCGCCTCAAATTTGAAGTCTAAAATTCTCAAAAAATTGGACACACAACGAAAGTGTTCAATGTCTATGAGATTCCTTTTAAGACCCCCGTAACTAGGAGAGGAGAGGAGAGTAGAGTAGAGTAGAGTAGAGTAGAGTAGAGTAGAGTAGAGTAGAGTAGAGTAGAGTAGAGTAGAGTAGAGTAGAGTAGAGTAGAGTAGAGTAGAGTAGAGTAGAGTAGAGTAGAGTAGAGTAGAGTAGAGTAGAGTAGAGTAGAGTAGAGTAGAGTAGAGTAGAGTAGAGTAGAGTAGAGTAGAGTAGAGTAGAGTAGAGTAGAGTAGAGTAGAGTAGAGTAGAGTAGAGTAGAGTAGAGTAGAGTAGAGTAGAGTAGAGTAGAGTAGAGTAGAGTAGAGTAGAGTAGAGTAGAGTAGAGTAGAGTAGAGTAGAGTAGAGTAGAGTAGAGTAGAGTAGAGTAGAGTAGAGTAGAGTAGAGTAGAGTAGAGTAGAGTAGAGTAGAGTAGAGTAGAGTAGAGTAGAGTAGAGTAGAGTAGAGTAGAGTAGAGTAGAGTAGAGTAGAGTAGAGTAGAGTAGAGTAGAGTAGAGTAGAGTAGAGTAGAGTAGAGTAGAGTAGAGTTGAGTAGAGTAGAGTAGAGTAGAGTAGAGTAGAGAGTAGAGTAGAGTAGAGAGGAGAGTAGAGTAGAGGAGAATTGAATTGGGGGTGGTGGGAAAGGGAAAAAGACGGGGGTGGTGGGAAAAAGTGTAAGTGAGGAGGAAAAATATAAAATTATTTTGTTGCATCTTTTAGGCGTTTTTAAATATCAAATAACGGTCTTATCAATTTGAAATTTATATACCCACCACACACAACTAGAGTCCAGAGTCGGCGCTGACACCACTCGACATAATTGGATCTGCCACAGAGACAGAGTTGCCCCCGATCATCGTAATTGGATCTGACCCAGAGTCGGCGCTGCCCCCAATTATCAAAATTACATCTGACTCAGAGACAGAGTTGCCACTAATCACCGTAAGATGGCGCAACCATCCTACCTAGCATAGACACAAACCAACTGCGGTTTTACATGATTTTCTGATATGGCAACACTGGTCTTTTTGGTCCCCCATATCATTTCACGCATTTGCTCCGATCTGGCAACACTGGTCTTTTTGGTCCCCCATATCCCTACTACTGACGATCTTATTATTGATGCACCGCCATCGTATTTTTTCAAAATTTCTTTGCACTAATCGACACGAGCCTTTTTTTGAGCAATTGTCAAATTGTGCGGGATCCAACGAGAACAAACCTTTTTTACGGCCAGGTGTTCATGCAATATCGAAAGTATGCTGGCGGAAGAAATGCGCAAGGATGCCTCTATCTCACTGTATGTCACATGACAATCTTACATTATCAGTTCACGCACGGCATCAATGTTCTCTGGCACAACGGCCGTTTTTGGACGACCTTCGTCTTTGAGCAAGCGTCGGCCACGATTGAATTCATTAAACCAGTTTTCTCAGTGCTATAGGATGGTCCTTCATCGCCATACAAAGATTTAAGTTCATCGAAGCACTCTTGTCGTGATAATCCACGTCCAAAGTTGTGAAAAATGATCGCATGAAAATGTTCACGAGTTAATTCCATTATTTTGACAAATTTTGAAGTCACTGTGTCATGTTAAAAAATGCCAAACTTTCCAATGGAAATGTCAACATTTAGTGTTGCCTAGGCCAGAAATATATATAAGTATAGCAAAACTCGTATAAGCGAGTAATAACTGTGCACGCTTAAAGTCGCTGAAGGTTATTTTCGAGAAACTTTTCCATAAATTTTAATCATTTATGGCAAATTGTATTTTCTTTAAACAAAATCTTTTTTTTATTCTCGTACAATGGTGTAAAGTTATCGCGTTAGCGACCTCCTAAGCGAGTTACCAATAGAGCACGGCCAGTATTGCATTATATCTGGTAAATCTACAAGTGGCAAAATCTTTACAGTGCGACAAATACTTGAAAAGCCCTTGGAAAAGTAGATTAACAAATACCATCTCTTTTATTCGATGGTATTCGAGGCCGAAGCTGTTTAAAAACATTTCCGACTTTCGTATCCCCGCAAAACTAGAACTTCTATGCAAAATGACGTTGACTGACACAAAATCTGCAGAAAAAATAGAGATGGATCTCTTCCAGCCGTTCGATACAAAAGGAGGCCTCAGACAAGGTCATAAAGGTCCCAAACGCCACGGAGTTCAACATAGGAATCACAATTATACCATCTCACAACATGCTCCTAGCGTACCTAGATGATACATACTTCGTGGGGAGAACTGTACGATCTGAGACAGCACCGTCTGCTAGACTACCGGAGTTGGGATTGATGGTTAACGCGGTTGGTCGCATCAACTAAATCGATGTCGAGACAAATTCCCCACTGCAGAGTAAATACAGGTATTTGCACTTTCGAAGTGGACGACGGGTTCGTATACCCCGAATCCGTCACTAACAAACTAGCCTAGAAAAACCATAGAAACAAGCGAAGAATCGTGCTAACTACTAGGTGCTATTTTTGGGCTTTACGAACAGCTTACCAATAGAGGCCTTGCCCATACTCTCTCCCCGCTTTAACGCGGGCTCCTCCGCAAGCGGTTGATGCGATGTTGGGAGTGTTTGGCAGGATGGTTCTACGTAAAATCTGTTCACCCCTTGGTTGTAGCGGCGAATTTCGACAATTTCGCTGGCTACGAAAAATTGTGAGAATCGATCTAAATGGGCCAACGCTAAAAAAATACTAAACATCTCGCTAAAAACTATTGGACGTCACGCGCACAAGATCGAAACGCGTGCAATTAAAACCTGATCTAGGAAAACACATTTTAGGATTAAGAACAGCCTACGTATATTGGGGTATCTGCAATTTGAGATACCAAATGAATCATGCTCAGTATGTTAAGAAACATTACAGCCGTACGCCTTCCGAATAATGCCTGCATAATTACCTGCAAACGCCCGCATTCGTTTTCTCCAAATACTTACGTGGTTCACAGGAGCTGGACTTCATCTGAAATAGAAAGAAAGCAATGCCCTAAACGTCGTAATTGTGCTTCCAACAGTAGGGGGTTGTTGACTGCGGCTCTACTCAATCAACATTCCAGAGGAATTGATTGACACTCGAATTCAAAGGAGAGCAATAATAATACGTTTGCTTAGTTAGCAGATTTATTTATTTTCATAATTTGTTCTTCCGTTCTTGCTTCTTCGTTCAAAATAAATTGTACGTCCTCAACTACATACATGGAGCTTCTCAATACGGGGTGAATGGATGGATGGATTGATGGATGGATGGGGAGGAG
The DNA here is from genome assembly GCA_963513945.1 of Hydrotaea diabolus. Classification (NCBI taxonomy): domain Eukaryota; kingdom Metazoa; phylum Arthropoda; class Insecta; order Diptera; family Muscidae; genus Hydrotaea; species Hydrotaea diabolus. Next base: position 125,916,531 of record OY740716.1, on the reverse strand, counting down.
CGTGGGGAAGGGATGTACCAGTTCTAGAGTTATGATTTAAAATTTTAAGAATTAAAATAGATTACGTTGTGTACGTGTGCATGTTTGTTCGATGCAAGGAAATAAATCTATGTGAAAAGATGAAAAAATAAAATAATCAAAAAGAGTATTTTTTATTTTACACAGTTTCGTTAAAAGCTAAATTATGTAGAAGTTTTATTTGGGTTTTTCACGTTTCATCTTTATTTTATTCAGTTTAGTTAGATCTATGTAAAAATTTGTAGTGGAAAAAGTTAGATTGAAATAGAATATGTATGTAATAGGTATGTATGCGTGTATTTTAGTTAGTTCAATGTATGCTCTGACTTCAATTTGACGTTATCGGCGCTACGATCTCGAGGTGTCAGTGGACGCATGTTTAACTTTTATATTCCCATTAAGTCGAATAGTTGCGCTGACGGGGCAGGAGCATCGTTGGATCACAATCTGTTGGCGTTTTTTTTTGTTTTTTTTTTTCATTTTGCTTATTCTTCATTCTTTGCATTTATCACTGATATCTCTTGTTTGTAACCATAAAAATATATATTGTATGTATGTATGAAGTGTGTGTATGCATGTATATCGTAAATGCTGAAGAGACGTCTAAAGTTTCGATCATTACTACATAGTTATGTAAATTACATATGGTTAAGTGTTAATTGTTTTTGCATCGATTTCAAATCGACGAATTTAACTCTGTTGTTGCGGTTTTGTTTTTAAATCATATTTATTAGATTTTTTGGTACATAAATTGTTTGAATTTCAATTTCTAATAGCTAAATGTACATTATTATTAAAAAATATATATGTACAACTAATATTTAGAAAAAATCAATAAAACTACCATTAAAAAGTGATTGAGCAAATTAATCGGTTTTGTTGTTTTCACTAAGAGTACATAAAATTATTTTTACACATTTTGTAATTTTGTTTAACAACTTAAAGCGATGGGGCCGAAACATAACAATTTGGAAAAAATAAACAAACATCTAACAAACAAAATAAAAGGTTACTTTTAATAAATAATAGTACAAAACTCTTTCGAAAATATCACAAATACTTTTATAAAAATATTGTTGATTTCTTTTTTTTTCATTTTTCTTATTCAAATTAAAAACCAAACGTGTAATTTTGAGTATCACAAAATGTTCAAAAATAATTTTTTTTTGTTTTGTGAATTTTTGTTGTTGTTTGATTTGATTTTTTTTTATTAGTCAAAAGTAAACAATATAACAGTTGCTTGCTTACTCGTATTTAAAACAAACAAAAATAGGAAACCTTACGAAGCGAGTGTGCCATTACTGGAGAATACAATTGAACAAAACAAAAGAAATTATAACGAAATAAAATCAAATAAAAAAGTAACTAAAACATAAACATAATAATTATAATAATTAAAAGCAAAATAGCAGTTTAACAACATTGACCTCCAAGTGGGCGGTATCACTGAACTTATATTTCAGGTTGAAATTAAGCCGTTTAGTACCTAATGCTGGGTAATTGGAGCTACGCCCCAAAAAAGAGCAACATTGGCAACATTTTTCATACCCATCGATTAGAAGTGACCCGTCTTCCGTTGGAGCTAACCACCGGCTAGTTATGCCCTGTGGCCTTACATCAAAAGCTCTGGGTTAGGTCTAAACGCATGTAGGTTAGCTAGCGCCAATTTGCTTTCAATTTTACAATAGCTGAGAAAAGTAGTATTAATTTATTTTCATGTTACATATACGCATGTATGTATTTTGTTTGTTTTTTATACTTATATTGAAGTTTCAAATATTCTTTGAGACTTTCAAATAAGAACACAACATAAAGAAACGAAGAACTTATTCTATATACCACTTATATGTGTACGACTCGTGTCTGTAGTAGCTGACGTACGAGTACATAGGACATTATTTGAAATTAGCCTCCAAAGATACTCGCAGTAGTGCATCGTACGATCGACTGTACAACTAAATAATGAATACATTTAAATAATATACAAATGTTTCGCTTTTGTAGTTTGTTTTGTTTTTAAATTGTATGTTGTGGTTTTTCCTTTTTTTCTTTTAAATCGAAACTAAAACTAAGGTTGTCATTAAAATTAATAGTAAAACATTAAAACTGAAATGCATTTGAGGTATATTGATTGATATTGGTTTGTAGGTTGAATTGATTTAATTCTCTTTTAACTTTAAGTTAACACAAAGAACAAAACTTAACAAAGTAAACATGTTTAAAGTGTTGTCAATAAACAAATAAAAAAAAAGCTACAGTAAAATTGTAAAACAAAGTCCTAAAACTTAACAAACAATGCTAAATAATTCTATTACAAGGAGGTAACAAAGAAACCTTTATTTTGTGATTTATTTCTCCTCTTTTACTAGCTCTTCTTAATTATAAATATTTCAATTTTAGTAGTTTCATTGGTGGCACACTCGAAATAAAACAACGAATGCACGAAAGCACTGTGCCACCAAAACGCCTTTTGCGATCGTAACTTAGGGTGAGTCCGAATCGGCAGGAGGCCAAACGTCACCGGCGGCCAGCCATTGGCTGGCATTCGTTGATTTTTATTTCAAGTGCAGAGTGTAGAGTGCTATGTGTGTGTATTTAGTTTAGTATTACGTCACTAATAATAATTTTTCTTTCTCTTACAATATATGTGTGTATAGATAGATGTATATTTTGTTGTTTGTTACATTTTACCAATTCTGATCATTGTTTTGTTTTTGTTTTTATAATTTAAGTATTTCAAGAAACCGTACATATAGAGTTACGTGAATATATATGTAAGTATGTATTAATTAGCGATTTGATTAGATTTGAAACCTTCCAATTTGTGTAATTTCCCTCGGGACAAACGTAAAGACAAAACATACATACGAGTATTTATGTAGTATTACACACTCGTAGATTAGCGGCGTTAAAAATTACACATTTATGAAAAAATATATGTATAGTACGAGTATGCTTGTATGTACGTTTATATGTATATTAGACTTTTTACAGATTTGTATCTTTTCTCTAATGTTAAACAATTTTTTTATATTTGTGTGCATTTACTTTGGGTGTCGCTGTATTGATTGAATAGATTTGATGTGGCATCTTACCGAAAGCAGATGTTGGTTGGCAGGTGGCCCGGCTTCAGCTTCGCAGACGTAGATGTTGATGATGAGGAATTGTGGCAAGCCTTTTTATCAGATTTATACGAGTATCAGATATTATGCATGTTTGATTGGTACTCGGTTATTAAGCGAGTAAGTGGTGGTTGATTTCAAATCGTTTCAAAAAACACGGCACTTTTATTTGTTTATAAAAATTAAACGATCCATCGTAACCAGTTTGATTTGAAAATTCTGAATCGAAATAGGAAACACTATCTCTTGAATAACTCTGTTTATAAAAACATTAAATGTTCGTTCTAACAGTTTGTTACGCAGATTGTTAATAGTTTTCTACAAACAGAAAAATGTTTGACATAAACTGCAACTAGAATAATCGCATAGGGATTTTGTAACAGGGACTGTCAAAATATGCATGTGGCTTACAACTAACACGAGCTATACATTTTTTAATCACACAATTCTTGTCTTTCATTGGGTTTCACATTTGTACAATAAAGCAAGGGCCGGTAGATGGCGTTTACTTTAATTTTGTTCTCGTATATTGACTACTCAGCCCCCACGTAATATTTGGTTTTCGAAACGAATAGTTTATGGGGTATAATTAAAATCGCATGAATATGTTTTGACAATATCGCACATATGAAACATTATTATAACGATTAAGACATTTCGCATCAGCGAACTTACTATCAAGAAAGAGTAGTGTTACTTAAGTCAAAACAAGCTTCGTTCTAAAATGAAATACATTTTCTATTCGGATTGTTTCCTTTGTGCAAGTGATTTCAGCCTTTGGAATAAATGGAATTGTATATGCAGTTTTCTTAGTTGCAGCACATTTAAAACATTTTCCCATGCCGTATTTTTTCTTATAAATGTCTTAAATAAAACAGGTTAACTATTCGCCAGTTTAGGCAATGACCAACTTTAAAATTCCCACACAAAAGTGAGTTTTTCGCACATTTCTAATTGTTTGAAATTTAATAATATTGGGATTGAGCTTGTCATATAAACGATATTCTTTGTAAACCCAATTTAATTCGGGGGTTTATATTTTTGTGTGACGTTTGCAATGAGAATGGCTTGCCTCTATTCCTCTTGAGAATTTAAGCGGTTCCGGTAACACCCGATGTTTTCGGTTTATTTTATTTTTGGTGTACCATATTAGTTATCACTATTGTTTTAATTTATTACTAAAAGTAAATGCCGGAGGGGAGGCAATAGAGGGACAACAAGTCGGTACAATCGTTGTCGTTACACGAAATACGGTACAAAATCTAAACGAATAATTAATTAATCAATGAACGAACGTTCGCGGGACCATTTGACAATATGTAACAATATTTCGGAAAAAAGAATTGCATAGATGTGCTTGCTACACATTTAGTATATACGAGTATCTAGAAACTAAAATTAGTACATATTTTATTGAATTTAGCCGACGGCTATAGAGGTTGTATTTCAATGCGGGGATCGGGATTTTGCGCCTAAGTAAACCAATTGTACATGTTGGGTTAGATGTTTGGTTTGGTTTGGTTGGGGGTTGCTTTTGTTAGTTTTGACATATTACATTTAGTCGAGGACATCTGTAGAATACATTCCTTAAAGTGGTCTAATTTCAAGTAATTTTGTTGTTTGGGCTCTTCAGCACAAAACATGGATGGCTAGCTAATAGGTTTACACGTCACATGCGTTTTCATCGTTAAAATAATTTACTTTATATACTTAAAAAATGAACAGAATAGAAGAATCTATTAGAGTTGTTGTTGTTGCGTAGGGTTCGTGGTACCCGGACAGATTGACGGACAGACACGGCGCCAATTAGCTTATATTGAGGAGCCCAGTTTGATTAGGCGATCTGAATGTTTCACCCTTAAGTGGGAGCGCAGTGTATCGATGCGGCTATAGGTTGCTGGGCAATAGGGACAATTGGAACGCTGGGCGGTGTGGGAATGGAAATGATGCCAGCGATTTGTAACTTCCTTGCCGCACGAACGACAGCGCCACATTGTGCCTGGATCACGGGACGGTGTGAACATATTGTGATACGACATCTGGTGATGTAAATTGTGACCGGAGCCGCCGATGTTCCCTGCGGCCGAACCGATTGTATGCAACTGATTAAGACTTTGATGGTGTCCCTGGTCGCCTTGATGGTGTCCGCCATTGGTGCCTCTCATTATGTTCTCCAGTAGATACTCGTTTTTTATGGCCGCATCCAAGTGTAGACCGTATGCGGACGCCGGATGTGGTGGCGGTGAATCCGACAGCGATGAAGCTCTCGAAAATGACGATCTCCGAAATGATGTTCTCGACATGCGTCCTCGGGGTGCTGTAACCAATGAAAAAACAGAACACACACCACACAATGGGGCGAAGGTCAGCCCAAGAGAAACAAACAGAGTGAAAAAAGTCTTTTGATTTGCTTGCATTTTTTTTAAAATAATAATATTGTACTTTTTTGTTGTTGTTGTGTAATAATGATAGCGAGAAAAACAACTAAAAACAACGAAAGAAAGGAAGGGGAAAATAAGAAACAAACTAAACTAAAAATTTCAAATTACAAAGTCAAATTAAACAAATACATAGTCGGTAAAATATCTAAATAAAACTCTAGCTTGTGAAGCATTATTTAAGCTAAGTACTTTTTAATATTATTCATCATTACATAATACTTAATATTACAAACAGAAATTGAGACAGACAGAGTGAGAGAGAGAGAGAGAGTGAGAAAGAGACAGAAATAGAGGGAGAGAAATATAGAGAAAGGATAACACACAACTCAAACTTGAAAAAATTTGAATAAATTGAAAACAAATAAAAGCTGAATTTCCTTCCGAGCCCCAGTGCCTGGTGACGAATACTCGTACGGTATCCTCCCGTCTGTGGCTACAGCACGTATAACAAAACATCCTTTTTCCCTGTTTCGTTAAACATACATTTGAAAACAAACTGAACTTTCGCTTAACTCGTATAGTTCGGCCATTTTATTTGGCACTACTTTAAGTCGTTGTTCCAGTCAGATTGTCATTGGCCACTTCGGTGGGCACAGTTACAAAGGATCGGTGACAATTGACTCAGTATATATAATCTAAATTGTGGCAACACACCCAAAGGGCTGGCGCCTGAAGTTCATTCAGTGGCAAATTATATTCTGACTAGATGCCATGGCGACTGCTGGATTTTGTTAATTTTCAATATTACTTACATTCCAGCGTGCAATGTATGGTAGTTACCGGTTTTCAATAATAACAATAAATAAAAATAAAATACAAAACGATAAAGAAAGAAAAAATGCCTCCGTTTGAATGTGGTTGGGTGTACGAATACGAGTAATATTATTTCAATATTTTTCTCGACATCTCCGCATACGGATTATCGTAAAACATGGGTGGAGTATTAGTCACAAATATATTTTAACGTATTTTTAACAAAAAAAACATATTAATAATTTTGGTACGGTATATTTAAATGGCATTCGTTTTTACAATAAATTCGCACAATGTTCGCTTAACCCGTTTCGGTACGGTAGGATCGATTAAATCCTACTACATCGCGTAGGTAATCCTTGAACTTTTCGAGTGTGTTTTTTTTTGGGTGTAACAAATGTGCGAAGTTAAGGAAATATAGAGAATTTATGTATGGTTTGTATGTGTGTGAATGTGATAAAGTCTTACCATTTAATTAAAAAAATATTTTATGAATGCATGTAGTATGTACTTACACTAAAGTTACGAATTCATAAAAATCGAAACGAAATAATAAAATATGTAGATCGTTTATATTTCAAAAGTAATCAATCAAATAAAATTACAGGAAATTGGGCCGAGATATTTATATGGGGTTTAGCTTTTTGTTTGTGGTAATTTATAAAATGTACTTCTCTGGCAGAAGATGGTGGTTGGGCGGACGGTTGGAAGACCCCAAGTTGGAAGCACAATTATCAAAGGTCAACGGTTGACGGGCAAGTAAGCAAAACAATAGTAAAAAATCGCATAATAACCTCCTTTTGTGTTGTTGGTTTATTTCAAAGAAAAAATCATTTATTTGTTGTTCTTTTTTGTTTTTGTCCTTCAAATAGTTCTTATATTTTATATATGTATGTATATATGCACGTATATTTTCTGTTTTGATTCAAATTTCTTTTTGGGATAATTTTAAAAATTATGTTAATTTTGTGGTTGTCTCTTATTTGCATATTTGGGGGTCTAAGTTTGATTTTGAATTTCATTAAAAATATAAAATACTTTAGATTTCTGCAGTGCTTTTAAATGATTTAAAAACTCCAATAAAGAAAAAACGTTTTCTGGATATAACTTAAGACTTAGTCATATTTTTTCTTAGTTCTCTTTTTAAAGAAATATAGAATATATTTTCTTTTGTAATTATTAAAATAACAAATGCTCGCGTTTTTGTTTTGTTTGTTTGTTTGCTAGTAATTTAATCTTTTTTCATTTATTTGTTGTTGCTTTTCATTTTATTTTAATGGGAAAATTAACTTAGACGTAGATCATTAATGTTTTATATATAAATAAGGCTTAAGGCTATGTATAAAAAATAATTTCAGTAAAGGTTTTGTTATACATAAAAAATACATATACATGTATATAAATTAATAACATAAAAACAGTACAAAATTTCATATTTCGTTAAAAAGTAATATATAATATATTTCTAAACTTATCTATAGTGAATTAAAAGTTTTAAAAACAAAACAACATGTGTCCGTCCGATAAAGAGAAATAATCAGTTGTTGCAAACAAGGAGCGATAAACGAATGCGACTGGAACCTCTAAATAATTGAATACCGCAATTGTTCACTGCTTCATTTTACAACCGATTTAGCAGCTGATAGTTTTTGTACAAGTTTAGTTTGGTTTGCCATTTCATCAGGAATAGACGTACACGAAAGCAACATGATCTAAAGAGTATGTGAAATTTGAAGTTCCTGATTCCGCCATGCATGGCGGCCACATGACCAAAATCATATGGCAATCACAATAGGTTTCATTGCTTTATTTTAATTTGAAGTTCTGAAACTTTACCAAGCGCTAAAGGGATGTACATCCTGTTTTAATTGCTTAGGAGTCGATTGTTTTTATTTTTAGTAGAGCAAAAAAGGCATGAATGAATGAATGATCAAGGGTTCAGCCGATGAACGATATGATATCAGAACAGCTAGTGAATCATTTCTCTTTGTCGCAGGGATTTTCATTTTTCATATAATTATGATTTGTTTTTTTTTCAATTTAAAAATCAGGTATTAAAGTCTTGTTTGAAATTATTTTCATGTTGTGTTGAATTTATTTTCAAAAAATGTTTATTGTTGCATTTGTCTGTCTTAGTATTAAATGGAAAAAAATTGCACAATTACTATTGCAAACATGTTTACACGTGTTAAAAGTCCAGGATTTAATTATAATAATTAGTCGTTACATACAAACGTAAGTGTAATTTAATCGTTAAATGGTACTCTTGTATTTATACAAAAATAGAAACTTACAAAAAAATAGTATATATTAATAATTTACGTTCTTTTTCTTTATCTTGCTTAATATTTCAAAAAGAAAACTAGGTTTTATTGCACATACGGTTATTCTCCATTTCGTTTAAACTCTTCTGTTCTTTTGATCATTTCATGACAGATGCACGACATGTGGCTCCAGCTGGTTAGTACCTACTAGGTCCACATGTCTGTGGTTATAGTTAGTTACATACCTACACATGTACGTACATATATGTATGTAATTTGAGTAATTTACATGTTAGCTTTTCATCAGTTATTAAATCTGGTTTGTTCATCTTCGTGATACGATATTGTTCTTCTCCTTCTTCTTCTTTATCTTTTTTATTATTTGGATTTAGCACCTTGATTTCATTGTTTATAACATTTCTAATAATCTGTTGTTTCTGCATTAGTTTAGTTAGTTTTGTTTTTGTTGTTTGTTTTGTTTACCATTATTATCACATTCTTCAAATAAAACATAAAATATAAAACAAAATAATATCCAAAAAAGGCTCCGAGAGTCCTTTTGTGTATGTGTGTGTGTGAGTGTGTTTTCCTAGTTTTGTGCACCAAATAATTACTTTTCGTTTCAATTTTAATAAATCTAGCAACCAATGAACTTTTCTTCCCTTTTTGTTTGTTTGTTTGATTTTTTTGTGGCCAACTCTGCCAGTTATAGCTGGGTGCAGTTGACGGATTTACTAAATATGTATGGACTTATGTATGTATTTACACATCGATAGCAAGGATCTGAAAGATGGCGTGGAGCCGAAAGATTGGGAGGCAGGGGTTCCATAAATATCTTGAACAGTATTTGATGCGGACATAACCAAGTAGGACAAATAATAAGGAAAAGTTCAGAGGCGGACGTGGAAGGGAATCGAATGTTTGTTCGTTATATCTATAAACGCTTTCATTAATTTCCACACGAAGAAATATTTTGTAGTCTATGCGATAGGTAACTCGTTGTACCAGAAACACTTAAAATATCTGATGGAACAATCAGAACATTTCTCGGAGTGAACATTAATGAAGTGTATGAGGAGTACCGTTTTGGATATCCCATAGGTGGAGATTCGTGAATGTCACAAGTACTTAAAATGCACCGAAAGGACAGTGAAAAAAGGGACAGCGTAACGGTTATCACGCCTTTGAAAAAATCTCCTTGCAACGAGAATGGAACAGGGGAAAATGATACGATATACTCGTATATGGTTTATGTATGCACGAGAACAATTAAAATTACGTACGTTAGATGATAAATGAAGAAATATGCTTAAGAATAACAAACGGTGTTAATTAAATTATTTGTACATTTTGTTTAGTAAAAAAAAGTATTAAATAAAACGTGTCTTATGTTTTAAACATAGCATCTAAACAAAGGGAAGGTGGGCGATGGATGCTTAATGACAGATGACATATGGAAAGGCAGGGGTTATGGGATAAGGCCTAAACGCTAGGACTGGGGATGATTAAAATGACTAAACTACTACAGACTGTTTTTATTTTATCATATTAAGAACGACAACGACACGACAAGAAGAACATTGTATTCTATAAATAGAGGCTATCCCGGTTGCACGATCGGCGCGCAAAGATCAGAGATCAGGAACAGACTGGCCGACAGACAGGCAAATGGGGACAGTAAGAGTAAGCATGTTAGTCACCAATGGACATTCAGTATCAATTGGCTAAACAGTTAAGGATTTGAAGGATAATTATTTGCTACTGTAAAGGTGTAGGGGGAGGGGGGTCACGGATGGAGTTGAGGTCTATACAAAGCGCAGGTTGTTCATTTTTGTTGGTTTAATTGTTTTTAAGAAAATCTCCTAGTTTTCGTTATGTTGCTCTTGTTCGAGCTAAGCTGCAACAACAACTAAAGGACTTGGGTGAGCAGTGTGTGTGGGTATGTGTGTGTGTGCGCGCGTGTGTGTTCTGACAGAATTACATTTCTTGTTTAGGGGACATGGCCCCACGTACGAGTACGAACGAGAGTATTAGATTTCTTTCTATTAGATTTAAGGACATTTTACAACAATTATCTAACGGAGAAAAACGTTTCTATTTGTGTGTTTTCATTGTTTTTGGTTTAGGAATTATAGTTTAAAGAGATAATGAAATTTCAACTCAACATTTGACTAAACCTCAATTATTGTTGCTAATGAATTGGCCTCTATTTTTGTATTTTATTTTGGTTTCCTTTCAAATGCATCGTAGCGAAGCCGCCACTCATCATTCGTAGTCTGAGAGCTTGGGTTCTTCTGCGGGCTTTTCTTTCTGGTTTTATTATTTAAATAACAATTTGTTGTACATTAAATGCAAAAATTGTATTGTTAGACGTTATTCAATTATTACTACTGCTTAGTGTGTTAATGTAAAATATTGGATATTTGGCAACATAAACATCATTATTGTTTTTTTTTGTCTCATTTTAAATACTCGTAGACATTAATTGGTGTATCTTAAGAAACCGTTGCAGATAACGTCCGCACTTAAAGTATTGCGACCGTAGTGTCACCACATTCAACCTGAAACCTTTGACGCTAGCTACATCACACTGTATCTACGTATGTACCTACGGCTATGTCGCTCTTAAATATCTGGGATGGGGCTTTGTGTGTGCAAAAATACAATGCATTGTTAACATTTGGGGGGAGTGTGGATGGCGGGGTGTTGTTAGATTTTCATTATTTAATAAATTGACATATGCCTTTTGCTGGTTTACCATTTTTTTCGATTATGGAGCGGGAGACGATATTCTGCTCCAGTGTTTTGTCCACTTTTGCACGATGTGCGTTTCAATCGTTTGCCATTTGTTGCATGCGTAAGCAGCTCTCCGCGGTGATGTTGGTTTTCTTGTGGATCGTAGCTAACGCATCTGCAGCTGGATTTTCGCTATTGGCGGCTATGAGTTGGTTGGACAATTGATCTGTCGCCTTTTGAGTTCCATTCATGGCGGTAGTATTGCAAGTTGCTGGTGGTGGTGTGAAGCCCAGGTTCTCCGACTCTTCGTTATCGTCACTTTCTACCAAGTTAAGTACTGGAATTTCATGCTGACAAGTGGTGTCCTTATCGTCGCGGCTGTTGTTGTTGTCTTCCATGCTGGCTTGAGTTTTTTTGATGTAACCTATAAATGGATCTGTTGCTAAGGGAGCAGCATTGCTGCCTAGGTATTGGTTATAATAGAATTGCTGTAGGGACGTTTGGTTTGTCGCGTAGCTTGCGTTATTGTGATGGGAGCGTGGCTGCTGTTGTGAAGAGTCTTCCGGATTCCAAGCGAATGGATTGGCGGCTACTACGGTGGTGGATGACAAGGACGACGTCGACGATGTAAACGAAGGTGGGACAGTGGACGACGATGCTTGCGTTGAAGGTGCTACTGGTGGTGGTGGCGGTGGTGGTGCATACGGACTTCCCAGGATATTGCCATAATTCCAGGCCAGAAACGACCCGTATCATTCATTTGTGGCATTGTGCGGCTGCTGGTGGACAGCAGTCTGAGAAATCAATTGCGCTGTTTGTTGCTGCTGCTGTTGCATTTGTTGTTGCAACAATTGTTGGGTTTGCTGTGTCAAATTGTGGGCATGCTGCTGCATCTGTTGCTGATGGTGTTCTCGCTGTTGCTGTTGGGCAGCATTGAATGCCGCTGCCGCTGCTGCCATTGCGGCCTGCGATGCGGCTGCCAATTGTGTGGGCGTTGGTGACTGCGTCGCTGTTGCGGCAGCAGCCGACATTAAATTCTCAAATTTCCTCGTATCCGGATTATACATGGGATGTTTGAATTTGCAATGCGTCCTTAAATTATCGCTGCGCGTGTACGTGGCTCGACATAAGGGACATTCGAATCGTCCGGGAAAATGGACGTGATAATGATTCCGTATGTGCGTCACCACCTTACCACATAACTTACAGCGATGCAGATTGCAGCCTCCCGACAATCGCTCAAATGTCAAACGCATGTGCCAGGCTTTGGAACCTGTTTTTCAACAACGTGCGAAGATGTTTGTTTTCGTTTTATTTTTCAAAATTATTAATTAAATGTGATTTTCGTTTCGGTTTTGTTTTTTTTTTCAAAAATTCGCACGCGCAGAGAATAAAAAAAGAAGAGAAAACATTGTTTTTGTTGATGATTCACAAGAAACAAAACATAATGTAGTTAAGAGGGAAAAATCTTAGATTCTAGTACTTAGTGTGAATGTATGAATGTGTAGTAGGTCCTACAACTAAAAATAAACACGACAACCTCAGAAGGGGGAGGAGGGTAATAGAATTTCTAGTGTTTCCGATAAAGTTTCACAACAAAAGACGAATCTTTCTTCTTTGGCGAAGCCATGCTAAGAGAGGAAACACTTTTTGAAATAATTCCGAACCGAAACTCTCCGCTACTCAAAAGTCCGCTCAACAGCGATCGCAGTGCAGATCAGTTGTTGACAAGCACTCGGACGTAGCGGTTGCGTGCCAAGCTCTGTCAAATTTTGCTCTTAAGAAATTGAAAACTTCGTCTTTTGTATGAAGAGTACTTTTGAAATCTCAACAAAATCTGTTACACCAAAAAATGGCGCTTTTCATGTTTTTGTTGTGGAATTTTACACTGGCCAAAAATGCAATTAATTGGAATAAATATGTAAATCGTCCAGGACCTGTAGCGTAATTAATATGTATGTACTGTACGTAGCTAAATCTAACTTAGGATAAACAGGAACTTATGTTAAATTATTTACAAAAGTAGTTTATTACAGATTTAAACCATCTCCATTAAAAGGTTCATACTGGTATGTTGTTGTACGATACGATAGGTTACGATTATTAAAACATCATGATTGCTATAAATTGTTGGTAGGTATATTTATTGTTTGTAGTATATTCGCAACGAGTTAATAAATAGTAAATCAGAATACATGAGCTGTGTTTTATGTATGTATTTAATTGTTTATTTGACATTAATCCCAAACCAATATTGTATGCTTTTCGTACTTCGCAGTGTTTGCCTTCTTCTTTTTTTTTTACAATTTTTACATAAAAGTAGAGTGTTAATATCATTAATAAAGACAAACATTTGATCGGACACAACCTGAAGAGACATTTAAGAATGGATGTGATGTTAATCACCGTATTAACAAATGAGTTTTGTTTAATTGTTGTTTCAGAGACAGACAGAAAGAGAGACAGAGCGATATCGAGAACGAGAAAGACAGACAGAGAGGGAGAGCATAAGGGCGGGTTATTACAAAGGATTTCTACGCAAAAGTTAACCAGTTTCGATGGCAGAGAGAAGAACTGTAGCGATAGTAGATTTCAGTTTATGCAAATTTGTTAAACAAAATTAAAAGTTAATATGTATTTATTTTAATAGATTAACGGTGAAATAAAACGGAGATTGATTAACAAATTGACTTTTTTTTGAGAAAATTACAAAGAGAACTGACATCGAACTTATTTTCAACACCCCTCCTTCCTATGTAGATTCCAAACAAAACATTCATATGTTTGAACTCAAAACAAAAATAAAAATAGAATTTGAAAAAAGTATATTTTTGTGATTTAACGGCCAATTCCTGTAACTTTATTTGTTTTGAACTAGAACTGAAATAAATATAGTTGGGTTTGAAATCGATATTGTTACGAATATATAATATATATTTGGTTGTAATAAATACTTAACATTCATATACACAAGAACTTACCGTGATGACTTATTGAGTTTTTTTTTTGTTTTTAAGAAAAAGGAAATTTTAATTTTTTTTAATACATAAGAACTAAACATATAAAAACCAAAAAAAAAATAGAAAAGAAAACAACAATATAAAAATAGACATAATGACAGTTGATGAAGTGTGTTGTAGTCGTAACAGAATAAAAACACCATCGTTTAGTTTATTTGTTGTTTTTGAAATTGAAAGAAGTTTTATTTTTAGTTGTTTAAAAGTTTTTGCTTTAAATAATTTTAGCATATATTCCTTGTATTTATTTTAAATACAGCTATTTTTAATGTTGCAATTTATATATGACTTTAAGTGATTTCTTTTTGTTTTGTTTTAATTTTTTATCTGGTAATATTGAGCTTAACTTTGTTAACTTCCCTAAAAAACACAATTTACGGTTTTCCTTTTACCACATTAATAAAAGTAGAATTTCTAAGAAATCCTTTACAAATGTTGTTTTTCGATTTCTTTTGTTTTCTTGTTCTTTTTAAATAAGTTGCTGTTTTTTTTAAATAAGGTGGGTTACGTTCTTTTCTTATACGGGATTAAAGATCCTTTCAAAAATCAAAAACCAAAAATCTAAATATTCTGAAAATGGTTTAAATTCGTTGTCTAGAAATTGTTAAGTACTTCGCAACTGCACGCGCGCAGTAGCAAACTCGAGATAGAGACGGTGAGAGCGAGCAAAAGACAGCTTGAGGTCTTTTGCAAAATAAAAACAAGAACACTCATTGCAGTTATTCGTGGGTATTGTCGTGACAATTTTGTCCGTGTTGTTTGTCGTCAGTCAACTTTTGTTCTCAATAGAGGTCAAGTGATAATCAAAGACCGCGGAGAACTTAACCTCAAAATATTAAAAAACAAAAATAACTACATAGGTTAGAAAGTAATAAACTTCTGTTACTGTAACAATCTCACTCTTGTACTCCATACCTACATGTACCGTACGTAGGTTAAGCTGTATTAGATTCAATTGGTTTTTGTACTCGTATTTAATATTTTTAATTTCTTCCTTTATTTATATTTTGTTAACGTGTTTGTTTTGAGGGCGAGTTCCTTCTGGAAGCTATACTTGAAGGAAGTACGTATGTATGTAGATTTTAGAAGTATATATATATATATATACGTATAGAACTACATAGGTATGTATGTATGTATATATGTATGTTTGTATGCATGTAATAATGTAATTAAATCTTGTTCGTTTGTACACTTATTGCTTCTGCTTAATACGACGTCGCATAAGATTGCGTTGTTAAAAGATATAGAGAGAGAGAGATGGGAAGAGAGCACAAATACTAGGTGTTTTGAGTCAAGCCTCGATAGCTAAGGCTGACCGCAACAGTTAAATCATTCGTTGACGAAAAGTGTCAATTCTGATCATGTCCATAGAAACGAGGCTCCTGTACTTGATTCTTATGAAATGTCCTTAGGAAAATTAATTATGGTTGTTGTTTTAGTACTTAGCCTAGATAGAGGCTATTACTTGATAGTATGAGTAATAAAACGGCTACGAAAATGAATTCTTTATTTTTTTATAGTGCTTTAAACAGCTGTACTTTTTCTTTTAACACGAATAAAATAGGTACTTTTTGTTAACAAATGACTAATGCGATTTTTCTGTCCGGACTTCGTTATCGAGGCTTAACATAAATACCGCTACTGTTAAGTACTCTTACATTTGCGTATGTGTTTTGACTTAACATTTTCTGCCGTCCTGCGAAGTGAAGCGTAAATATTAATTATTTTTCCGCATTGGTCGAAGCACAAGCTTTTCGATTTCACAAAATACTTAGAACATGTCGTAAATTTCGTTTTGTTGTTTGCATATAAGAGTCGACTCTGTACTATTCTACATAATTTGACCATACATTTGAGAGGTACGGATGGATGCAAGGATGTTCCAGTAGCGAACATCCATAAGTCCTTTTGATAAAGTTCAAATCATAATGAATTTAAATGATAAGGTCCCATTTGATTACGTATATTTCATATAGATACGCTGTACGCATGTATAGATATATATATAAATATTTGTGTGTGTGTGTGTGTGTAAATTGCATGTATGTTTTTTGTTTTGTTATTTGTTAACAAAGGTTTTTGTTAAAGCCATCAACTGATCGATACGATAAGAAAACAAAAAAAAATCTTTGGTTTATGTTGTTAGAAGCATTTTCAGAATATTTAAATTTCAGAATTATCCAAAGTTTCGTCAACAATTCTAACTTAAGCTAAATAGAAATAATTGGCTAAAATCAGTAAAATGTATGGCAGAAATAAATACTAGTACGTATTATAATTAATAACAAATAAATAAATTTAGTTAATTTAACTACAAGACATGTTAAAATAATTAAAAGTAAATTGGAATTTCTAGCATAATACTTTTAAAGTATGTATATCGTGTCGTCTTCCATCATTTCCCATCATACATATTATTAATTGTTTGTTACGTATAAATTTAACACAATCTCAGTTTCATTTTCAAAATTCTTCGTTTACTGCTTATTTGCACTTTATCAACTAAAAATGACGGATTTTAATACTACAGCCTATACAAAACATCTTCCTTTTTTGACAATTTTTCCATAATACTTTGTTTTGTTAAGTGAGTTCTAGACTAATTTCCTACTTTGTTCTAGTTTTTACAATATTATTTAGGAGGGGGGGGGGGGGGGGGCGGGGGGTCTTTGAATTTTCGTTTAAGTTTCTTGTTTTCATGTTCATTAAGTTAACGGCTACTATTTCTTTTTTATGTTAAGGAAAAGGAGGAGAAAGAGAGAGAGAGAGAGTAAGAGAGAAATATGGTTAAATTCTTATGAATCTGCTGTAAGTTAGCTGGATTCTTCCTTCCCTACGATCGATATAAGTAAGTAGTATGTATTTAGTAGAGTAAGTAGTAGAGTATATATGTATACGTAAGTATTAGTTTATAAGGATATTATTCGTTATTGAGTTAAAGAAAGAAATTCTGAGAGAGCGACAAAAATAAGTAGATACTTTTGTTTACTTGACTACATATAAAATTGATCACATATGTACATAATGACTGAAGAAACGATCTTTTATATCGGCATGCTTAATCTTACAATGGGCTTTCATGTTGTCTCGACGTGTAAATTTCTGTCCACAGACAGGACACTCATGACTCTGGGGTCTGTGGATGTTGGCATGGTGCCAGCGATTCGAGACAATTTTGTTGCAGCTGACGCAACGATAGAGCGTTGGCAGCGTACCCGACAACTGAACGAATAACAGCGAATAGTCGATGTTGTGATCTCGTCTGTTGGCGGCTGCCGCGGCTGCAGCCGCTGCTGCGGCGGCGGACGATGCTGATGCTGACGAGGTTGATGAGGACGTGTTTGTCAGATGCTCACTGTCGTGGGATGATTGTATCGCCGTTGACGAAACCATAGTGGAATTCGTACAGGGGTGTAGTTTGTGGTGGTGGCCATGATGATAGTTGGAAACATGTTGCCCGCCGCCGCCGCCACTATGCTGCTGTGTGTGATGATGATGATGGTGGTGTATGCTCGACGGCGGCTGCTCTTGAGCGTGATGGTGGTGATGTTGCAAAGCATACATGTGTTGCTGGTGTTGCAACGACGCCGACGACGTGCTCGATGCTGTCGGTGATAGGGCGGCGGCTGCCGCCTCGGCAGCGACCAGTGTGTCCAGAGATGAGGATCCACACCGGCCCAAGTTGATAACACTCTGCGGTGCCGCTACCACATGCTGCTGGTGTTGGCCGTGACTTTCGTGATGATGATGGTGCAGATGTCGATGCGACGTTGACGGCGGAGACGGATGCTCCTGTTGCTGCTGGGCCTCTTGGTGCTGCAGATATAGCTCTCGCTGGTGGCATCTTATTTTCGACATGTTCAAATCGTCACCTTTATATTGACAATTGTAGCTGTTCTCCATGTTCATTTCCTCGTTCTCCATGTCCACGGCGACGTCTGACACCTCGGCGTAGTGGCCGTCGTGTCTAGCTAAGATACGGCGACGTTCGTTTTCGCCATGTCGTTGCAGTTCCCGTTCGTCGGCTTGCAGTTCGTCGCTGTCGTCGTCCACATTACCCTCGTGCTCCAGACGGACATGATGATGTTGTACATCGACGGCTACTCCTCCGCTTCCACTTCGATCACCACTACCACTACCACCACCATCACCTCCATCATCAACAATTTCACCTGTAAACATTTTGGTATTATGCATATTCTCGTGTTATTATCCAACAAAAACTATGTGGGTAAGTAAGTCAATTGCGACAATAGGATGTAATATTGATATTATGATTTTTGCTTTCTCGGGAAGAATAATGCCAAATACATGTTTGTTCTAGGGGGAAAAGCAGGTGATGTCCGATTTGGTTCTTTTTTTGGTATTTTTTGACTGTTCGTATTTTACGTTTATCCAAAAGGCATATAATTAGTTCAGTATCCTGAGATCTGCGACAGGTCATCCAGATCCAGATTCAATCAATGCAGAGCGGCGACTAATCTGAGATCGGCGACTAAAGTACGAACAAATTATATACCTTAAAGGCGTCGTCGAGGAATGGTGGGCCAATTATAGTCGTATTACGCGGGAAATGTAGTTTTAAATTAAATAAGTTCTAAATTATAGGATTTAACAAAGAAATGCATCTAGATTATTAATTATATCGTTTAAATGCAAACTCAAAAATAATAAAAGTAAGTACTAACAACAGTCAACTACATTTTTATTGTTTTTGTTTCGAGGTTTGAGGGTTTATTAATTAATCTGTAGTATAATTATAGAGGTTTTGATTATAAGTAAGTAAGTATGTATGTAGGTTGGTTGGTTGGCTGTTTGGTTGGTTGGCTGGTTGGTTGGTTGGCAGATAGGTGTGTTGCTACGTACGCACCAACGTACGTACGCATGTATATTTGTATGTATGTAGGTGATAGGGGATTGTTGTGAATATATTTCTTTAAATATGTATAGTAGGTATGTATAGCATAAAATCAACTAGTGTGTATGAAATTTCTAGTTAAAAAGAAGAACATCTTTCAAATAAACCGAAAAACGAATGTAAACGCATTTGAAGAACACAACTCGGTGAGAAGGACACTTGGGGGAAGGCCAGGATGTGCCAGGATGTATTACTGAAAACGGATAACTTAAATAACAAAAAATAAAATAAATAAGTAATTGTGGTTCTTTGGTTTCTTCTCTTTTTTTGTAACAAAACAAAGTATTTGGTGGTAAAAAAATCAACATAGGCTTGTTTGTAGGTGGGTAGGTGGTAAGGTTTGTAGGTAGGTAACTTAACTTAAACTAAAAGCCAGCAAATAAATAATAAGTAATCCAACACAAAACGGATGATGCTAGGAATAACAAATCAAATCATATCGAATCGAATAAACTAAAACCAATTAAAAATACAATACAAATTAACAAAATTATTTCTCAAAGTGAACTAACTCAAGTCGAATCGAACTGTGGTGAGTGTTATTGTTGTTGGGGTGTACAAATCTCTTACGATATCATCTCATCACACATTTCATTTTTATACACACAATTTACATGTTGTAATCAAATGGGAGCTTCTTGTATTTCTTCGTCTCTTCGCTTTAATACCATGATATACGATATACGATACTTTTCTATGTTTCAATGTTGCAACATTATCAGATAGTTCTTTACTTTTTCTTTCTATTCTTTGTCTTTTTCATATTTCTTGTGTTTATACGTATGTACTAGGTAGCTAGGTAGGTATGCATAAAAGTAAGTACGTATCGCACCACCTCCTGCCCTTCCATTGTGGCGCATTCTAGGTGAATAAAAATAAAACTTCTTTTCACTTTCAAAAATCAGCCTCCTCAGCGAATATAATTAAACATATAATTGCGTGTGTGAGTGCGCGCGTATGCATGTGTGCAACCACCACTCGTAGGTTGGTGGTTGGGCCAGACAAATTGCGCACACACAGCAGCGCATATACAGTGCATGTGTTTGTACGTACGTCTCTTATGTACCATGTCCTGTTTTTGATTTGTACGTTTGTTTCTAAATAACATTAACAAATTTATTTAAAGAAAAAAAAAACAAACAAAACACTTTTCTTTCTCGAAAACAATTTAAATATGTGCGACAATTAAAACAATTCTTCAAAATTTCGATCAGATACATTTTTTTCAATTGCTTCCTTCTTTTGTTGTTGTAAATATAAATAAAAGAGAGGACGGACACAATATAAGTTAGTAAAAACAAACACTTGAGGTGAAGATAAAAGAAAAAAGTAGTATATAAAACAGAACTAAATGAACTTCGGTTAGCAGATAGACCCACACGTCCTTTCCCATGTCAATGTCTTGTTCTTTTACATTTTTTTGTTTGTTTTTGCATTCTGTTCTGTCCGTTCATTTCGTTCAACGAAACGTTGAAATGTTGTTAATGTCAAACCAATAAAATGGAAAAATAGCATATAATTGTGTTTTCGATAAAAGCCATTATCGATTAAAAAAAAGAAAATAAAAAAATCACAGCTCATATTAACGTTTAGTATAGAATTTGTTTTTTTGATTTTTAAAAGAAAACCACAAATACTTAGGAGACGAAAAACATAAGATCACATTTACTTCAGTTAATATATACTAAAATTTGAATACGGTTTTATTTTGAATTGTTTTTTTTTATTGTTTTATTATTCATAAGTTGCAACATTAAAGACAAAAAGTAGAGGAAAATATAATTAAGGTTATGTAGTGGTGGTGTGTGTTAGTCGTAGTGATGGTAGTACTGTTTAATGTTTGTTAAGTTGACGTTAATTGTTTTAACTTTTGTTGCTTAAGTTCGATTCCTCTAGAAAAGAATTATTAGATTGGATAGAAACCCCATCGTATGAGGCGGCAAATACGAAAAAAGGCATTGGATTGAAGAAACCAAACCCATCTTTGTGTGATTTCAATCAACGTGCAAATTACAGAACCAGAAAGGACCTCTTAATCGCATCTTCTAATCATCGCCTACATTTTGTTTGGACTTTTAAAAGAACAATGCGAAACTTCCATGTTTTTGATAGAATGCAGCGAATGAACAGTTCGATCAAAATGTATGTTGCAATACAGAATGTATGCAGCGGAGACTCTTCAGCTTCAGCGAATTGATTAATAAGAATCGGAAAGGAAATAGTTCTTTCCGTTTACAAACTCATCTGCAAGATCCTACATCAAAATACAAGACTACGTTTTAAACGTATTCAAAAAGAGAGAGAGTTTCAAAAATGGTGCGATGATGGTTATTGAAAATATGTTTTTTTTTGCTCGATTTAGAAAACTCAAGTACAGTATTTAACGTATGAACTAAGATGTTTTTAGAGGCCTATCGAATTTAGAAGAAGAAACATTTGAGAGAATCGAGACGTTTTTTAAAACTCGTAATCTATACTCATGGGCCGTAAGGGGTGGAGTGAAATTATGTATATGAATTATGGATCGGTGCATCGCAATGGTGTGAATTTCACAGTTTTAGAAATGATTTTCCAAGGAATTCATTTAATATGTCAACTACAAAATTAAATATTTTAGTTGTAATTACATTTCTATTCGAAAAAATTTATACTTATATATCGAGTTGTTGGCAATATTTTCTTGCTATGTACTTTGCGTAAGTATTTAAGGAAGTTTAAGTTATTTTAAAGAATCCAAAACAATCACGGTGAAAGTCACAAAGGTTGGCGAATATATGAATAATTTTTGAAATATTGACAATGAACAATATTTGAAAGGACAATACAATGATGGTATGTAATGAACATCGATGAATGACTTTTTGGGATATTAATTCGTATAAGAACTTGGCTTATGTATATTTTACAGCGCTATCGAAATACGTCCCAAGAACGAAAATCAAAAGTTCAGACAATTACACTTTGACACTACTAACTTCGCCATTTCAGGCGTCGGATAATTACTGCCAAATAGTGCTAAATGTCATTATAATGTGGCTAGAAAAATTTGGCTTACTTTCCAGAAGAATGTACATGTGCATTGCTTCGTATTAAATAATGTCAACATTGTATAAATTTCATCAAAATGACGATTTTTCCATGCAGAAAAGGCAACCATTTGTATAAAATCAAACTGTACGATAATTTGGTTTACGCAATAGAATAAACTACAGCTGCTAGACATTTTTCATGTTATTGAAATCAGTACTGGACATAGTAATTAAACTGTTTCCCTAAACGATGGAGATTTTCTTTAAACTAACGATAAATATTCATAACAAATTTTGTGTAGTTTGTAGTTTGACTTTTATTTTGGCGTGGTTTGGTAGTACAGATCTGTAATAGCGAGTGAGGGATGACAGAGAAGTACTTCGCGCGTTTTTGTTAGTTAGTGTCATTGTTCTGATGTGAACGTGAAAAAAATCACTGGGATTGGAAATTCTTAATTTTTAAAATGTATGCTTAAATTCATTTAATTAGAAAATAAATTATTTTAGATTTGGTTTTTCCAAAGATACGTTTGGATTGAAAACATGAACTATTCGCCACAAGAACATTACACATTGGTTGGAGCGTCGGCCCTGTAAGTCACGTCTATGAAAACTAAACACAATGAAAACGAAGAATTAAGAATAACAAAGACGACGCAAAGCTGTGAATACAACAGGCAAGTGCTTCGAAACATACATCGTTCCTCCACCCGAGGATTTGATATATCCCATCGGCAGCAGTCGAAGAAAAATTATGGACCAACCGACCGACCGAGAAGCTACAAAGCAAAAAACTGTCCATAATACTCGTACAACGCTGCAGGGTGTAGTTACAATAATAATATGGAAAGAAAACGTTTAAGGGGACTACTCGAGGGAGAGGAGGAGAAATGGTTTGCAAAATTCAAGCAGCAGACTGAAGCCCAAATAAAAGTATGAAATTCGGAAGACAAAGTCATGGGAATTGGCCAATTGACCAGCATAATACGTAATAGTAATAGCTACTCAGCTGCGACTTGATGAGTTGGTTAAATGAAAGTGTGCCTAGTGATTGGAATCTCAGCGTACCGTGACCTGTCCATAAACAAGGGGACCGCATGGTGTGCGTACAATGTTACCTCAAGGGTATTACAAGTATGCGAATGACTGAAGGCTCATGTCAAAACAACATTGACTGCTTAATCTCCAATCAACTTCAGAGAATAACAAATTACGGCATTGTCGTTTCTAAAGCCACCATGCCTGAATTTTAAATCCCCGCTAAACAAGTGCGTCTGTGCAGAATGACTCCAACTCTTACGAAATCTGCTGTTAAAATAGAGATGGATCTAACCGATCTTCTCTTAGGAAATGCGGCCTCCGACAAGGCGGCTGCAGTAGGCAGTAAATGACGCAGAATAGAACAGGGGAAAAGCAATAATACTCGTACGTACCAACGAGGGCAAGCAAAGGCTACTGGTTACTTCTACTCCGAGCTCTAAAAGTCCTACAAAACTGGATTGACAAGATCAAAGCGCGTGGATATATGCGTTAAGGGCGGTGGGTAATCTGTTATGGTCCTGGATAGACATGTAAGTAGGTGACATTACAAGCCAAAATGATTTCGAGGTTTCGGTGCACTCAGAGAATTTCAAACTAACCGTCCTTAGGGATAATTTCAGTTTATGGTTTCTAGCAGAACTGACACGAATTCGTGCTCCCTCGCAGGTTGAGGTGACAAAATTGTCGGAAATGGTGGAGTTTTAAGGAATAATGCAAATGAGCAGCGATGTTCAGTGTAAAGTAGTTCAGTGTCGGTAAACCACAATGGCCAATCGGTGGGTCAGAGTCTTGGACATTTTTATTACATTACTCGAAGCGAAACCGATCTTTCTTGGAAGGCGGTGTTAATCTTTTTAAGAATTTCCTTTTTCAAATGTAGTTGAGAATTGATGATAAGTTTCAGTGATTTATGGAAAATGAACTTTTTGTGGTTATTTACGAGGTGAGCATTAATGTGGTACACCATGTTGTTATCCATCGAGCAGGTAGTTTGGTAGGTTGGTGAGTGGATGGCAGAGTAGACATATCTATCTATATATGTATGTATGTATACTACGATTATAGCCAATTATTGATATCGCATCGTATCGTAACGTACACAATTTAAAACTTAAGAACTATTTAATGAGCGTTTGTTCACCAAAAAAAACGGAGGCATTTTTAAACTGATTCTTTAAATAAATTTGGAATAGTTTTGTTATTTCATTGACGCGATATTACGGGTATTATCGCTTGATTGTACGAGTTGTTTATTTTGTTTTATTTCTGCATGTTTAACGTTTACACGTAAAAGGAATGTTATTCAGTTGATGTTTTTTTTTATATGAATGTTAAAATAAAAAATATTTCTTTAATAATGAAATAAGAGAAATTAATTTAATGAAACACTAACAAAAGAGAAAAGAAGAAATAATACATAAAATTCAACTAAAAGTGGAAATAACGAAAGAAAATGTGCTGCGCAGGAGAGTATAGAATATGTAGTAAGTAGTACGTAAGAAAGTAGGCTGGTAGGTATGTAAATATAAGTTAAATTAAGGGAAATAAAAGGAAACAAACAAAAGGAAAACAATAAAAGTAGTTCTGAGATGAAATGTAAAAAGAGATAAACGCAGAACAGAATAGAATAGAAAAGAGATGTAGATATAGAAATAGTAATAGAGGAACAAGTAAATAGAATACTATATTGTCAACATGCAGCATGCCACGAGCGAACACATTCAAACTATTTTGTTTTTATTTAGTGTGTGTGTGTGTATGTAGGTGTGTTTGCATCAATATCAAACGAAAGCTGGAAGAATTGCACGCGTCGTAAGCTTCGTGTAGGGTATGTTCCTTGTGCGTGTGGAGACTGCGCACAGACGATGCCTGATTGGAGAGCGCGTGCGCTCGATTTTACTTAATTGTGAGTGTAATTGGAATAAGAACGAAAGATTTCGATTTGCTGCAATTTTCGATTCAATATAAATTCGCTTCATGGAAAATCAAAATTAAGATTCTGTGTACTTTTGGTTAATATTTTGTTTTATGTTACATTTTCGAATAAATCCAGATTGCTGGGTAGGAGAGGTGTTGATCTATTTGTTTTAAACAAAAAACTCCAGTGACTGCTATTGCTCAACTAAAATATTGATTGTCTTGTGACTGTAGATCTTCTCAGTTGAAATCAGTGTGTATGGTTTGTTTTGCTATTGTTACTATTTTTGAAATCGGCTATTTGTACTTTTCGTTGTATTTTCTCTTTTGGTAGCATAATTTATAGCATTTCAAAGGATTTTCAAAATATGTATGGGTTGATATGCATGGGTGTCTGTATGTTTCTTTCCTGTCTGTGGCTAAGTCGAGATGAATGTATCTATAAGTATATATGTACGTATGTTCGTACATATGGACATACTTGCATTCAAAGCGTATACAAATTAAAACAATGTACATATATATTTTCTGTTTGTTTGTCGTTACATTTAAGGTTTCTACTTGTCGTAGTTGTATTAGCTGATGCTTTGGTTTTCTTTGGTTCAAATCATTTTCGCTAAAAATAGCACTGATAGTAGCGAAATTATACGTGAGTAAATAATAGGTGGTCGGTGTAAGGATAACCTTCGCGGGGCAGAACGTTTCGAAAATTAGAATGTTCAAATTAAGTCTCTGGCATGCAATTAGAAACATAAAAAATAACGAAACACAAAAATAAAATGAAAAGGGAATACGAGTAGTACAAAAAGTTGGACGTTTCGTTTCAAATCAAAGGAGTTTATGTATAAACAAAAAGGGATAACATTTTATATGTGTGGGTATCTAAACAGTATACAATGTAGGTACTATGTGTGTGTGTGGGCATATATTCTTATGTACTTCATTATTTGTATGTAAACGTGTGTTTCTCTCCTTATCCACTACGGGCAAACGGTGGGATTGTAATTGTGGACTTTACAAGCAATTGTTTTTGGGACCAAACCGAGTTTACTGATTTTTTGCTACATATTTTGTTTACAATAACTTTTACGTCTTATGGTTTTAATTTGTTTTTGTACAAACTAAGTCCTTTTTAAAAAATCTACTAGTAACAAATGAAATGCGTTGCTGGATTGCATTAAAAGTCATGTGCGAATGCCAAAGGTACGCTTCTGACATTTCTTCCGAACGCTTTGGTATTTTTTGCACTTAGGGATATTTTGGTGGCATGCCCTTAAGTATAAGATCATTATGTCTATGGACTCTATTAAATCGAAATGTGAAAAAATATTTTTTGGATCGGAGTAATTAATAGCTAAAGCAATGAAGGGCAAAGTACACTTTGTTGATTGCAAAGCCCTAAAAATGAATTTCACCTCCTATATAAGCCAAAATTATGAAATTTCCTGTGAGATTGACCCTCGGACCGATACCATGTTTATACTAAAGAAAACTCCTTTGGCTGGAATGAAGGCTTTTAGGACAAGCCAAAACTGGGGAATCGGACTGTAAGCCCCTTCTGGCATAATAATAATCGCTGTCACCGGCAGTTTGGTAAAATATATTTTTTGAAATAAATAAATTCCACTTCCTGCACTAAAAAAATTCATTAAAAATTTGTCTAGGCGCCCATGGAATTAGTGACACATTTGAAATCAACAAAGAAAAGTAAAACTAACAATTTATCACTTTATTTCTTACATTATTATACGCATTTTGTGCAACCATGCATTAGTTTCGTTGAAAATATTTACAACTACCAAAAATATTTAAGCCATCTTACACAATTAAGAGTCGACAGAGTCAGCTAAAACCCTGTAGGAAATCCCAGCTAAAACCCTGTAGGCAATCTACAGTTCGCAGTTGTAGTTCAATCGTAAAAACATTTGGGAGAAGTACGTATGTATGTATGTATTTTGGTTCCAGGTCGGAGGTTATTGAAACTGATGATCTCGTCTGATTTAGATTTAATGTGTCCCATAGAAACATATCCACGGTAGATTGTGGTAAGGGTTGTGTGCCATGGCGGATCATTCCGCTAAACCAAAGATATTCAATGTTGATGTCTTCAATCTCTGGGCAGAACAAATGGTATATCATGACCATGGCCTTTCTAGCAGGTAAAGAAAGCATTATTGGGCTTTCTTTAGCTACTTTAAAATTCGCACGTACCTGTCACCATCTTAGGATTTTCGGCAAGCATGTGCGGATCCGGCAGATTTGCTTGCAGCCGAGATAAAATTGCGCTACGTCAAAATCGTTTTCGAAAGAAATCGTTGTCCAAAGGCTTTACACCAAGAAGTAATAACGAAGCGGATAGTCGTGGACCATCAATTACTGAACCAAACAAAATACATTTAAAAAGGGCATAGATCTTGGACGCTTCGGTTCATGTGGCTCAAAACACGACGAGTATGATCCAAACGAAAGAATAGACAGCATTGACGTATGTATGGCTTCATTACGAATGCAAATATAGATTTGTTTTGAAGATTTGGCTGACATTAGCGACTGACTCATGAACCGAAGGGGCTCAACTGTGGCTCTTATGGACAAAAGGATGAAAACCGGGAAGGCAAACCATTTCAGAATTCGAGTAGTCTTAGTTGTCTTGAACCGTGGTTCTGGTTTGATGCAATGGTTTAAAATTGGTTCAAAAATCATAGGAATAAGAATATTGTCAGATATAAATTATTTTTTATTAAAAACACAAAATGTAATATAAGCTGACAACAAAGCTTTTGACGCCTCGGTTTGTTTTTGTGAATTTTTGCGGTATTTTTTCCAGCAATAGTATAGTTTATGCTTCGGTTCACAGACTAAAAAAGTGATATGGTTCGTTTCAAAGCCGGTTCGGTACGGTTTGAATCCCTGACGACAACATCTTAAATGAATCTGATTTTAAGAAACCTATTAATCTACAAGTAATCGCTCGAAAATTGATTTAAAATTTTTTAAACACGCATGGAAAGGAGAATTGCTATCGCCGGATAAAACGTAAAACTGTGATTGGTACAGCAAACTTATTCTGAATGCAGTTACGATTCTGGGTAGGTGGGTAGGAATTAATTCTGACCTGTTGATGTGCATCGACCGGTCCCATCTGGTATTATAGCACCAACAATTAGGCATTGAAAACAATGCGCTGTGCCAAATAGTCGACATAGAATAATCTAGATGGTGGAAACGACATCGATTCAAACCGACCGCCCCTCCACCTCCGTTGCCAAAGGGCCTATTAACAATGACAACTGGAAAAACCGCATGCCGCTTTCGATTCAATCGACATATCAACGCATCTCATTTGTTATAAGTCGACGAGATTCCAAAAAATATGTATGTATATAGTGTTTTAGTATGAATACTTAGCATGTAGGTCGTAGGTAAATAAAACCAAATTAGGTGGGTAAAATAGGCTATGTTTAGAATCTACTACAAACTGAAGAGAGGAAAATTCGTATGTAAAAGGTTAAGTAAAATTGTTTTGTTTCTTTTTACAAATATTACATAAAAAGAGAGTACGAAAAATAATAAAGAGCACGTCTACTAAACAATTGATACTAAAGGCAAACTAGAAAGTATGAAACAAAAAAGGATACAAGGACAATGATTAAAGGACTTACCATCGATGTTGTCGGACTGGTCAAAAGGTAGTTGCTTCACATCGTTGTGATCCTCTCTAGTATCGGCTGCTTGTAATGAATGGCTCGATAACAACGATGACATATCTTCGGTGTGCTTTAAAGCTCCGGGCTGGTGTGGCAAGAGAGGCAACGAGGCGTTTGTTTGTGAGAGGGTAGGGGAGATAGAGAAAAAAGAGGGGTAGACAGAAGTTGTGTCATCATAAGAAACGCCATTGGATTTGATACTCTTTGGAGTAATTGCAGAGTTTATTTACAGAAATGCTTTAAACCTTAAACTTGTACAAAACTTACACAACTAAAACTTAAGCCAAAGTTAAACAAAAAAACAAACAAGGTGAAATTGATGTGAAATACTTTCAGTAGTGGTGTCGTTGAAGCTTTGTTGTGCTTTTATACATTGTTCACGTTAACCTGAGTTCATGACGTTTCTCTTGCCCGTTTCGGGGTCTATTGTGATGTTCTATTACGAACTGTCATCGCCCACATTTATGGTGATTATCTCCGGTGGCTTTGGGCCGCCGCTGTCGTCGTGGCTATCAGTTTTGTGGCTCTCGCTTTTGGACGTCGTCTTGGCAGCCGCTTGATTGTGGCACTCGAGCTTCTCGCGCTCGTAGCACAGGCGATGTGATTTGCATTTGTTGTGATGGTTGACGATTTCGAGGCGGAAGTTCGAGTTGCCTTCGACAAATGAAGTTCGGATGTCCGGTAATTCGCTCGACCACTTGCGGCAGAACTTGCAATACATTGTGTTCGAGTGTTCGTCATATTGGAGCCAATCGTACGAGAAGAGCCAGTTTGTGCGGAAGCGGCCATTTTTACGAGACGTGCTCGTCGCGGGCGCACTGGGAGTGACAGGCGGTGCTGCCTGCTGCGGTTGGCCAGAGGAACTTCGGGACGTCGAGGGTTCGCATGCAGTGACCATATACTGTTGTTGATGCTGCTGCTGCTGCAGCAGACGTTGTATGGTGGACGTGGCAGCCATTTCTATGTCGGCAACATTCTGCTGCCAGGTATTTTTAAAATGCTGCTGCGTTTGCTGTTGCAATCTTTTGAGCTGAACTTCGACGGCGTGTTGAAAGATGATGCTCTGCTGTTGCTGCTGGTCTTTTTGGATTCGGTCTTGCTCTTGTTGCTTGTGGAACTGCACGTATTCGCGTTGCAAATGTTTGGAAAACGTTTCGGCAATACTGAGTTGGCTTTGATTACTACTAGATAGTTTTGGTTGTCGAGGATTATCGAGATTAATGGTAGTCTTTAAACGTACATTCGAATAAAACGCAAGAAAACAGAAAAAAACAAACAATAAAAATTAAACTCAAGAACTAGTGTATTTATCTCAACGCAAACATTTATAGATTAGTTTCTTTTTTTGTTGTTCTTCGTCTTTTTTGAAAGAAAGATATCAGGGGAAGGAATACTGTATGAGGAGTAGTGTACCATGTGAAATGTGTGGGTAGGAACAGAAAATTATTAGAAAAACATATGGACATTCTAAAAACAAACACCTTTAAATTGTTTAGATTTTTTCTTTTTCACGGCCGATATTTGTACTTCTCAAGATAATCTCAATAATCCTTCTTCCTTCCCAAAAACATTCGCTCTCCTCTTCTTTGCGCAACAATTTCACGCTCTTACGCTTTAATAGTTCATGTCGATAATGTTGTTGCATTTTAAGGTTTAAAGCATTTTTGTATATAATACGATATATTACGATATATTTCTAATAAAACGGGTTGAATATACAAGAATATTTTGGCATTTTTTTAAACAAAAAAAAAACAATAAAAATACATAAATTGCTGTTAAAACAATTGGAACCATCGAACCGGTCCAAAGAAAAAACCTTAACAAAATAAAGCAAAATTTGCACACAAAAAATGCCTCCGGGCAATGCAAAGCTCTCGCGGAATATGTTTGCAAATGCAAACTTTTTAGCTTGTCCGATTCTTAACATTTGCACGGCCCTAACCAGAACAAAATGGACACTCTTTGACAGACACAAAACTTACCGGCAAGTATTCTGGAGGCAAGGAGACGTGATGTTCACGATGTTGCTGTTGTTGGGCATCCATAAGTTCTTGCTTAATACTCAACGATTGGTTTAAACCCATACCACCAGATGATGCATTAACATTGCCGCCCCCACTCAGAGCACTGGCCGACAACGGCGAGTCATGACGTCCACCGGAATCCTCAGTTTCGGATGTATTACCGCCGCCACCAAGAGATTTGGGCACGGGACTTGATTTAAAATTTGAGGGCGCCTACAAATAAATAAAGGAAATTGTGTAAGTCAATTTGGTGAACGATTGCGCTTGATATAGTAGGGTATGTGGATTCCATGTACTTAATGGCTTACCTGAGAGTCTTGAGTGTAATGCCTGTCCTGTACATTTGCATTTGGGGTCAAGGTCAACAAATTATCACAGTTAGATGAGTTCTTACGTCTTCGTTTATTACTTATAATATGCTCCGGTGTGGTGGACACCTCTCTGTCGCGATCTCTCTTACTTTGATTGCTGTAGTCTAGTTGCACCAGATCATCACGACGTTCGTCCATAACACCACGTTCACGATCCATGCTGCTGCCAGCACCACCGGCGCCGCATAGGCTATTGTCATTACCACGTTCACTGCCACGATCACTGGCAGCATCGCCGCGGCTATTTAAGACATCGGCGCTGGCACTGCGACTGGCTGCGGCAGCAACAGCGGCCGCAACGGCGGCGGCTGCTGCGCTTGCACTTCCGACACTAGGAGATCGTTCGCCGCCAGTTAAACCTAAAGTGGCTGCGGCTGATTGCAAACTGGCATTGCCGCTGGCAGCCGCAACAGCTGCTGCCGCGGCTACGGCGGCTGCCGCCGCGGAGCTGCGTTCACTAAGGCTGCTACTACTGCGATGTGAGTGCAAATCATCGCGCAAATCTGCACGACCACGATCGCGGGACTCGCGTTCGCCACGCATGCCCAAGCCGGGGCCGCCGCCAAATGCTGTTCGGCCAGTGGGCGAAGAAACGTCGACATCGCGGTGTTTATCAAGTTCGGATGGATAATTTAAATTATTGTTATCTGTAAGACCGCGCACCTGAAATCCAAATAATTGATTAAATATGAAGGACCATTGGACTCGTCGGCATACAAACCTGCAGACTTTCGGCTGTTTTGAGGAACATCGGTAATGAACTTTGGCCGACATTGACTTCGCCCTTGTACATGAAATCGAGCAGGGAACGCATTTCTGAGTATCTGACATCTTTCAAGTAGATGATTGGGTGTGGATGGTGATTCTGCAGGAATATTGTTTCGAAATATGGACTGCATGCTGATAAAATGGCCTGATGAGCCTGAAAGAAAAAAAAAGCAAAACGTCAACAAATCAATCGACTTGGGCCCACTGTTCTTCCGGGATCAAAACTATCTGCCCTAACAGTGCACAATCGCCCACCCACCATCACCTGAATGAGTGGCTGGAATGTCGATGTGCTTTACCCAATATTCGATATTCACTTAATACGCTTTGGCTCCAGTATTACGACAACCGCCCATCATCTTAACTATTGACGAACAAGAAATTGGCAGCATCTCATCTATAACATAGTCTCGGTTCATCACATCCTTAACACTGCCGGTGGAGCAACCAGCAACCTGTTGCTGGCAGCTACGATGGCTGCCTGCCTGTCAGCTTAAATGACTTGACTTGACTCCACTGTCTGCCATTTAACACTTGCAGGATTTGCGACAATTGTCGTCGTGATGAATCGATGCTGCCTGCCGCCTCGTGACAACGAGCGTTCACTTATTTTTATTTTTGTTAAGTTTCCGTGAACTTACGCTACAGCATGGACCTGTGTGTGGCAGCGTGTGCCGAACATGTTTGACATGACAATTTATTTAAATGCATTTCATGCATCCGGACAATAGTCAAAGTTAACATATTGAGCCATAAAGTGCATATAAAATGTGCTCTCGTTTCAAAATGTAGCAATAAATTGCTATAGAGAAATCTGTCAAAGCGATTGCCGTTGACAGTTTTTGCACAGGCATATGAACGAACAATTCGATAGATTTGCACCAGTATTTCAGAATACACATGCATCTGAGGCACAAGTCGCCAGAATGGTTCATTTGATATTTTTTGGACACAATGTAACCGTCACCGGTTACAGCAGTGGACTTTAAACCTCAGTCATTGCCAAAACAACACTTACCACTGTTACTGGAATAATGTCATGAACATCTTCCTGTTGCATTACAACCGACGAATTGCGTAATTTAGTGGCAAATTAGCTTTAACCTAACTCAGATACGGGCACTCTCAAAAAGTCTCTATGCAATCTAACGAACGATCGTGATCGGTCAACTCACCCATCAAAACTGTTTTATTGTCGAGAAGTTTCAAATCGTTGAGGATGTGGACTAAATGACTCTTTCATACATGTACGGGGAACGTCGAAAGAACACAGAATTCTTATTCGTAGCCACGTAAGAAATCGACGGTCCACGCTAAAAATACGATACTTAGTTCAAGTCATAGCAATTGAATAGGTTTGATCCAGATAAGCCACTCAGTTTGACTGAATAAAAACACACACACACACACTATTTATAGCTTCTACATCGGGTTATAGGGTTCTACGTCAACAGCCAAATTCTAATCAAATCGAAAAAAATTGAAGCCCATTAAGTTCTTATTTTAAATATTAAGTTACACAATTTCTTAAAAATGTAAGTTGCCTTTCCGTGTCAAGTGAAAAGGGTAATATTTGCAATGAACGGCTTACAACTTTGTGTATTGCATCTTTGAACAATATCTTTACGACTAAAATTTTTAATAATCTTTATTGTTCAATTGCCTATTTTTTCTTCTTTGTAGCATTGAAATTGAATTAGCTGACCAGCTTATATCTCTCAAATACGTTTTTATACTTATACACTTCCTC
This sequence comes from Hydrotaea diabolus, assembly GCA_963513945.1. Classification (NCBI taxonomy): domain Eukaryota; kingdom Metazoa; phylum Arthropoda; class Insecta; order Diptera; family Muscidae; genus Hydrotaea; species Hydrotaea diabolus. The sequence goes on along the minus strand of OY740716.1, from coordinate 125,882,649 downwards.
ATATTTGCATCCGCTTTCAACGCCATGAAATATTTGTCTAAAACAAATGATGGTATATTCGTTTATTGGGAATCATTATAAAAATCGATGATGATATAGCGATGTCCGTCTGCCTGGTCGTTATATAAGCTAAATTGCTCATATTTTACAGAGAAATTTTCGATGCTTCGAAAAGGTTGGGATTTTGAAATGGCTTAGATCGCTTCAGAGGTACAAATTTTCTCCATACAAGGACTGAGTCAAATTCTGGAAAAATGATATTCACAGTGAGAAAAAGTCTGTAGGCGATTGGTCCAAACTACAAAAGGTATACTTTCTGTTGCAATCAGTGTTGCCAATTTAGCCATTTACCGCCTAGATCTAGATGTTTTATTTCCGTTTTGCCATAAAAAATGGATAGATTGCATTAGCCGGTAATCTAGCCGCTACGTTTTGCTCTTAGCTGTTTTTTAATCAACTGAGATTTTTAATAACGCGGTCTAAAAATCAGCGGAAATATATGCTGTCTTTACTTATCAGAAAGTCGAATATTTAAGCTTCATTTTACGGATTTTATCTTTGAGCGTTTTGCTTTTTTCAAATTAATCCTAAATCTGCCTATACAACCCTTGATAGTCTTCGCCTTGGTAAGTCGACAGTAGTTGGTATGGAACGAAATACACCCTGGTGAAAAAGTGGGTGGTGCCACGCCACCTTGAAATATTGTTATGTTGATATAAGAATACACCCATCGTTATACGACTTTAAAAGTATGTAATTCTGTAAGTCTAGTGGAAAGAAAAGTGATTAAGACATTATATACGGACTGGCGGTCAGTAGGTGTGTCACTATTAAACGAGTACAATGGTCTACAATCCACGATATCGAGTATATAGGTTTTGTCGGACCAGTCCACTTATATTATAGCTTCTTTGTTGTTGTTGTAGAACTAACAATGAGCTGAATATTGCAAGTCCTGGTGGTCTATAGGGGCTCTGCTTCACCATCCAGATAAAGAAAACGCGCCGATTGAACCAAATTCGTCCATAGCGACCTGGTGGTCAGCTTAGTCGGCTAAGCCGGTCAATTGAAGAGGTCCAGCACGTCATGTGGTCTCAGATGACATGCGAGACCTACGTCCGGGTCGTTGTCATCAATTCGTGCCCAAAACAAATTAAGGAGGCACAGTTCACATCACAGCTGGGCCAGTACCACGCGAGTCTTCCTTGTACCGTCTTCTTCTCTGGTAAAAAATCTCTGCCTAATTAATCACACCTGCCTGATAGATACGTTGATCTTGAGCCTCTCTTTTTAGCCCTGGACCTTTCTCTCTAGATCATGAAGGTCATGCCTGATCTGCCTGGGCGAAGGTACCCTGTCCATGAGAAGCAAATACTGCTTGGACAACAAGAAATTGCGTCATCGACTTTCACATTAAGGGACAGGTGCGAAACCTCTGCTGTTCTTGCTCTGAGTGTGGTTGATAATTTCGAGGCGGATATTTGTGTACTCCTCGCAGTGAAAAAGCGTGCTAAATCAGCGAGATAATAATTGATTTTTCGCCTATGTCTTCCACTTTTGTGCACTCATCAGGATACGGCACATATTAACTCAGCCTGATGAAGCATAAATTCTAGACAGGTAGGGGTTGAATAGTGCCGGAGATGTCACCCTCGTTTTACTCTGCGGGGCGACCCAATTGGCGACCCAAAGTTTGCAACTAGACGGAAGGGACGTGCAATTTCCTCAAATAAAGTGGTATGATAGACGGTGTCGAAGGCCTTAATGAGGTGAAGGGCCACGAGGACCTTCCTGTCGTTGGGCTTGGTCTGGTTAAGGCCACTACAAATACGTTTGGTAATGGTGTGTAAAGCAGTGGTTATGCTGTGCTGCTTGAGGAACCCATGCTGATGTGCAGCACAAGGAAGGTGTTCGATCCTGCTGGCGAGAAGCAAGCTTCAAGCGCCTTTCCTGCTGGCGAGAGGCAGGAGATCGGCCTGTAGACTCACTTTTGCCTGGCGTCAGTAGCGGTACCAGTCTGGGAACTAAATGAGTGGCAAGTTGAGTGGCATTGGTACTCTACCTTCGGGGTATCCAAGTGCTTCAGCATCAGCATAGACATTCGAACTGAACCCAGCGCCTTAGATGACTCTGCGCTGTTGATGACATTACAGCTTAGCGAACGGTAAGGCGACTCAGTCCCTCTTCGTCGCTCGAATACGACGCAATACTTTCCTATTCGCCTTATCGCATTCTGGGTGCTCAATAAAGAGCCTTTTAAAATAACCCGCGCACCGCTTCGAATCTTTCATTGTTCTGTCGCCGAAAGTGTGGGGGCGTCCTTATTCACAGTGCAAAAATTTCTCTGCCAAAGCTATACAAATTGTCAGTTACCGCTTGGTCCTTGGTCCAAATTACTGTGAGTCGCAGCTACCAGCCGGCGAGATGTATATACGTATGTGTAACAGCTATATCCATGTATGGGACTTCCCCCATTCATGGAATGTACATGGAATTAAGCTCAGGCGAGATACAAGTAGTTCTGCAATGCAACGAATGGTATATCAGAAAATCTAGTCCTCCACTGGCGCAGCGACCAAGATGTTTCTTCGACTCGAAAATTGTATTACCTCGCTGATTCCGCTGCGTAGACAATTAAAGTTACCTATAAATTGCAGAATTGATGCGCTATCAGGAGAAGCCGCAGCAGCAGTATATGTGACGCGCAAAAGAGAAAGGGACCTAAGGGTAAAAACCAGTTTTGTTCAGGAGAGTCATTTTAAAGATTAAAATACGTGTATCTTTGGTGTACCATCACTTTCATAAAACGCGCATATCTCTGGGAGGGAACACTTTTGGGACATTGGATCGGTCTCATTCGAGCTCAGATGTTGTCCACATCGAAAAAAAGTTAAAATTGATTTTTTTACCCTCTGGTCCCTTTCTCTATGCGCTGTCACATATGGTGTAAGGTGCCGTATGTGTTGATGGGAGAGAGGCTCCCCAGGGAGTCTCATAGTTGGATGATGATGACGATAAAATTAAATCGTGAGATACACTGCGGCCTACGTTGATACAGCAAGAGGCAACACAGTCCGTTGCACTGGCTTAGACCTGAACAGTTCCTAAAATGCATCCACTCCATGCAACGCTTATACCAGACGTTGCACGACGGTGTTTCCGATTCTGACAAACCGAACACTGATCCAAGGTTGTTCAATCCCGGCTAGGACCAGTAATATCCGGAGCAGGCATCCCGGGAAGAGATGCTCCACGACGACCCTGGCCGAAGCATTCGATATTTTATTTTTACTTTTCTAGTGTCGCCGCTTTTGAGGAGGCTTTACCACCGCTAAACAATTTTGTTTACTCTTACTCGGCTTCGAATGGTCGTCCATGGTGTGTTGTGTGACAAAAATAGACCTCTTTTAATTATAAGTATAAAAGGTTACATGTCCGTTTTTTGTGTTCAGGCATAGCAAGTAGAAATTATTATAGACATCGTAAAAGACTTTGCAGACGATTTACCAGAGAATTTGGCTCTATCGAATTCGAATAGAACAGGTATAAGTAATTATAACCATTTTGCATTCCCGGTATACCGATGAGGAACGCTTGTGGCAGGAATGTCACTTTCAAAATGGAAGTGGGAAAATAAATGGCGTCTCTTTTACACAAACTAAATTCATAATATTTTATTTGTTTGAATTTAAACTATTTTAGACAACCTATATGTGTTTGCATATGTATAACCCCATCTGCCAGCTCTAGATGTCGCTAGTGAATTTGCCTCTGCTACATACAATAGAGCCAACAACAGAGTAGAGCTGTGTTGTCCCATCTGAACTTTGAAATTTGCAAATTACTTAGGTTGAATGTAATAATTTTCGGCGTCTTTGGTTTCATTATCGTACTGCGATGTACGGGTAAGTTTTTTGTGCTTAAAAATTGGTAGTTACCTTCACTGTTTCACCTTCACAGGCTAGAGTTACATCGCAAAGCGCTTCTCTTTGCAGCAGGGAGGTGAGGACACCAGTTAAATTTGTCGGATGATTGTTCCAGCGTAAACAGAATTGCTGGTCCATAGCTCCTAGGTCAGCGTTGTACCTGCAAGGATGACACAAAAAGAAAACCGCAACAGGGCATCAGTAACGAACCACCACATAAGCTAATTATGCAATTTAGTCATTAAATTGATAAGCGGCATAAAATAATTAAAATTCTGACCGGCAAATGTATTTATTAACCATACGCAATGTTGCAAATTTAATTAAATATGTTTTTTGTACTAAATAAATATGAATATCGAACCGAGAAAAAAAAACCCCAAACCCAAGCGAGCAAAAAACGGAAAGCCAACAAAGAGACAACGACAAAAACAACAACAATAACCAGATCTAGACCATTAAACGAATTTGTCTATTAGGAGATGATAAATTTCAAATAATGGCCATATTGCCAAACAAACAACAACTCGCTCTCACGCATAATATAATTATTTAACATCCGAACGTACTATATCCACTCAATGTTACAATTTGGTTCATGTAATTGCGAGGTACTTGTACATTAGGGTGACCCTAACCAGGCGAGATGCCATGTGTAAAGTTTGAATGACAACAAAGGCGAAATATTTTAAGAAAACAAGGGCTTGAATATGAACAGAAGCCATCCTGGAGTTGTCATAGTAATGTGTACTTTTTTCAATGTGCGCAGAACTAACAGGCCTATTCCGGGTTCCACGAAATTTTGCGATTTTAACCGAGTACGAAATCGTACGAAGCACTTTTGGGGTATTCTGGTAATTGTGCGACTAAGGTCGGAATTTGAAATCGAAAAAAGTTCCAATGTGCTTTCTTCGGTGGAAGGTATAAAATATTTGCACTTTCTACTGCTTATTTCTGACAACACCCTATTGTAAATACGAGTACATAGACATAGGTATGTAAGTGTACCTAGGACAAGGGTTGAATATACACAAACATATTCGATTTATTGCATTTTCCGCAAATTCAGTTTGTATTGGATTTAATGATACAACGTATTGATGTAAATTAAGATTTAGTCTAGATTTCGAAAGTCTAATGAGATTGTGCGCGCGCATGTATTGGCTAATGTATTTTGATTTTAATTCCATTTTGATAATTTCAAATCAAAACAGTTAATATAAACAAATAATGAGCCTGTGCCCGACCAAACACACAATTGCTGGCATATAAACAGCGGCGGAGTTGGCAAGGACCTTTGGTATCAGGCATGACAGTAGTCCTTCGCACCCTTTCACCATTCTGGAGGACTTGCCTCTGCCTACCAAATGAGTAAGCGTTAACCCCATTTTTCTTTAACCCCATTTTTCTCGAAATCCCAATAAGGATCAAACGACAAAACACTTGTATTAACTAGCCAGTTTCAAGTCTTTTAAGCTAGCAAGCCGTTTGCAGAGGCTTTTAAATTGTAGAATAATCGCTAAATCATAAAGTCGCTGGCCCTTACGACGAAAACATCCTTGTATAACAAAACCAACTCTTTCCGTGATAGAAAATTAATCTGTAGCCTCGAAGGTTTAAACGCGACCAAAATTCTCTAAATACAACTCATGACCAGGAAATTACATATGTTTACCGCTAGCATGCTTTTGAAGACAAGAGTTATGGATGTTGGCCTACAAATGAACAACAGAAGACCTGTCACGGGATAATCGAATGGTACAGAATGGCTGCTAGCAGGCCCGATTCGAAAAGCCCTGGCCTGTTTCGCCGCTGGCATTATTAACGAATGCAACCGCTCATGAGCACACTGAGAGTGCACCTGAGTATAACAATAACAATTGCAGCATGCTATAATTAAATGCACGTGGTCGTAAACAATATTATTCAGTGTGTGTGTGAGTGTGTATGCGTGAGTGTGTGATTAGTAGATGTACACATGTGTACCTTTGCCATTTAATTCAATATGTGTTAAAGCCTTATTTGCACCTGTGTTTGTGTGTGCCATACATCTACCCAGCAAACCAAATGTCGGATATCAGACACTTCTGAACAATCTGCGAAGTCTTCCGACAGTTCTTTCCGAATTCAGTTCGACTCTTCTGGGGGGTATTTGGTTCCGGTAGCTCTAAACGAATTCTGAAGAATTTCTGAACTATGTGCCTCATGTTCAGTCTTTTAATAAGTTCAGACACGCCTGACCGAATTCTGAACGATGTCTGATCTCTGTTTCCGAGGTATATTTTATTTAGACAGGTCTGAATGAACTGTGAAGGAATTTATAATTATGTGCTTGTTTTGCGAACAATGGGTATGATTTGCATTAAACATAAGATTCTGAGGATGTTTTTGTTTTTATATTCTTAGCTTTTATTCTTTTTTATTTTGACAAATTTTTATTTCGAAAAGATAAAAGAATTTAAATCATTCTTTGTTTTATTAAGTGTAGTTCCTTATATCGCAACATATTCGCTTTGAGCTCAAAACAGAAATCCGTTCTGCGAGTCTCTAAAAACGCCCGAACACCAGAAGACGGCACTTCAGAATTCTGAACGACGAGTCGGCAAACACATCCGAATTTCATTCTGAACGGTATTTCGAATTTCTTTTCAGAATTTCACAAGATTTTAGGACGAGTTGGCAAAAACATTAGATTTTCCTCCGACGGTTTGGTCAGAGAATGCGTCAACCACTCCATGTGTTTTAAGTAACGAAGTCGGTCAGATTTCCGACGAAACTCTAAACGTTTGGTTTGCTGGGTACCTACGCCCGGGTGCATGTTCGATTACTTAAATCTACATGTTTATTGATAAACAACAACAGCTTTGAGTGACTGGGCTTTCTTTACACTTCATATGCACATTCGAAATGTGTGACAAATCAAAAGGACAACGACTACAACAACAACTCTAATTATGTTGATATTTTTACATTATCCTTAACAACACCATGTCGAAAGTTCCATATGTCCCACACCTGAGAGATCAGACAAATAAAAAAGCACGGCAATGTTGAAAATTGTGTCCCTTGATCGATGGTGGACAGATATTCAGAACAAAATACTTTTGACATTTTGTATAGGAAATCGGCTTTTTACTTTCGATCTTATTATTTTGACCACTTAGTAGCAATAGAAGTAGTTCCCCAACAGACTTTGACATTTACAAATAAAGCATGTACAAAAATTCAAGTCTTCGACTCAATACTTCGCATATGCAAAATCAAGCAATGTTTCGTATATGTAGAGTCGATCGTTAAATGAGTAGAGGCATTGTCGGCAGCACACATAATGGTACTGATGAGCCGTTCACACCAACGGCGAAAAGTGCGTCTACCAGACGGTGATGTGTTTGCTTTAACTTGGCTTACTCTCTTTTCCTTCCCCATACGACAAAGAACAACACCTGATCTAATTAGCTTGTCGAGTAATTCATGCTTTCAACAAAACAAAAAATTCAAAGAAATACGTTTTCAATGGATTAATAAGGTAGGCAGTTCTCTCACGGATGACGCTAAGGGTGTTGTTAAGGTGTGGACGTAACTGCATTAAAGTCCATATAAATAAAACCATGAACACTATTCGTAATATGGACCTAATCGATGTGTTAATTTATTTCATATATCATTACATGGTCCAAAAAAGCTTGATGTGTCTGTTTGGATTACCATTCGGTCTGATACACCTTGACATATGTATTGAACATCCTGTGGGGCGGGGCGACTTCGTCATCACTGTTCCATAAAAGACGTTTTTTCAGCACCGATAGATATTCGATATTTAGCATTTACTTAGTAGGGACATAAATACTGTTACAACATTGAACACACCCATTTCAATAGTAGAACTGAACATACCCCGTTAATGTCATATGGGTTTTAAAAGCTAACCTCAATTGCGTTAGTCTGTAACGGGATTTTAAAATTGTTTCAGATTTCATTATGGAGTGGTCAGATAATATCGCTGTAATAGCGCTTTTCAAGGTTGAAATCAAAAAAAAGCGATATTTTCAAAACGCTCCGGTCACTAGGGATTAGCCGCATGTTCTTCTACCGATGCAAAAAACTGTTTGAGGAGACTGGAGATGTAAAAGACCGCCACCGGTCGGGCGGCCCACGCACTGTTCGAACACCGCATGTCATCAAAGCCGTTAAATCAAGAATTCACAGAAATCCGCTCCGAAAACAGGCTTTCAAACGACGTACCGGACATTTATTGACTGCAGCTTTAAAAAAAATAGGATTGAAAAATGCAAACGTCTTTTGGTGAAGCACGCTGATAACTTGCACAGAAAAAATTTGTTCGCCGATGAAAAAATTTTTACCGTTCAGGAAATTCGCGGTCATCTAAGGAAGCATCTGAACTGATCCCAAAGGTGGAAAAGGGTCATCACCCAGCTTCAGTCATGGTTTGGTGGGGTGTCTCTTACGATGGGGTCACTGACCTGCAATTTCTGCGAACAAGCAGTCAAAACATCGGCCAAAGTTTACTAAAAAACCGTTTTGAAGTTGTTGTGAAGTCTCTTAACAATTCCCTGTTCCAAAACTAGCCATGGACTTTCCAGCAGGATTCTGCGCCGGCCTATAAGGCTAAAACGTCCCAGGCCTAGCTTCGAAACAATTTGCCAGCGTTCATTTCCTCTGAAGAATGGCACTCAGGCAGTCCAGATTTGAACCCATTGCACGCAGAAAAAAATTAGTGTTGTGGCGACAATATTCGAAGAGGATCATACTATTGTTGGGTATATGGTTGCGGCACAACAACATTATGATCTTCACAACAAAAGTATGATTCACACTCAACCATACTATGATATCCACAACAATAGTACGATTCACACTCAACCATACTAGAATCTTCACAACAATAGTATGATTCACATTTTTTCAAGCAAGTTATTTTAAATGGCTTTACAATTAGTTTATAGCCAGATTTGAGGCCATGTTTTTATTGAACATTTCATTCAAGAAACCAAAATATATATTCCAACGGCAGTCGAAAATACTTTTAGTTGCCCACAGGGGTGAATTCTACTTCACCATCCGCAGACACAAAGTCACGAATGTGATTAAACCATGATCAATGGCTATATACTTATTAAGTGCAGGCAGATTTTAAATAAACGAGAACCAGTCGGTATTCGAGCATTGCACGGAACAAAGTACACAATAAAAATCCCTTGAACTACCTATCAATTATTGTTGTTTTTTATAATGGACGACAACCATGTGCGAGTACTGTAACGTGTGTCTGTTTTTCTTGGTATTTTAAAAAAATCATACGCACACACATATAAGTACATGTATGCTCTATAAAACCTGTTTTATTTTGTTCATAGTCGCAACCATACTGTATGATTGCCGTAATCATGTTATTGTTTAAATTTAAATTTTAAACAACAATACTTTTGTTGCATCAACCATGTTTATATAGTTGCTACAACCATATTTTTATTTTAAAATTCGGCAATAATACTATTGTTACATTTCAACAATATTTATATTGCCGCAATCATACTGTTGTCAAAATGAAATTCAAAAAACGGTACTATGGTGGCGACGAACAGGCTTGTATTTTAGAGAACATATTAGAGTTGCCGTGACCGTGTAGTAACCATATATTTTCTCTGCATGTGGATTACAAATTGTGGACGGTTTTAGAAGGCAAGGTTCGTCGCAAAAGATATCCCAACATTGGATCTCTTAAGACTGCCTTGGTTCGAGCTGTGACCAATTTTCCAATGGACGAGGCTCGTGCAGCTATTGACGATTGGCCAGTGCGACTTAAGGCGTGTGTGTGTAGAGGCAAAAGGCGCACATTTCGAATAAGTAGATTCTTTTTGTATACAATATACATCAATAAATATATTACAAAATATTTGGTCCAAAAACATTCAGCACTTTTTATTTGACAGCATAAAACGTGTGTAACAGTATTTATGTCCCTACTAAGTACATACAACAAATAGCGGAGGACACATTCGCCTACTTTAAATACTTGGCTAGAAAGAGAGGGGTCCAAAAGGAAGGACATATACCCTAAGAGTATGCTCATAAGCCAGTATACGGCTTGTTGTGCGCTCTTGTACGATGGTTTGACAATTTTCTATCATATAAAATTGCTACCACCTAAGGTCGTCACACTGGCCGAAAGCTGTTGTAGTCAAATTATCTAAACTAGTTACACATTGTAATAACTGGCTATCGATTATGTTTTATTTGAATTTGGGTCCTCAGGGCCCTGAGATACGAATCGGAAATTTAGATACATTTAACAAGTTATTGCATCTTTAGGAAAGTGTCCTCTCTTTATGAGTACAAATTTGTCCATGTTGAAAATTACACATTTTCGGCGCCCTGTTATATACAGATACGTGTCTAAATTTTAATGTAGTTAGTACCCATATGTTGTATGACACATATGGTATATATCTGGATTTGTGGGCATTTGCAAACAACTACTGGGCATATATGTGGTTGTTGTTGTTGTAGCGGCAACTGTGTGCCGGGGTGACAGCCCTTGGCCGAAGAATTGCTGCTTCGGTCAATCCGGTCCATAGAACCGTGGGATTGACATACGGCATATACTCGTATGTGGTAAGTTAGACTGCCGCTCTCTTTTGGACTAAACTGACAGGGTTGCGGATATGTATGTATGTATGTATGTATGTATGTGTGTCGAAACGTGACATATGTATAAAAACCGTTTTATTTATTTAGAAAAGTACTTTTAAGATTTAATTTTGGTGTTTAACATAACACAAAAAAATTGATACTATTTACAAAATTAGAAGTGGTTTTATTCGCATTATCTTTTTTCAGTCGTTTGTTCATCCTATATTGGATTTCTCAGTTATCGGTAGGTAAGTGTAAATCCAAATCGTTGTTGTACACTCTTTAAAGTGTCGACCGAAAGTGCTGCGAACCTGTTCAATAATCGTTTTTCCCATCTGCCATCTGCAATTGTTAACAGATAACGCGACTTCCTTACATACTCATCAGAATACCTGTTAAAGTACACGTTCAAATTATATCATATATAAAAAAACAATATTTTATTCTATATAAGGTTAATTGGGCTAGTCAAATAACTGGACCCCCTTAAAAAAGGAAAGCCCAGAAGACAGAGAGTTAATCGTTTTTGGCTCTCACAAAAATAATTGGGCATGTCAGTGTTAAAAATATCTCAGATCAATTGATCGATGTCGTAATTTACAATCGCTCTTTCTCTTCTATTGCACTTTCTTATCAGACACTTTCGCTTTCAAATGTGTTTACCTACTTTCACACATACACACAGTCATATACGTATGCACACGAACACCCCCAGGCAGAGTGCATCAAACGTTTTTATCTGTACAGTAAGTAACGGGTATAAGAACATCTCTTATAAGAAAAACCCGCATTTATAAAACTGTTTGCCAAACAGCATAACTGTTTATACTTATAAAAAAAAGCTAAAGTCAGATGGGCCCGTCTATATTATACCTTGCACCTTTGAAGGGCTTAACATATAAATTACCCAGATTTTTAAACTGATATTTAAATTTGTGAGAACATTTCATTGTGTTTTCGTACCCATATGTTGTCGTTTTAATCGGCCAAATATTCGTCATTAGGTACGGATCGTCAAATTTAGGCAAATTGCAAAAATAACTTTGTCTTCGTGAACAAATTGTATAGTCCATTTGCGAAAAAGTGGCCCATATGGTTCACATTGATCGAAGACTGGATGTTTGTCAACCGTCATATTCTACTCGTATACCAAATTTGGTATAGAATTAAAATGGATATTCTAGAGCGGTTGTATATAAAATCTGGGGTAATATCAAAACGTAGATCGGTTAGACGCATTTTTATTAGCTGGTAACTGTTCGATCGTAATGAACTGTGCCAAATTTCATCAATATTAGATGTAAAATGTGGCTTTTTGAGCAAACAATATAAAATCGGCTAAACAAACGTATGTGAACTATATCTAAATCTGAGTCGACATTATTCGATTCAACAGCGTCCGACCTTTGTCCAAAAAACTTACTCGGGATCAATGTTGTATGTAATATGTGGCTTCTAGAGCTTATCTATATCTAAGTCTAAAACGATTTTCTTCAGTTTCAATAGCGCCCGGCTGAAAAAACGTACTTCTGCCGAATTTCATGCGACCTGTAGTTTGATTGCAAGTTTAAGACGGACAGACATCGTTTTATGGAATTATACGTCGATCGGTACAATTATTGGTGGCTCTAGCTCAATAATTTTTTGTAGTTACAAACATATGAAACAAACTTATAATACCCTGTTTCACTGAGTAGTGAGAGCATAAAAACGCATATAAGAAAGAAACTGGTGGTATTTCTTGACTTCTTATATCCGATATCTACTGTAATTGAACGTGGAATAAAGATTTACGTACATATGTGTGTCTTTATGAATATCTACATTATCTGTGTGACCATATCCACATGCAGTACAATTTTGCGGGATATGCTTGTGTGTGAGTATTTAGATATCATTCCGACCGAGTGATTACTTAGTTAAGTGTAACTTTTATTTCGGAGCAAAGTTCTTTAGATCGAAATTAAGAGGATTACACCGGGAAACGAGACGAAAGTAAACTTGTGCACGTATATTGAGTCAAATGTTAATTTATGGGAACAATTTTATATTTGTTTACTCTTTTTTTGCGGAAAGAGCGAAAGTAAGCGTTGTAAACCGAATCAGAGTTGCCACGTTGTCGTACAAACTGGCCGTTAAGGCTTAGCCATTTACAGAGAGATCAATCGACGTAGTTCCACGTTCAGTCGTCGTAAATGGGTCGCTTGTAAAAACTAATACTGGTTTATGGATTATAGCTAAAATGTATGTACAAATTACAAAATCATAAAACCCTACATTACACTGTGGTACAGCAACACCTTACCTATTATGCTTGTAGCATATGTTTGTTTGCATGTCAACATATTTTTAACATTTATTTTTTTGCGTATCTGATTTAATGGAGCTATGTCCTTCCCTCCGTGCGTCTGTCCATCTATCGTTTTAATCTAAGTACAGGCCTGATTTCAGAACCATTACGCAGGGAGCGTAACACCCATCTCTGGTGAAATTACTCCATGTTTTCCAGTAGTCCCCGGTATGAGCGAACGAATAATTAGCTTTGGTGAAACTGGACCATATGCATCTATTTTCGTATATCTCCCATACAAACGTGTTTTCCGATTGAGTTCTGACCGCTCTTAAGCCCATCACGATAAAAACAACAAAATCATTCACAGGTCCTCTCCATCTCAAACATAAGGGATACAGAAAAAGCCGTAGCATTTCTGAAATTATTATTTCATATTTTCTGGTAATATGCGAATATTATAGGTCTCAATTTGTTCCATGGTAGTGACTGATGGTATTTCCGTGGTGTGCTGACCTCAGATATAGGAATTAGCGGTGCCCCTTAAAAATTAATTTTAAAGAGAATGGTTTACATCGCTTAGATTAAATTTGTGAGTAGCAAAATCGCCTTCATTTAAAAGGTGTATAAACCTACGCTACATTTCTTCATAATTAACCGAATTTTAAATATTTCGTTGGCAACTCTGCTTAAGCCGATGTCGGCATACAGTGGTGCCAGACGTGGCGATTTTCCGCCATTTTTACCATTTGTTTGTAAACTTTTTGCAAATGACGATTTTTGGTTCAAACCCTTCTTATATTTTGACAATTTTCGTTAATACTTCACAGGTTTGAGAAAAACTAAGTACACACAGCCAACTTTAGGTAAAGAAAGATTGTTTATCGTGGTTTATCTTTTACAGAACTTGAGTTCATTTGCAATTAAATTATGAATTTAAAATAGTGTTGCTTATTACGAAGTCTAGATAACTAAAAATGGGCATCAAATTCGCAGTAAATAAGTCTTCCGTAAACAAAGAGATCCAATGATGTTCATGATACTATGTTTTTGATATCCAGAATTTATTGATAGTTAAATGTGCGGGTTGTTAGTGGAATTTTATGGATCGAGTGTCAATACTAAAGATAGCTACCGAATATAATAACATTTATTTTGAGAAATATGGAAAAAATATTTCAAATAAATCTAATAATTGGCATAAGAGAGTTAAGAATGGTTTTAGTCTTTAGAAATGTAAAAATAATATGTTTTCATAACTACGGTGATTATAATAATTGGTCGTATTTTGTTAAGAGGTCCCTAGACGATCATTATTCGTCTCGATGTATTGCGCAATAATTGACATTGTGCAATATTGTTGAATGTCTGTAGATAATATTGACAAATTGCGCAATATATCGATTAAATAATAACTGCTTTAGCTATACAACTTGCTGTCTTGGTATTATTTCACATGTTTACTGCACAAGATCACCCGCGAACTTATTCATTGCCCAATAATATTGAAATTTGAGTCGACAAATAACTACGAGTATGTTGCACAATATAGTGACGTTAATATTGATCGTCTAGGGACCACTTTCAACACGAGTAGTTTGGAAAATTTTAGCGAATATCTTCGTATCAGATCCCGCAACTCAATGAAATTCAATGCTAATTCGAATTTCTTCAGCATTGTTGAATTTTTCTGATGTATTATTTGCTAACCGTAACCGCCGTGGTGAGATGGTTTATGTGTCAACCCTGGTTCAACTCTAGTTACTTCTCGGAAGCATTATAGTAAGAACTCGTTAGTCCGAATAATTTATTGCAGATGTGGATTATCGAAAATTCGGTTATTGGATACTTTTGTCTTTACCTTTTTTTTAAAGAGTTCTCTATGCATATATGCATCTATAGATGCTACAATTTATATGTATGTCACAAATGATTTTTCGCAGTAAAATGACGTTAAAATAGTATAAATTATATATTTTAAAACAAGGTATAAAATTTCCCATTTTTAAAAACAAAAAAATTTTATTTTTGTTTAAAAAAAACGCATACAATTTTTAGTCACAAAAAGAACATATTAAAACGAACCCTAACAAAAACAATAAGAAATTGTATTTTAATGAGAATTAATAAGAGGTTTTTAGAAAATAGTACCGATTAGTAGTAAATACGTCTTCTTTTAAGGGGACGCATAATTAAGAATGAATTCAGCAAAATTAGACAGCACTCGAACTATGACACACTTTTAAAGTAGTGCCTATTATTAACGTAACATATCTTAATGTCAATTCGGATTACATACTCGTAAACAATCAATTCGGATTATAGAGTAAGTAGTACAGAAAAAACGCAGTTCGGTTTACTTTATAATTCGGATTAGCAAAGTTAGGATTACCGAGGTCTTACTGTATACCTAAAAAAAGTGTCTTTAAAATGCATTAGCCGGTTGGAGCCGGCGTTAAACAGTAGTTCCCGGTCAATAAGTATATCGTACACACCTTGAGAGAGATTGTTCCTAATGAAATGTTAAGGGATGTAAGTACCACCTGCTCTCCGCTAGCGGAGAACACATTTCCATGATGACGTTCTTAGTTCGATTTGCAACGAATGTTTTGATATATCGCTGCGAAATCTAGACGCAGTATGTTTTTGGTTTTCCAATTTCAATAAGCATGTCAGGTACCTCTACGGATGGTATACGCCGACACTACATTATCATGGAGTTAAGGTTAATTATACATACTTGTTTCAAACTAACTTTTAAATGATGTTCCTTTTTTTGTAAATCTCTAAAAAGTGCGTTTTAAACCATTTCTTTGACGATTTCTGTTTAAACTTTAGACAGTTTTAGTTTGTAAATTTGACGATTTTTCCGAAATTTGTCTGGCAGCACTGCCAGCATAAAACGTCAGAGAACATTTTCAAACAAATTTGATCAAGAGTGAAAATAAGAACAGCAATTACGTACATTCATACATATGTAGATATTCTCTACGGTATGTATGGATGTACTCCTGTATATGTTTGTACATACTTAGACCTCTTACGGTTAGTACGGCGATACTGTGTCTATTTACATACATACATATGTATATGAGTATGTATAAGTATGTAGATATACGAATGGGCATTGCCGCCGAGAGTGGCGCTTGCGAAAATAAACAAAAGCTTTTGCAAAATAAATTTTATTAAACAAATACTTTTCGTTACCACGGAGAGCATTTTCGTCCGAGTTTTCTTAAGAGTAGATACTTGTTTTCTTGTTGTTGCTCTCCATATTGTTTGTTTGTTTTGTTGGTGTTTTCTGTTTCGTTTTTAATTTTCCCCGTTTTGCTTTTTTGCGGTTTATTACATAAACAATCCGAGATATTTGAAACAAGCGAAATAGTTTGCGAAAGAAATTGAATTTTACTACTGTTCTCGTTTGAATCACAATATAACCTACAAACGAGTAGGACTGACTGGCACAAAATAGTATGAGGTTATTTTTTTACATGCTCGTATAGACAGATCCACAAACCTACTTCGCTACGTACTGTGTCGATTGTGCTTTTCCAATTTCCATTTTCTTTCAAAACGAACAGTATTTGCCGCTCTTCTTTAGATGACTATTCGAAGATTCGACATGACAACAGCTGACATCTTTAAGTGATCTCCAAGTGATCATACATGAAATCTGGCCGCAGTCATCCATGACAGAGCCCGCACCACTAGCACTGTCATAAAAGGCAGCGTTACGTTATTGTGCAAAGTTTATGGTTGGTAAAATACGAAATACTTCTCGCAGATGCCTGTCGGGCACATGGGGGACAATAAAAAGATACTGACTAGTGCGATGACATAACAGCCAATATGGAGTTTCGATCTCACACTTTTAACTGCACTGTAAAATTACAAAAAGGCATTTCTATTTTGTCGAACATGACCGTCGAACACAACACTAGGCTTCACCTACACATCTTAATTAGCCCTATAATTGGTACTAAAGTTGATTTTGGATGATAATTGAAAAAAACCAAGTCGTTCGCACAGGACAAAAACCGAAGTGGTTTTCATGGCCAACAGCAAAACTAGGTGCAGTATTTCAGTGTGACTAATTTTAGAATGTTGTCCATCGATATCTCTAAAAATGTTTTGATTTTAACCCAAAAAGAACTATAATTTGTATACTCTGCACCGAAGGGTGGAGTTCGAAACCTAACATTTGTTCCAACACAAATACTGACAACAGCTTTGCCCAAGTGAGAAATGGAAGTTGGTGCCACAACCTCTTTTGCATTCTTCCAGTCAACTGAAATACTTAAGGATTACCCTTAACATGCTTCTGCTGCACTGGCGGGAACTTTTCTCAAATCAGTGCACTTTAATCTTTCTTCTTCGCGGATGTTCGAAAACTGTTGAAATTCGACAATTGGAAGAAGCAAGTTTTTCTTAAGACGACATTAGTTTCTTCGTTATTTTAATACAAATTTAAATTGATTTTAACTCAAAAATTCTCAAGTCAATTTATAATAAAATAAGCACTTAAATAATAATTGGAAAACTTTGCATTTCTTCAATTTGGCGTGAAACACCAAAATATTTCCCCGAAAAATAATAGAGTTTGGGAGCGTCAAATAATAAAAAATTGGAAATTTGAAAAATACTCGTACCAACAACGGGTTTTCTGAACGACATTTGTCACAAAAACACTTCACAGCAAATCGTATAGGATTTGTTCCTCAACGTTGACTACTTCTTGAAGTATCCTCGTATAACGATGGATCTGGAGCTAAATGAGAACAGAGTAATATCTTGCGTTATATTTTCTCTTCTCCAAATCAACTGGATTGTTAATAAGTTTCAATTAAATGGCCAATTGGTCTTTATGGATATTATTGTTGGTTGGTCTGTTGCTTTTTTGCCGAGTGTGGCATTGTAAATTTGATAATATGTACGAGTATTACCACGAGGTCATGCCATTGTTTTATACTACGAGTATATATTTTTTAGCATGCCCGGTGTTGTTGTTGCTGCTGCGCTCACCCAACAGCGGCAATGTTGGGTGAGCGCATTAGGTGTACTCGAATAAATGTAAGCGTCCATAACAGTATTGAATTGCGTTAAAAGTAATTAAAGGGAAGGTAATCAAATACTTGTGTATATGTGTACAGAGTACGGAGTATGTACTTATAGGTGTGAAAGAATGTATAACGTAAACAATATGATTAGTTCACATTCGGAGAAAATGTAATTGGAAGATGCCAGCGTTCAAGTGTCGCCCATACAATTCAGTTGACCATACTCGCTCGCATGGGCGGGGTGTGACGCCACAGCCATACAAAACAATGAATCGAATTCCGGTTACAGCAGAAGCTGGAATGGTCGTCAATTGTCAATGGTTACCAAATAACGAAGCATTGTAATAAGTAAGGGAAAATACCATTTTTGCGCGTTATTGTAGGGCGGCTGTTTCTTTACGCACCCACACAGGTCCTCCGAATTTCATCAGCATTAGATATGTATGTATATGGTGTTGGCACGCCATTCTAATTATGAAACCTTGCAATATTCTTTTAAGGCGAAGTGGACACACAACTATTTTGGAAAATCGATCAACCCCAATTGGCAAAAAGGTCTTTGGTGTAAGAGCTATTCCAAAAACTTGGACCATAGATATGGTCCAACTTCAGCAGGCGTAGTTACAGGGTATACGTTCCCTACACACTCTGTTAATAACGCAAGATCGCACTTCTTTTTTTGCATTCACAAATGTCTGTGTATAATAGCCAATAAACGGTCCAAGTAGTAGGAGTTCCGCCATTCCAGTTTTTAGTTAATACCCCTTATATCAGTACTGTAAACATTCCATGTCATTGTAAAAATATTGTATGGACGAAAGAGTGTGTGCGCCGGTAAATGTGCGTTCCTCTACTACCCACCCGACCGCGGTAACTTTTAGATTTTTATTGACGAAATTCCATACACTCGACTGGCCTTCAACTTGCGTACGAATCTGCCTCTTATCGTTCATTAGAGTGAAAAACAACATGAATAAACAGAAAATATTTGCTTTAGTCCTCAAAAAGACACATTATCCAATTGTACAAGCACTACAAACGATAACAATACCAGCGCTGCGACGTGAGTTTTCACTCTTTTGGCTTTATCCAAATCTTTCTCTCCTTCTCTTTGCCTCGTCACTAAATACAAATAGCATGAGTTGAGATAATGTTTCGGTGTTTGAAGGCAGAACATACAGGCCAATGTTCCACTGAAAAAACCCGTTGCTACGCCTATTTGATCAAGTTGTGTCTCAAACGCCAGCTGCAGCAATTCAATGAGGGCAACGTTTTAATAAGACTATTGTGTCCTATTATAAATCGGAAATCGTCGCTAAATCTATCAAACAAAGTAATAATATTCAAGTCAATAATTCAGTCAGTTATATTTTGTGCAAAATGCTACATTAAAATGTTGCAGATAACTCAAAACAAGCACGTTGAAAAAAGTATGGTTGGGGTGACAATATTCGAAGTGTGGTCCAACAATATTATGATCTTCACAACAATAGTTGATTTACATACTTCCAAACTATGATCCCCACAACCATATTTTGATCGTAACAACAACCATAGTATGATAAACACTCAGCCATACTTTGATCCCCACAACCATAGCATGTTTCATATACAACCATAGTATGATGCTCACAATCATAGTATGATTTACATGCAACCATGTTATAATCCCTACAACCATAGCATGATCACACACAATTATACTATGATCCCCAAAAATATTTATTAGAAATGGGTTAGGTTGTCCACACTAAATTTGAATTATGAAAGTTATTTAAAAATACATTAATTTCAAAATAATACGAGTGATTTATTAGAAACAGTAGAAAAAATCAGTTTAAAAAACGTAAGCGTTTTTATTGAAAATATTTCCGTTAAACAAAGCCTAAGCAGTTTGTTTGAAAAATTTGGATTGTCCAGATAAAAAGTACTATTACATATTGCATTAGATCCGTAACAACAACATTGTTTTAAAAAGCATATTCAAATGAAGAAAAATTACAATCATACGGTATGATTGCCGTAATCATGCTATTGTTAACATAAACCCCAAAAAATACTTTTGTCGCACCAACCATATTTATACTGCTGTTACAACCATATTTTTATTTTTAAATTTGCCAATAATACTATTGTTACTTTTCGTCAATATTAATATTGCGGCAATCATACTATTGTCAAAAATAAATTCAGTAAACAATACTATGGTTGCGACAAACATACTTCTATTGCGGAGAACATATTATTATTGCACACCATGTAACAAAAAATTAAACAAGCAATGTACACACAAAATATATGCATATTTTTTTTTTGGAAAAATTTAAAGAAAAGTTTCTGTCACTGTAGTTTATCCATTACATTTCTAGAGAATATCTTCGAGTAAAAATTGTTGCGTATTTTGTTCAAATGGTATTTAACAAAGAAAGTAAATGTGTTGACAACTTGGATATACGTGTCTTCTAATTCTGCGATGATTACCAGTGCAATATAGATTTATTTGATGTGTCAAAACAAAAGATTTCTTTAAATAATCAATAAATGCAAGGGCGAGTATCGCGATTAGTGCCAAGAAAAAGTATAAACGTAAATTATAGATTTTTTTGTTAGCACCAGGTGGGATATACCGGTGTATTCAACTTTATTTTAACTAACTATTAAATCAATTCAATATTAATTAAATTTAACAAATTTCGTCATGGATTAATTGAAAGGATTTTCTGAATAACGAGATTTCTGGTCGAATAAAAATTGTCCAATATAAGTATTTTCCCAGACCATAATATGTAGATACACGCAGAGAAATGATATGGTAACTGTATGGCCAGGTCACCAAAAATGTTCGCTTCAATAAAATCATGTTCGTCGTAACCATAGTATTATTTTTTAATTCTATTTTGACAATACTGCGATTGCGGCAATATTGATATATTTAAAATGAAACAATAGTTTTATTGCCAAATTTAGAAAGGAAAACATGGTTGCAGTAGCTTTATAAATATGGTTGGTGCAACAGAAATATTGTTTTTTTGTTTTATGTTAACAATAATATGTTTACGGCAATCATACCGTATGATTGTGACTATGAACTAAGGTTTGGACAAGCCGAAAAAATACACACACACACACAGAATACAGTGCTTGGTAATTGTCCATTTTAAAAAACAACAGCATACGGCTAGCGAAGCAAACCTGTGAGAAATCAGAAGTCAGTGCGAGGGATTTGCACTGTGTTTACTTTGTTCGGTAGAATTACCTTCTGCCGGCTGGTTCTTGTTTATTTAGAATCTGCCTGCACTTAAGTGTTTAGCCATTAATGATGGTTTAAGCACATTTGTTGTTTGGGGTCTAAGGATGCCGAAGTAGGGTTCACCGAAACTGCAATAAAATGTTTAATGGAAACATGGTCTTCAATCTGACTATGAACTATATAATGTAATTCTAAACAATTAAAACAAAAATCTCTATCGTTAAAAAACAACATACCCCAATATTAACAAATAATTATAGACATCATAGTATGGTTGAGGGGATCATACTATGGTTGTAGAGATCATAACTACTCGTTATACTGTGGTTGTGAGGACCTTACTATGGTTGTGTGTGAAACATACTGAGGTTGTGAGGATCATAATATGGTTTTGGCGATCATAGTATGGTTGAGTATGAATCATAATATGGGTGTGTGGATCATAGTATGGCTGTGTGGGCGTCATACTTTTGTTGTGAGGATCATAATAATGATTTACATAACCATATACCCAACAATAGTATAATGCTCATCGAATATTGTCACCCAAACCATACTTTTTTCCTGCGTGTATGGTCCAGCCCTTTTCGGCATTCTGCTTTTTTCTTGCTGTCAAATGGAAAAACAAATGAAGACGGAAAACACGTGAATATTTACTTTTTTACATTTAAGAGTTACACAATAGGTATTCCGCTGTTAGCTTTTATCATTTTTTTACTTTGTTTACTTAAGAAATATTTACAATGTTGGCGTATTTGTCTACGTGCGAATGATTCTTTTTGTTGTAATAACTCTAGACTCTGCAACAGTGTACAGGCTTCGCCGAAAATGAATGCATATCATTAATGACTAGACGACAACTAAAAATAAACTAGTTGTGCTAGCTAGCTAAGAGAAATTTGGATTCTAGTCCATTGTATCGATATACTCCATCTTCTAAAGACACTCCATTAGGAAACTAATGAAAGCCGAAGGTTACATTCAATCAAAAAAACTTGAAATACATTTGAGCCAAAACCTTAAATTACTCTATATTTGGTAATTACTCTATATTTTAGGTAAATTTTCTTTAATTTTTGTACCCATGCGGTACGTTGTTTGGGCCACATGAGCCAAGAAGTCCGGCAACTATCCCTATATTTGGGGTACTTAGTGTGTTTCAGCTAACAGTACCAACTATAGCCAATGTCTGTTTAAAAAAAACTATGTTAAGGAAGTACTCAAAAATGTTTACCTTTTACCGAAGTATCTTTTGTCTCTTAAAGGAAATTTATTAGCCCAAACAGCCATCATCATGCAGAATTCCACCACCATCCACTCTACGATGGAGGATATAAAAAAACAAGAGTATTTTAATGAAATTTCACCACGAACATTTTTGAGTAGCCTGATTTAAATGCAAAACTTCCGACCTGGGTACTACAATTAAAGAAGTAGAATATTGCATTTGGTTTGCTATGGGAAGAACAAAGCTTTTGCCTTTGAACACACGTTCACAAACCAGCACTTTTTAATGTCACTTTTCCCTATCTTATAACTTCTCTGCTTCAATAAAATTTTCGAATCAAGCTTTTTACTTAATGTGTGGAAATGATAAATACTTAACGATTGTAGAATTTTTACGTGATGATAAAAAATATATTTAAATAACTAGACAAATCTTGCTGACAGCTTTTCAAGCCGAAATTTTTTTTATTTAATTGTCCTATTATAATATAGCAATTTGTATAATTCTACTACATAATGATACATAGACTGACCCTATTGGCTTGGAGGGTATATATTCAAATATTCAAAACTAAAATTTGTTATGGTAAACGATGACATGCCACATCGGGACTCAAACCTTCAAATTTTAGTTTTATAAGTGAATTCGCGACAGTCGAGTACAATGTACTTGACGAAGCCATGTGGCAGATTCCTTGTAACTTAGCCTAAGACACGATACACCTGAAAAGGCGAAGACCAACTCAACTTGATTGAAAAAAATTTTGAACACAACATTTTTTTCATTTGCAATAAATAAACACATAACACATGAAAACACAAAGAAACTCAATACGTATAAATATATTTTTTAGTCCGCTTTATAATGTTCACAGATATCACAAGATCCAAATATCACAAAACGTAAGGTTTGATTTTCAGTAGAACCCATTTTTTTTACTCAAATATTACGACAATGAATCCATTTCGGAACTTTTTACTAAGAACAGCTTTTTCTTATATAAATGGACTCTTCAAATTAGAGTAAAGTTAATATATTTGCTCTGTTTCTTCAAGTTATTAAAATTGAGGATAAATTGAATACGAATATCATTCAATAGTCTTTCAGAAAGCCAACAAAAAATTATTCATATTTTCTTTTAAATTGTGTAAAATAAATATCGTAAATTTGCGTAGGAATCGCAAATCGTGAGAGACTTCGGCTGGCAGAAAAATATTATTGTAATTCGAGTACAACTTCACTGTTCAGTGTTATCAAGACCCGCTTAAATTAAATACCATATCATTATAGTGTACAGTACCAGTACACCGAGATGCAGATATGCCATACAATTTGTCTGGATGTATTCGGGTCAAGGTCATACTCGTGAAAGTCTGTTTTGTAGTTGTTTTGTGACATTCACATTGGCTACAGCTAAACTTCACTCGAAGCTCCAAAGCGACTAATTTATAAGGTCAAAGTCAGACATCAAGTTGTGGCTTGTGGCAACTAGGTCTGCATTGGAGTAGCACAAAAGTGATTTCAATGGAGAAGAATCTTTCTACGGATAGATCGTTTTGTTTACGTAAAGTACTCGTACATAATGAATTTGTTTAAAAATCGTCGCCAGAGTTGTGGGGAACACTGTTGGCTGGTTCTATGCCATTCTACACACATACATTTGAATTAATATGTGTGTGTGTGTGTGTTTGTTCGTATTTGCTTAGCGAGTACGAGACGACTTTTTTGGTATCGCGGCCAGAGTTCAATGTACTGTTGAGTGTGAAAAACAAAACATTACACTTGTTGTAAACACATATACTCGTACACGTGCATATGTACGTACGCACACACATACACTCGACATGTGTTCGATGTTATTATTGCCGTCGACGGCGGCGGGCGGCGGTGTGACTGGCGGTCGAGCCAGTATTGGCGTTATTACAACAACCATGTACCACAGTCTCAACTATTTTAAAGTTAATTGATTGTTACATTTACAGGGTTATTGATGTTGTTGTTACCATATGTTTAATTAAAACAAAAAAAAACACCAACACCAAAAACAAACAAACCAAACCGTAAAACACAACATTGTGTTAGATAGATACAATGATTGGAATGTCCAGTTATCGAAATACGTATAGGCATATCCAGATGTACCATGCATAAGTACATGTACACACAACATATGCATGTATATACTTTATGTATGTACACAGGGGTGTATCGAAATCGAACAGAAAAGCTGCAGACGAAAGATCGTTCTACCCGTAGAACGGAATGCGCATACAAAGTGTCATTACAATGGATTAACGTGTCGCCTTTCTTTGTACACTACTAAATGCCATGTTCTTTC
Organism: Hydrotaea diabolus; assembly: GCA_963513945.1. Classification (NCBI taxonomy): domain Eukaryota; kingdom Metazoa; phylum Arthropoda; class Insecta; order Diptera; family Muscidae; genus Hydrotaea; species Hydrotaea diabolus. The sequence goes on along the minus strand of OY740716.1, from coordinate 125,857,909 downwards.
AAACTGCAGATTAAGATTTTAGAAAATTCAAACTTACGTAGGTATTTTTGCCAATATTCTTTTAAGCAGCAGACGAAGAGCCTCTCTTCCATCAGTAGGCTGAGCACGTTAGAACTTCTGTTTAGAAGCGACTCCAATTTTTAGAGAACTTTTACATAGCTTAAAAGTTAATCTCATACTCATGTAAAGTCGCCGCATTTATGAGGTTTCCACCTCCGCCGCTGACAAATTCAACTGACAAGGTGGCCGGCACACTACCATTACACCACGGCGGCGGCCCTAAACTCAAAATGTATCCGTCTCAGCTGATACATGCACTTGCAGTCATCTGCACAAGTACTTCAGCAGAGTCGATACGGTCTTATATACTTGTACTATTTCAGCATGATCTATATTCTCTACCATTTCTAAACTGAACCACATATTCGTAAATAAATACATATGGATAAACCATTTATGTGCATATAAAAGCAAACAGAAGTACACGTGTTGGTTATTAAACGAATTTGTGAAATGCAAAAATTACTGACATTCTGTTGTGGTTTACATGTGAACCGTTCCTTCTGTTGAAACATTAAACCTAGCGCAGTAGTTTTTCCTTCAAAGTCTGCCAGCCTAAAAATGTGTAATTTTTTTCATAGAAGCTGACTCGGGACATTAAAATTGAAAATACGATTTTCATTGAAGCATTTTGTAAGTATCTGAATCACAGGTTAACTCAGCAAGTAGCTAGCTGGGGGTTTTTTTTTTTACGCAAAGATATATCTCTAAGCCATGTAAAACCGTCTCAGTGAGTACAAGAATTAAACAAAAAAGTCCTAATTAATTTTCAGTTTTAAAAGTTTGAAAATAATTCGTAATGACATTGATTAATTAGTTTTCACTCAACGAAAAACAAGCCGTCGCGGTGAATTACGAGAGTGCACTACTAAAATATTGAAAATTGAACATCTTACCCTACAGCAGCGGTAGTTCGACCACCTCGAAAATGGTGGTGAACGTTGCTTCGTGTGTAGCTTTGTTGTCACTTGTTTTGTGAACAAACAAAACTATTGCTGCAACACGTTGCTCGCGACGGTTGCCTCGTGTGTACCTAGCATGAGAATTAAATCGGGATTTTGGAGAAGAATGTTGAGAGAGGTTAGACATTAAAAATATGAGAAGAAATACATGTGGGTCTAACACCTGCCCCCTGCAAACTGTTCTTCCCAATTAGCCTTACGCCCCTTGAAATATAGAATTACATCCAATATTTGTTTTTAAATCACATAACTGAGCAAAAAACTCTAGAAATTATAGTTATTTTCTAATACTTTGGCATAGCATTGCCCAATCATAGCATTTTCTTGCTCGCTTTATGTTATCCCATGTAATTGCACATGTACCGTCAGTGTGTAATTAATTCGATATAAATAATAGATTTCCTTTGCCGTCTATTAGAATCACTCGATTATTTAAGCTGTGTGTGTGTGTGTGTGCATACGTATGTACGAGTGTATGTGTATTTTGCCAAATAATAATCACACGAAATTGCGCAACAAGTAAAACAAGAAATTTTTGACAGTCAAAAAAAAAACAATTCATTTACGTAAGCAACAGTTATCTGTGGAAAAAAAGATGGATAGATGGCTAGATAGATAGACTCACAGAGAGAAAGAGTGAGAGGGAAAGCTAGCCATATATAAGTATAGTACATGTGTAATCGCATCAAACGAGTACACAATTAATGCAAAGACAGGCACATACTCGTACATCTCTAGGTGCATACATTCGCACGTACACACAAACCTAAAGAGTATTGCGTCGTATCCGCGCTCTCGGGGTCGAAGAGGCACCATCACATTTTACAGTCGGTGAAGTTACCAATGCCATTCGCAGCACAAATTCATCGAAGGTACTGGGTCCAGACGGAATCTCTATGCTGATGTTCTTGGCTACCCCGAGATTAGAGTACTTGACCAAGGTGCTCAATCTGTCTTTAGCCACCCATTTAGTTCTCGATGCCTGGAAAATGGACAAAGTGGTGCCGCTATTGAAGCCAGGCAAAAACGCAAGCAAATGAGGCCGCTCTCCTTGCATCCACCAGTAGCAAAGACGTTTGAAGCATTATTCCTCTCCAGCCTGATCGATCGAAGCACAACGACGGGACGGTCCTCGTGGCTCTTGACCTTACCAAAGCCTTCGATATGGTCAATAATGCCACTCTCTCCGAGGACATCGCAAAAACATCCCCTCCATTTAGTTTAAAACGGTAGGTCGTAAACTATGTGTATGGCAGCCAGTTTCTTAAAAGACTGCACCAACAGACGGTGTTTTAATTTTGTCGTACGCAGATGACAGTTCTGGAGTCAGGGCCTAAAGTGGTGACATATGCGAGAAAATCAACTCACTGACTTATCACGCTTTTTCGCTGCGAGGAATATAAAAATATACTTCGTCAAATCATCAGTCATTCTGTTCACTGCATGGACCACAATGACTTCAAAATTCCGACTACCAACTACACCAAATTCCTTGGGGTCACATTGATCTTTTGCACATGCTACAGCTATGATTTCCGCCCTGGGATCATTGGCAGGGTATCTTCAGAGGACCATCTACATGAGGAAACAAAGGTTCTTGCAATAGTCTTTTGAGGACCATCTACATGAGGAAACAAAGGACCTTACCTTCTTGTCGACTAAGCAATATCTGCTTGGGTGCCTTCGCAAAAGTCATTCCAACAAACATCCCATGGACAGGACATGAAAGAACCTTAACTATCAGGCTGGTTTGAACAATATTCACGCGGATGCAGTCGCAGCGGCAGTACCCAGCAATAGCGTGATTTTAACAGAGTAGAAGGCGCCAACTCGACAGAAGCTCGTGGTGTGACTGGCTCAGTTGAGATCTGGATGGTGCAGCCGCCTAAATGCAGACGCGAATTGATGGCGTCAGTCACGCATGCCATCAGAGACCACATGTCCGGCCAAGCCCACTCAGCTGACACCCAGTTCTTATTGGTCGCATCCAATTCAAATGGCCCGTGTCCTTCACCTGGATGTCGAAGAAGGTCCGCCGTAGACGAACAAGACTTACAATTATTGTTGTTACATATGTTGTTGTTACAAAACAAAATAAAATAATGTTGTTGTAATCAATGTTGCGAATAATTAATTTTATTTTAAACAAATTTCACTTTCCGTTGAGTTTGCGAAAGCGAAAGTGTTGCTGTTATTCTCATTATCTGCTTGTTCTTCTTCGAACACATACGTGTCTAAAGAATACGGCACACGCTTTTTCCCGTCTTCCAGATGTGAATTTGCCATGCCGGTGAAACGTCAGCCATTCATCCTCATGTGGGTTTGTTTGGCGGCGAGAATTGCATCGTTGTCGTCTCACCCGAAAGAAAACAAACCGGTAAAATGCAAATACGAGAGTAATTATCACCAGCCCCCTCCCTTCCCCTAGCACGGCATCCGATGACGTGCTGCCATCCGTTCCTCTCTTTCTCTCTCTCTCTCTCTCTCTCTGCACGTTTGGTTATCAGCGTACTTTTGTTTTGTTCCCATTGCAATTCTTATTGCTTTGCTAATCGCACTCCGACAGCTGACGATGCACACAACAAAGCGAACAAACATAAACAAAACGAAACAAGCGAACAAAACAAAACACCCAATTACAGTATGTTTAGCACAAGCACGAGAACGTCGATACGATATGAAGCCGGAATGGAGCAGAGGTGCCGCTAGCGCTTCAATTGCAGCCGTTTTTTGCATTTTAAGCGTAACCAATACATATGATCAGGGGCTCATAACATATGATCAGGGGCTCAAATGAGGAGTCGTATTCATATGCTTCCATACTAATATGGAGATCGGTTATACGATAACGTTAATTGTGTATAATCGATTGTTTACGATAAATCACGAACTGTTCTGAGAAGCGACAGAGTTGCCACACGTCGGATGCCATCCATCAAAGACAATCTTAATGAAAGACGATCTAAGTATGTTCGCACAAACAGATCCAAGTATGTAAGCGCACGCTTAAGCCTCGGTCACTGCTAGAGAGCTAATTCAATTGCCGACGGTATGATTCCCAATCACATCAAATAAGAAGTCTAGCAGTAGTTCCGTCCCAACCTTTTTTAACCCTTAACCTAAGAGGGTAGATATCATTTGGTATGGACAAAAAGTGTAAAGCATCGAAAAAAAAACATTTTATACCCTACATATGTTTTGATAAAATACGTTTCGTGACTTTTTGAGTCATTTTAGCCACTACCGTCCGTCCGTCTGTGCGGGTGGTTCGCACGACAACTTACGATAAAGGAGCTTACAATCGTTCTTAATATTTGCACGTCGTTATATTTTTCTAAATCTACCTATGGGATTGATTATGGGCCTTATTGAGATACCTCTTCGGATACCTCAGACACAAATGTACCATTACGCCTACTTTATGTATTAATGAACTATATTCAATCCTCTTCATACCATCGAACTCGAAATCAATACTTAATAACAGGATTCCTAGCCCCACCCCTTCTAGTACCTCCCACAGAAAAGACATTTTTTCCATATCAAAAAGGAGTTGACACGCCCCATTCTTCAGATGTAAAGAGACTTAGGTTGCTTGTCTGCTCTTAGATTGCCGCTGGCTCCTTATTTGGAATAAAACATCAATTTCTCATTGGAGTATGAGACTTAGTTCTCGACAATCGCTATCAGTAGTGTGTGGATTGTTTAGGTTTTAGTTTTTTTAATGAAGAAGTTCTGGTTTGGTTACAACATTGACATCAGTTAGCGTCTTTACAATTTTGTCAATTTTGTCTTTTGTTATCATTTAAGTGAAATTAAAGTGCGTTTGAGAGACTGACAGTTTTAAACACCTGTATCAATTCGATGAATTTATTGCAAATGTGTTTCAGAAAGGTTATAGCTAACATTGGTGATTAATCAGTTAATAGCATAATAAACATATGGCGAATGGTTAATAATTAAGTATTTAACATAACGAAATGTATGATACTTATACGTATGATTGGAATACAACAAATATGACTGCACTCTCACGAGAATATGACTAATGTGCAATTTCCGAACTTAGGGGGAGAGCTTTTTTCTGTTATTCTAGGCACACAAATAAAGTCACACCAAAGTTTAGGTGCGTTCTTTTACCTATAAATTTGAAGTTATCCCTCACTAAATATAATAACTGGAACTGAAGTATTTTGAGCTAAAAATCCACATGCCGCACTAGTTTAGCGAAAAAATTTTAAATTTTCCTCAGAGGCCAAAAACAGTTTTCTTGCACACCTAAAGTACTCTAAAACATAAAGTTCATGTCAAATTAAAGTGGAAAATGTAATTGAAAATTTGTACTAAAAAACATTGGATAAAACAATTGGCTTAGGCAGGTTTTTGTTTTACCAACAATACCATTGAACAGTGATGAAATTTTACGAACGACGGACAATAATTGTTTACAACAACAATAATTTTGACAAACTATTGGTTGCCACAACAACCAGTAGTTACGTGTACAATACGATGATCATATTTATCATTTTGTGGTATGTCGAACTAAATATCCGTTAAGATTATAAAATTGCAATGCAAACTATTCTACTGCAATCGAATTTTTAAGGCAATAATTAATTGATGTTTTTGACCAATGCTGCATCTACATTTTATATTGTATACGATATTTGGTAAAAGTATTGCTTTTGAGGGTTCGTAACGACCTTCATCGACTATTATTAGTAAAAGCTATTTGCAATCGCATATAACAACATTCGATATATTCTCATAATATTCGTATATGCAGAGAACGAGCCGTATATGAAAATTTGTTATCCTATTTAAATACTTAACAGATGGAATTTATGGGCTATCGACCGCATAGCGACGTTTGGCACCGAACATTGTGATTTCGTAACCGTATCGGAAGAGAAAAATGCGTGTCAATAACTTTGGATGAAACCCAAAGAGGTGTTCGCCCCCTTTCGATTATATGTACATATATAAGTACATTGATTGGTATTAATATTCTCAGTGCAAACGAAAAATACATAAATATGTATACAAATTATTGGTTGTGAACAATGAAATTGATAACAAAAATATATAGCTCTTTTACGTGTTGGTAAATTTAGTGCCAATTCAGATCGCTTTTAATTAAATTTCGATGGCCTCAAAACGTGCCCAATTTTCAATCTGTTTTAGCTTTCTTTTATCTTTACTACTGTACTTGTGCTGATACCTGCTTAAATCGGAGCAAGTATCCGTGAATAGGTGAACGGCGCTTAAAACACCATGCACTTGTGGAACTCAAACGACATCAGCTATGACCGGAGTTCTACAAAATATCGTACCAAACCATATATGCAACTCTATCATTACAGAGACGTATTTAAGCATTGTGTTTGACATTGCATTAAAGAGCTGTGATATTTTTGAATTATCACACGACGTATGAGTGTTGTGTAGTTAACCAAACGAATTAATGTTACTCATACGTATCGTTTAATTAAAGTCTGTTATAGAAGAGGTCTGCAGTATGGACTTATTAAATCTGATTATTAAATTAAATTATCTAGTACAAGTTGGCCTCTCGATGAACATAAATTATATAGACTTCGAACGACTCACTCCAAATATGACAAGCATTTAGTATACTGCACTTAAAAGTGACAGCCAGATAGGCCCACGTATAGACCTCATTAGTGAAGTTGTTCTTGCGGCACACATAGTGTCCTTGGCCAACGAATTACTGCTTCGGGTCAATCCGTTGTAAAGAATCGGCAGTCGTGGGATTGGCCTAATGTTAGTTGAAAAGTTGGTTCGTTAAAACATAATGTCACGGTCACAACTTTTTAAAAAATATCAAATCTTCATTTCCTCTCACGAAACCTGCAGTAAGCGCTAGTTTATACGTTGATGCGTAGGTACAGTATTAATTCAGGAAACTTATAAATACGATATTTTAGACATAAGGATTCACGAAAAAACCTATACGAAATAACATCTATTTAAAACGAAAAAGTTTAGAATCAAATTTTACTTTGTTAGGTAGTCAGCATCACTAGAAAAATAAACTTAGTTACTGTGGCAGTGTAGAATTTACAGACTTCACAGTACTGTAACAGTACAGATATCGTTGTAAAACCTGTTATTACAACAATAAAAATACAATTTCTACCCCAACGCACACATGAAAGTACATAGTGGGGAGTGACGGTGAAATTGAGAAAGGCAGGGATAGTCTCACAGGAGTGATGTCATTGTACGACTGATTTGTTGTTATTTGCTCACTATGACATCTGCGTGTAAATGTGTGTGTGTGTGCATGTGTGTAGGTATTATTGGCACATACTAGCACTGAATCACATGCTCGTTACCGACTATTAAGTGTTATTGTTTTCTTCGGATGATGTTGTCAACTGGCGAGGGGTACACATACATACAGACATGCGTGTAGATAAATGTACGCACATACTGACGAAAGCTTACTTACTCGGACATACACACTGCATATGTACGTACATACAGTCGTTACTACACACGAATTCCATGTAAAGGGGCCACATTAATGAACACGCGCCGATAGGTGGAGATAACTTACACAGTCAGTCGAATGCTCACGGTGTAGGTGTGTTTTCACTTTGTTGTGTCCCTTATTTGTAGTCATTTGAAAAGTTTACATTTACCAAGATAACTACGCACCCGAAAGAAAAACAAACCAAGAAAGAGAACGTTCTTTTCATTCATCGTCACTGTTGCTGCCGGCGTAAAGGTGCTAAGTAGTGTACACAAACACGTGCATGTGTCTGTAAGCAGTTCAAATTTGCGACGACTGATAGCGAATACCCACTCATGCTCTCCATAGTTACCCACATACAGAAGTTGTAAATTCATTTACATTGTATAGCCGTACATACAGAAAAACTTACACTCGTGTATACGTTCATATATTTGCTTAAAAAACTTGAGCGCTTCTAAATTAGCTCTTATTGTAAATTGTAATGACTAGACAACAATAGCTACGCATATGTAGGTACAAACATACCTACACACACCCATATGTATGTATTTTTGTATGTGTACATATTTAAAAAGATCTAATTGCTATATTGTTATTGTTCTTTGAATTTTTGTGAACATTTTTCTCGAGTTGTTTTGCCTTTACGTAAGGTAATTCCAAGTAGCAGGTATTCGCAGACTAAAATTCGTCCAACGCTTATCAGTCATGCAGCGTATCCTTTTACGACTACTCATCGACACAAAGTGTCTTAAAAGTATTCTAAACATTTTTCGGTACTCTTGAGGATATATGTAATGTGGATTGACGAGCAAACTCTATTTACCCAAGGAACGACGGCTAGTTGTTTTAGCAAAAGCCTTTGTCAGAAATATGTTTTTTTTCCATCAACTCTTTTAATATTTGTCCTAAGACCAGCAGGTGGAGAAAAGTGCAAAATTCACAAATAAATTGGGTAATGGAATTCTTTATTGCACGCTCATACATAGCGACTTAAAATGAACAATAATTTTGTAGCTAACCGCATAATTGAACCACCAGCGATAGCGGCGTCAACTATTAATTTAAATCGAAAGAACGTACAGAAGATACTATGAGAACATGTGTCTGAGACGGTTTCAAACAATAGGACCTAGTCAGGAAGTATACAAATTATATGAAAAACTGCGACAGTACGCTAAAAAATATACTTCTTAAAAAACTTCATAAAAAACTTCATAAAATAGACCGCGTAGGTAGTGCCCCAGACAGACATAGCATAAATTCATGCCTGCTCCCATGAAATAATACGCGAAGTAGTGTTTTAGGTTAAGCGTCGATAATTTAAACTGGATAGCAAAACCGCAATAGTTAAGTCTTTTGCAAAAACAATTTACCAATTTTAATTATGTCTAAACGAAAGGCGCTTCTTGAAAAAAGTCATAGTTAAAAAATTTGTTTAGGCAAGTAATTTGTTGTAGCCTGGATAGAGGCTTATACTCGATAGTAATATAGGCTAAGTTTTAAAATGGTTACAAAAAATACTTTTACTAAAATTTACGTTTTCTTTAGACACGAACATAATTGACGCATTTTTTGTTAGCAAATGGCTCAATTATTGCGGTTATGTATTCGGTCCTAGTTATCGACGCTTAACACAAAACACCGCTAAAACTGTCGAAAACATCTTATTGTCTAGGTCGGCAACTCTAATTTTTTATACATGGATAAGACGAGCACGAAAACTTAGTTTTGCCAGTCAGACTAGTCCCATATGACGGACCAGACTATCTAACTGTTAGGGAGTCAAAAGTTCTACAGCAAGTTTCCACATTACGAAGAGCCTTGTCAAAGACATTCCATACGTGGATGTGACACAACAAAGTATGAACACAAGCAAGATTGAAAAACACTTTTCTATTGTTCTTCCTAATTACGAGCTTGTGATAGTGTGTGTGTCAATATGAACGCTAATTGTTATTAAAATAGAAAACCACAAAGTTTCAGTAAAAACCTATAATATTCACATTTGGTATTTGCCAAAAAAAATAAAAAAAATAGAAGAATAACCGCAGCAATGAAGCAAACAAACATATTGCACATGATTCTTTAGATGAACACTTTTTGCTAGTGGACATTAGGGAGGGGTTGTTTGTTTTTAGTAAAAAACCTTGCAATGGACATTCCCTCGAATGACTTTCTGAATGCTACTAAACATTTTTGTCGGAGGGAAGACTCCGCAATCATAAATTTCCAATTATTATTTTTTCCATTGGCGAAAAAAGTTCTATTTAAATATTCGAAAAATGTTGTTTAAAAATACAACACTGACATTTTTGACAATTTTTCCGTCATACTTTAATTTACAGTTAGTTTCTCTTAAATTGCGACTCGATTGCCTTGGCGATGTTTAAGCGATTCTGCGTGTTTCTCTCAGATTATAAAGGCATAACTTAGGCATTGGTGGAGCGTACTATGCATCGCATAGGCTACAGATAAGCGATCATACTTGCTACCTTAGGTTGCGAAACCATATCGATAGTAATGCGATTCAGCGTTAAATGAACGCCAGAGGTAATAGCAAAAGCATTGCTGGGACAATGATCATGCGAAGCATCTGTAAGCGATAGTCGGGGGGAATCTCTGTAACCTCGCTTGGACGATTAATCTTCCCATCATCAGCCAGCTGTTTTTAAGCGATTTTGAGGCTTTCATATCCATCGCTTAGGTAAAGATTAAGCCACCCATCCTCAAAAGATCGTCAATACGATTCGCGGAATACTCGCGCGGACGATTCATCATCCAACAGAAGGCAAATTGTTTGCAGGGCGTGCGCACTTTTTATGTCGACCTGTGTGTGTGTGTATGTCTGTCGTATTTTTATAATTGTGCATTTGCAAAAGAACTGTTAACACCTACGCCCAGTGGCACAGTTTCTGTGCAGTGTGATTAGTTTCTTTTGTTGTTGTTGCAACACTTTGACTTGATGCACTCACGCACAAGTAATGCGTGTTGGACTTGTACTGAGTATCTCTGTGTGTGTATGTGTATGCAACTCTGTATGTGTGCAACTACACGTTCTTATGTCCGATATGCCAAATTACAATGCAGTGTGTACAACCAAGCACACCGGACTAATTGGTGCGGTAGGCGGTTGGCTGGGGGATGTAGGGAGGGAGGGGGTTTTGGCACATATCTTCATAAGTGGACTTAAGTATTTATAAAGAAGACGATAGAGAAGTACAAACTAATCGCACAAGTGTTGTATGCGATACTTTGGACTCATGGTGTACTTTATCTCGCCTCAGTGTGTTTCAATTCAGTGGTCGGCCGTAGTCGAATGATCGGTGGAACGATGAAAGGCCAAAGACGCACGCAGGGGTATTTGTAACAAAAACCTGAACACACGCCCAAAAATCCAAACCAACTTTTGATCCACGTCATTTTGTACTTTATTTGTGTGCTAGACGAGAGAAATACCAGGGGATATGCTTTTCACACTGTCGTAACTGTCGCTACTGTGATTTGATTTTACCGTTTTTTTGGGAGCTATTCTGAATTAGTTGGATGTAATTGTTTTAATAGTTGCATTAATTATAAATAAGTGTTGTTTATTGTTAACGGTCATAGACGGATATGACCAAAACACAGCGATGTGCGAACAAATTTTTCTTGAGTGAGAATATGGTGATCTCAGAACTGCTGTTTCCAGTCACACCGAGTCAGCTCAAGTTTTTGAGACATCGAGCAAACATAATTTTTCAAATGGTGCTTGTTAGGGCCTTAACCTGGATCGCTGTGTTGAGGATGTTGTTGTGATTGACTATCACTCAGGTAATCAGGGTAACATCAAAATATGAACCACACTCTAATGAGATCATCCTTGGCCGTAAATCCATTCAGAATATTTTATAATTGGGATCTTCACTTAAGTTTAAAGTTCGGATGGGCACAAGGGCAGACGGACAGGCAGAGATATCTAAATCGATTTCAGAAATCATTCTGGGAACGCATCTATCAGATTTCGTTTTGAATAATACAAACAAAGTCAGAATATCTGGACCCCGGAGTGATTTGGTTATATCGGGTATCAATCAAGACATGTGAGTATCTCAACAAACATTTTCGCCATTCTGGGAATAACACAAAAAGTATAGGTGAAATACAAATCCACGTCATAAGAAATTTAATAAAATTTCGTGAAGATTTTAGGAATAGAGAAAACTAAGATTGACAGGTTGTCAATCCTTGTATTAACAGCATCAATCGCGTTCGTTTTGTCTTATAAACATTTAACTTAAACTGCTCTTAATGGGAGTTGAGTTACATTCGGGTATCATTTGATAGTCATAGAGGTATAGTTTTATGTTATGACGGTCTTGTCGCAAATACCCGCTAAGAACTTACATGAAATATCTGCCTGTATGTCCGTTCGTCCGTCGGCAGATCTTGTCTGTTGTAGGAATCGTTTGTCCGGCGTTTTTTCGAATTGATGCTAGACGACAACATTTGTTGCTATTGTTTCATTTTTATAAAAACTAAATTTAAAAAAAACACACACATATTTTTACGAAGAAAAACAACAAGATCGCACACATACATACCATTATTAGATGGCAATTATAAAACATTTTTTGCCAAAAATTAAATATGTGTATATATAAATATATATATATATATATAGAGAGAGAGATATATATATAAAAGCGACATTGTGTACTACATACTTGCATACGTAGATATGTATGAATATACGTACGTACATATATATACATATATATATATATATATATATATATATATGTATATAATCATATAAATATATATACATTTAAACTTACGTCAAACAATTGCTAAAAATAACAAAAAAATAAAAAAAGAATAGATGAAAACAGAAACAAGAAGAACAACAAAACATTCGGAAACATTTGTTACAATTTGAAAAGGGTGTGTATGTATGACAGTGTGTGTGTGTGTGTGTTAATATGCCTCACAGTAAGTGTGTTTAGAAAATATTTGCACGTATGTGTGTGTGTGATTAGCCGAAAATACTCACCGACACAGCGCTTGGTGTTTTGGTCGGTATTATCTTGAAAAAAGAAATGAGTTAAACAAAAAATACACAAAAAAGCTCATCTAAAAAGTCTGCGTATTGTAAACATTAGCATCTATTATTCACCCCTAGCTATCCACACAAGTATAAACAGTTGTGGAGATATTTCTAGCGCTGGCAGTTTTCGAATTAGAATCTATCAATCGTTTGTTACAGTGATATTATCGGAGAGGAGTTTCTCCTCGTTCCTTGATTGTAAGTTGAGGGAACAAGGTCAGTTGCTTGTTGCCATCCCAATGATAAATGTTCAAAATTTAATATCAAAATATGCTACCGAGCAGTGTCAAAGTCAAAATTTGAATATGCACTGTTGAACAGAGGAAACGTCTATGTGTCTCGCTAGAATTTAGACCACCACTGTTACCCTCTACAGCCTACTGCCGAAATGCCTCATTGCAATTGCAAACGCATAGCGTAATAATTATAAAAAGACATTTTTCATTACCCAAAGTCAACGGCAATTATTTTTCTATATGAACTGAAGACTTTAAGGAACAGATGATCTTGCGATCTGCAATTTTCATCGTAGTGGTAGTTTAACGCTTAACTATCTAGCTGGAGCGTTCTGGTGCATTCAAATGCCACGTTCTAGACTGCGCTACCGCTGACATCTTTTCGAATATTTTTTTTAATAGTAATATAATTTTTGTGAATGATTTCAGTCAAACTCAAGAAGTCTTATATAGCTGTTGCACGATTAAGATTCATCAATAATTGCTGCCTTCAACATATCAGCTCGTCTTATTCGGTCTTATACAGCTAAGATAGCGCCGCCAATAGTCCGTAAGAAGTGTATAACTGTTGCTTTTCGATCCTTAAAACACTCAACGTATCACAATTGGGCCGACGTTTCAGAGTCGTTTACTTTTAAAGAATATACCAAAACGTCAGGCAATGCTTACTAATGCTTATATATACATATAAAGATAGTTATTGTACCAATAATTGTATTAGGACAGCAAAAATCTTTGCACAAGAAGACAATCTCTGCTAGATCAAAAGAGTACATAAGGTCTAGGTTGTGAATATATGCTGCGTCACATACAATGACTATTTTAAATGTCACCAAGCATAGTCTAAAATCTCCGTTCTAGCCATCTACGTATCAATATTTTTTTTATAAAAATAAAGAATATAATTTCATTTATTTAAAGTTATTATACATGTGCCAAAATTAAATATTAAGAAGAAATTACAATACTCGTAGCAACTGTCAATCTGACAGTGACAATCGCCTTTCGAATTTCTAATGTTAACATAAGCCGTGTTCGTTTGAGGCTACTAGCTTAGTTACCCAGTTAGTTAGCAATATAGTAATCTGGCAACATTGTTTCTCTTTGCATACACCAAAGAGAACTGAACAGCATGAGTGTTCACCGGTGAACACCAAAGAGAATTGAACAGCATGATGGTTCACCGAGGAACTCATCAAAAGCACACAACAAAACCTATATTTTTTTTAAAAAATCAATGACATACGAGTATAATAATAAAAATTAATTGCTACACTTTTGTTTTGTAAAAAAGTGTTTTGACCTATGTTCTAACAGTTTGTTAATTCGAAATTTTAATTATCGTGCAGATTAACCCAATACGGATTCGCCGATGAAACCTCAAGGAGATGCGATATTTACATGTTTTAATAAAGCAGGATGTGTAATGTTTAATTTTTTTGTTAACAAAAATAGTGGGGTAACTCTTACTTGTTTCTTTAGCGACGACTGACTGTCGTAACTAGAATGACAATTTCTTATTAAGCGCATAAATATTGATTTCGTAATGGCTATCATGTTGCCACACTACTGAAAATTGCAGAATTGTAATTGTGACTGCTTTCAAGCTTCAGTTAGTCTTTTGAGAAAATTTTGCTGTTCTCGTATGTGGCGATGGAGGTTTAACCTAGTGACTTTTGGACTTTAAAATTGACTTTTTTGCAGTTCAGTTAGTCTTTTGAGAAAATTTTGCTGTTCTCGTATGTGGCGATGGAGGTTTAACCTAGTGACTTTTGGACTTTAAAATTGACTTTTTTGCAGTCGATTTTTAATGCGGGCAAGCTGGTAAAAATTGAAATTTTAGTTTCAATTTTGATCATTTTTACGTTTAAATAAAAGACGATAAATTGTTGAGCGTTATATAACCTTTAGTCTCGAATTTTCGATGAAAAATACATCTGTAAAATGTAAAACAACACCCCAGTACTATAATGCTCTGAAGAATTATATTCTATGGAATATTAGTAGCAAAAAAAGGACAAATCCACTTTTGTAAAAAAAGTAAATCGTAAATCGACTTTCAGCTTTAGTTACCAAACACTAGTTTAACCCAAAAAAGGTTATTTAATTTAACAACGCAAATATACTAACCCACTCGTACATTTACATACAGACGCCACACACACGCTCCCAGATCGCCACCACCGCACAACACACACACACGCGCGCATACTTAGCGCATTATTATGTACTTAAACGCCAACTGTGCAAATATCCTACGAACAAAGCCCAAAAGTATGGAAAAGTTAAGCAAGTACTCGTACGAGTACCTACACTACAAGTGCGATACTCGCTCGCTCTAGTCAATGCGGTATTTTGTTGGGCAAATTTTTGTTTTGTTTTTGTTTTCATTTTTGTTTTTTGTATTTTGGCAACATTTGAACAGGCGAAATATCGCCCACCTTTTCTGCATTGTTTATGTTATTTGTGTTCGTTATTCTCTGCTCTTCTTTGCCCCCATCGAGAGACCGCAACACTCACACTCGCACACTTAAATAGACCCGCAGTGGAAGGGGGCCATACCAGCAAAAGGGCACATTAATGAAGGTTATTAATGTGGATTTGAATTTTCGCGTGAATTCTCGGCGATTTGGTTGAAAAACACATGCTCCGATGTACTCACGCGTTTATAGTAGAAATCTAGAGCCACATGTGAGTACAGCACTAAAATCGTGTATTAGAATTCGTTAGCCACTATTTCCATGTCCATGTAGACGATCTCAACAGACGGACCGCTAGGCGGTGACATACAGTGTTCAGAGAGATGCAGTATTAGGTGGAGGCAAAGGGACGTGGTCTGAGATATTTGTGCAAACATCCCACATAAACGGCGAAAGAAACAAAAACGTTAAGTAATAAAAATATTCATAAATGCGAAATTTTCATTTGCCATTTTGTCAATTTTCTGTCTGTTCAAAAACTAAGATACAAACATAGTACATACATACACTCTTATGCCTATGTACGTACGTACGTATGTATATACTATAGTTGCAAACACTTTTGGGGACGTATACGTACATATTGGGGAAGCTTAAGTGGATCTGTGCTCGACATACGTATGTATGTTAGACGACGATTGCGATCAAGACAAAATTAGGTCAGAAATTTGACAATTTGACAAAGTTTCATTTGCGTTCAATACACTTAAGATTGGTATGAAAACCAAAACAAATTCAGATATATTTCGAAAAGAAAACCATGAGACAGGAATCATTCAATGGTGTATTCGTTGGATAGGATAATAGATCGCACATTAATTCACTTCCAGCTACACAGTACAACAAAAGTTACATAAAATCATTGTTATAGTTCCATCACTCCTTCCTCACAGATTTGAAGGTGCATTTCCACTAGATTCGATTACATTCTTCCTCACATTGATAGTCTCATGGGATTGATTTAATCGATTTTTTAATTTTGTTTGTATACGACTCGTACATTAATGTGGTACAAATTGTTTTTTTTAAAGTAAAAGCTAAAACACGTTCCTTGTAATGTCCGCGACATTACGAGTAAGAGAATTATACCTAAGGTTGAAAGCTTCTCTATTAAATGTATTCGCTCTTTGGAGCCGGTATTAATTAGTGGATCCCGTCATAACACCAAGAGCTTTTTAATGGTACTTTTAATGTTTCTTGCTTAAGCATTATTAACATCGAGCAAATCTCACTTATTTCAGAGGAGATCCCCGAGATTGACCTTCTATTCTGAGGTTTTTAGTTGTATACGTGATCTGTTTCACACTTAACGTACGTAGGTCAAAATTCTGCTTCTTTATGTTCTTAGTTTGGCATACATATGTACATTAGGGCGGGTCGACTTAAAAATAGCCCAAGTGACAAGGAAAATCGTATTCTAGGGTTAAAAATAAGAAACTTTGCCCGGGGAAGCATACCACTTAAACGAATTCTGAAGTCCCGACTTTTGACCTTTGTAGGGTCAAAAGTCCCACTTTTACACATTTAGAGTGCCCCAATCGAGTCCAAATGTATAACAGACCCCCACCCCATACAACAAAAAATCAGCATTTTTGGCACTTTACAAGAAAAATCAGCGAAATGGCTGTTTTTTTTCTTTTTGGAGTTTATTTTTCTTTTGAGAAATTTATTTAGTCAGAACGTATGTATGTAAATGAAAAAATAAAGTTTACTTCGCAAAAGAAAAGAAAGTAAAAAAGTTATTGTTTGAAGTCATTTTTAATTACAAGTACGGGTGAAAAGTCGTGACATCAGAATTCGTTTTAGAGGTATGGTTCCTTGGGCAAAATTTCTTATTTTGATCCCTAGAAAACGATTTTCCTTGTCACTTTATTGACCGATTTTATGCCTCCCTACATGTCGACCCGCCCTAACATATGTACCACCATCAATGTTGCGAGTTTTTAAAAAGTATAGATTATCTGCTGTTATTTCGGTTGGATTGGATGCTCAAGACAAAGCTCATAAATATTACACACTTGAATCGGAAATACATTTAAATTTGTTGATTGATTTCCTAACGAAATATTAGCCATTCCCACTTATTCGATGATATATATGTAACTACGATGACCAACCGTTCACTATCATAGTGATACTTTTGCAGTCTCTGTTGTACTATTTTTAACTGTACTTTTTTACCATATGCCCCTCTTTGTACACTATTTTTTCCTTTATAGGTGGACAATTGTACACGTATTTCTCTATTTCTTATCCTTAGCCATTACTCAGTATTCATGACAACTCTTTACTATGAAATAAAATCTGACAAATTAGAAAGAAGACAGGACTTGTCCCTTGCCGGCTTATCTGGTGGTTTCTCTTTGAGTTGCTCGAAATTTTGACAGAAACTTTGCCTCAAAACTCCACTGATCGAATTAAATCGCTTTACGATTGAACTTTAGCGTTTGTTTAAAAGAAGTTTTTGGCCGAAATAAGGCACCTGTCGTACGCAAGTCTGTGCAAAAAGTTCTTGAGATTGCCATGCTGTTGGACAACAAGAGAATGTGGCTGCCGTAGCCGAGAATATGGGACTTAGTCCAGGCCTTCTCAACAACTCAAGATTTTGCGCAACTGCCTCAAGCTTTTAGTCGTATCGGCGATGTCAATTGGTTAACCCGAAGCTTCAACTTGATGTTAATAGTTTTTTTCTTGTGGGGTACTTTGAAGGACCTATGTTATACCATAAATTATTTAACTAACTAGCCATTTGTGAGATTAAGCCAGAAACCGTCACAAAGTTTAATAACTAGAATGTTTGCTTTTCGAATAAGCCATTTATTGCAAAAAGAAAACTTTTTGCTAGTTTTTATTTTAAATTTTTAAAAGGAACCCTGAACTAGGATCACCCTGTATTTAACAATAAATGCATATGCGAAAACATTTTGTACACAATTTCTTTCTTAATGGTCACCGTATATATAAGTACATATAACGCTTTTGACTCTTATGAAAGGTGCAGCTCAAGTAAGTAGAGGTGGTGTGTGTATACAATTTGAGAATTTTAAAATTAATAAAAAAACATTTAACTGCATATGAAAATTTGCATCTTCTACGAAAGCTCTCAAGGAAAAGGTTCAAGTTTTCTTTAAAAACACACGCACACACACACACACGTACAGACAGACAGTGTCGTCACAGACTGAGATCTTGTCATTCAAACTTGTACATAAAATGATAATTATCCCTTTTAATATCACCAGAAGTAAAAAGAAACGAGCCCGCATACACTCACAGGCACATGTAGAAATTCATCATTATAGAGCCAATTAACAGCCATGTACTCAGATGTATGTACATATAAATATGTACATATATGTATATGTACATACGTGAACGTATTAAAATACATGTGTACGTATCTATCAATGGTTTAAGATCATTTCATATTTCTATCTTCTGCGATGTGTAATTTCGTACAAACAAAAAAAAAACAACAAAAAACGTACAAATCGCACTTAAACAAGTGCGACAGTGTTGTTGTTGCACAATTAATGACAACATCATGTTTTGCACTCAAATCTTAAGCAGTTTTGCGAAAATCGCATGTGTGTGAGGCTGCGTGCGTATGTGTGTGTTTGCAGGGAAATCCAAGAATCAAATGCTGGTACACAAAGAGCGCACGCTTAAATGCTGTCGACGCACAACACATGTTTTTTAATGTTTGCGGAAAATGAAAAGCCGCCGACGACCGACAATGTTCGGCATAAATGAATGGGTCAACACCACGGCAAATGGCATATCGGCTACAGCCGCCACCGTCCACCGTTGCGTCGCCACTGGGCTGCGGGCTGCTGACGCGGCGATGCGGTAGCGGTCGTGCCTGCTGCAGAATGCATTTGCAAATTGGCTTACAATGGCGAAATTTTGTCACATTTTCGTTGTTTCTTTCTCTCCATTGACAGGGTTTGCGTCCACAAACGCATACATACATGCACGTGTATGTGTGTACAAGTTATGCTAATAAATAATTTTAATTTGCTTGAGGTTGAAGCGAAACGCCAATTACATCACATTTGATGCATTTCATCAAAAGTGACGTTTCCTAGCATCATAATCTTGATCTCAGCCATACTCAGCAATGGGATTGACTAATTAATTATTGCCAGTACTTAACCATGCACACATTCATACGTACTAATGGAACAAATGTCCAACAACAAAAAGAAAGCGATCAATTCCAGGGCATTCATTACATTGATTATGATGCAGGGTTAAATGTTTGAACAGTGTGAGTTCTGGTGAGGGAGGTTTCAGTGAAAATGGTCCATGTTAGGCCGACAAGTTTAAAAACAGAAATATACATAAGTTTTCCGATTTAACGAACCATGGGATTAACAAATTCAGAAGTTAACGAACTGCCTACAAGTTAGCATTGAGTTATATTACGAACACGCTAACAAATTTTGTACTCGATATACGAGGGCGACCGCAAATCTAACTGGCCTGGCACATTTTCTGTTTTACTAGCAACTTTTTTGTTTTGTTTTTTAAAAGCAATCTTTTATAAGCCATCTGTTAAAATTTCCGAAATATTTAATGATTATTTTCTTTGTTTCAGGTGATTGAAGTAAACAAGTTTTATAATTTTTGAAAAATGGAAAATAAAGAGTTTCGTGCGATAATTAAACACTTTTATATGAAAGGTTATACGCCACAATTAATCAAAGATGAATTGGATTCTGTTCATGGTGATAATGCACCATCATACTCCACCGTGAAATCCTGGGTTCAACAATATAAACGGGGTCGTTCAAGTACGGAAGATAAACAACGCTCTGGAAGACCGAAAACTGCTACTACTATTGAAAACATTAGAAAAATATTTAATGAAGTGACTAAAGATAGACGAATAAAGCTCAGAGAACTTGCTGGTATTGTTAAAATACACGAAAAACAAGTTTGGAGTATTTTACATGATGAACTCCACATGAAAAAGCTATCCGCAAGCTATCTGCCGCGTTTGTTGACTTTGCCCCAAAAAATCGTCCGTTGGACCAATTCCGAGGAGCTTTTAGCGATTTATCAGCGTAATCCAATAGAGTTCTTGCGCCGATTCATAACTGTTGATAAAACATGGATCCATCACTACATCCCAGAATAACAGTCAAAACAATGGATAGAAGCTGGTAAAAGTGGTCCCAAGAAGGCGAAAACTGTTAAGTCAGCAGGAAAAGTAATGGCCACAGTATTTTGGGATGCAAGGGGTATAATATTTATTGATTATCTTGAGAAAGGAAAAACTATAAATAGTGAAAATTTTTGTGCATTATTGGATCGGTTGAGTGAAGAAATCAAGATAAAACGCATCCGCATCCACCATATAGTCCAGATTTAGCTCCATCTGATTATTTCTTGTTTCCAAATTTAAAAAAAATTCTCGGTGGCAAAAAATTTTCGTCCAATAGCGGGGCTATTGCTGAATCTGAGGCATATTTTGAAGGTCTTGAAAAATCTTATTTTTCGGATGGAATTAAAAAACTTGAAAAATGTTTGATGAAGTGTATTGAGTTGGAAGGAGATTATGTTGAAAAATAAATAATAATTCCAAAAAAACGGTTCTTTCTATGTTAGACAAGTTACTTTTGCGGTCTCCCTCGTACATATAAGTATAATGTATCGCATATCGAATGCTGAGAATGGGACACACATAAAGAAGGGGTATTTAAGGGAACGTGTATATACTTTGCAAAAGATTACATTTATTAAATGTCAAATATTTTTCATTAGAATTTGAAATGAGAAATTTCCTAAACTTATACATGAATTTCAGTGTTCATGTGACAGCGCATAGAGAATGGGACCTAAGGGTAAAAAAATCAATTTTAATTTTTTTCTGTTTTTGATGTGGATAATATCTGAGCATCGAATGAGACCGATCCCATGCCCCAAAAGTGTTCCCTTCCAGAGATATACGCGTTTTATGAAAGTGAAGTCGACGATTCTAAGCCCAAATAGAAAAGGACCTAATCTTTAAAATGGCTCTACTGAACAAAACTTTTAATCAACTTTTCACTTTTTTTTGATGTGGACAACATCTGAGCATGGAATGAGACCGATCCCAAGCCCCAAAAGTGTTACCCCCCAGAGATATGCGCGTTTTATGAAAGTAAAGTCGATGATTCTAAGCGCAAATAGAAAGGGACCTAATCTTTAAAATGGCTCTCCTGAACAAAACTGGTTTTTAACCTTAGGTCCCTCTCTATTTTGCGCGTCACATATACAAAGTATGTTTTGTACTTTCAAATCTATTGGTTTTTAAATTGTGTATGTATTTTTATAAACGTAAGCATAAGTGCAAGCAGAGAAAATATATGGTTACTATAAGGTCACGTCTACAATAATATGTTCTTTGCAATAAAAGTATGTTCGTCGCAACCATAGTATTGTTGGTTTTATTTTTATTTAAACAATAGTCTGATTGCGGCAATATTAATTTTGTTGAAATTTTACAATAGTATTATTGCCAAATTTAAAACTGAAAATATGGTTGTTGCAGCAATATAAATATGGTTTGTGCGACAAAGGTATTGCTTTTTGGGTTTTATGTTAACAAAAATAGGTTTGTATAGTTGAATTTCTTTTAATATGAATATGGTTGTAAGAACAACGGTATTGTTTCGAATCTTATGCAATAATAGTACTTTTTATATGTAAATTACATTTTTCAAACAGACTGCCTTGGATTTGGTTAACTTAATTTCTTTAGTAAAACGCTTGTTCTTAAACAGATTGTTTCTACCGTTAAATAAATCACTCTTATTATTTTGAATTTAATGAATTTTTAAATAATTTACTTAATACAAATCGCTATTGTTGATCACTTGGTTGCGCGTGAATCATACTTTGGTTGTGAGAATCATACAGTGGTAGTGAGGGTCATACTATGGCTGTGAGGATCATAATATGGTTTTGGGAATCATAGTATGGTTGTGTACATCATACTATGGTTTTGGCGATCATAAATCTCTATTGTTGACCACATTACTTAGGATTGTGGATCATAGTATGGTTGAGTGGTATCATTCTATGGTTGTAGGGAGCATATCATACTATGGTTTTATGTGAATCAAACAATTATTGTGAGGATCATAATATTGTTGTGCCACAACCATATACCTAACAATAGTATGATGTTCTTCTATTATTATCACCCCAACGATATTTTTTGAGATTTTAATTTTTTATTATGAGCTTCTGTAAAATGTATTATTCCGATTCCCACGGTTCTAAAAACATGTTATTCAATTATTAAATCCTAAAGCCTTAATGAGGGCCGTCGTAATGTTATGGGGGTGTGCACGATTATAATGCCAGTAAACTTCGGTTAAACACCGGGTGAGAACATCTAACAATTATTCAGCGGCTGGTTTTCAATCTAGTAAACAGTAGGTCCCGGTCAGTGAGTACAGGAGTTATATCGTGCACAGCTTACAAATTTAAGAGAAGTTTACCCTTGTTCCTTAATGAGATGTAGTGGTTCTGAAATAAGTAAGCCAGGCACTAAGATCGTTTTATTATGTAAAAATTAAATCCTAGGGTATTACATTAGCTTCAATTACAACCTTCCAGGTGTACTGTTTGGTTATGGTTGATAAAATTATCGGTCCATATTTTTTTGGAAATGTGGAGGGTCAACCAGCAACTATAAACGGGGCTCTGAAGAGGACTATGGCTGAAAATTGTTTGCGCCCGCAAGTTGAGAATAATCCCAACATATGATTCCAGCAAGATGGATCCACTGCGCAACCATTTTGGTGAAACCTTCAGTCTTTTTGTGGTTCCAAAAGCAAGCCATATCCAAGCTACTTTTTCTGTTTATATATTCTTGGTAAAATCATTTTACAGCAAGAACTAAATGCAAATTCATATCAATTGCTTTGAGTTAATTGATAACTTTGCTTTAAATGAAAATGTAAACAATGTCTCAACAATTTTAGAGTTGTTAATATAAGTTAATACAGGGTTTTCCATAACAATTTAATATGTCAATAACAGAGAATATTTAAGATATAGAGTTCAAATTTTTTCCAGGTGGGTTTATTTTGTTTATTGACAAAACCACTTAGCCAGGAAAGAGCTTCAAAGCTGAAGATTATTTTTCAATAAAATTCGGGATTTTCGTGAAACTTTGAAAATGTAGACTTCCGCTAATGTTTTGACACTCAAAGATCATCAAAAATGTTTCAGGGTGTGTTGACATAAAGATACGAAATTGTTATGCCCCTATCGGAAAACCCGTTAGAAGTTGTTAATAAAGATACATATTTTCTATTCTTTTCCAACATATTCCTGCAGAATAAGATTTTTGCAAATTTTATACCGTGTTTAAATTTTTAAAAAATTTCTGCGCTGCTTTTTCATTTTTAGAAACTGTGAAAGGATCAACAAATTTAAATTCTTTAACCAGTCAAACTTAACATAATATCATAAGTCGAGCCAAAATCGAGGCATTACTGAGTCCAAAACCTGCGAGCGAAAAATATCTGAGCGAACGGAGAGCTATGCTAACAAAAGTCTAAAGATATCCACAAATTTCGACTAGATTCCTAGCAAATGAACTTAAAGAAGATTGTTGCGTTTGGACCGAGGCAGTAAGAACCAGATTTCATCCAAAATAGCTCGAAAACCCCAATTGCTTTGAGCTCAAAATACTTAAAAGTGATGTCTTTCACCGGATTAATGTTGAAAAACCGAATAACTTCTAGGATTATAACATATTCTAATATGAAATTAAAAAGATGCTTTATATTAAAGAAGGACCAAGTAGAGTGTGGCGTCAGCCATTTGAAGCATTAGAATACAGCATTACTATTCCTACAATCAAATTTGGGAAGCTTTCACTAATGTTGGGGGTTTGTTTTAAAGCCAATGTGTTGGTCACTTACAGCCATATTCATAAAAATTTAAAACAGCTTTACAAACGATTGTTAAGCTTAATGTATGAAAACTGTATTCATAAACGATTATTAGCTTAATAATCGTTTTGTAAACCATTATTAAATGTGTGCATTTTAATATTCTTTCGACCCTACTTTAACAGTGTTTTAAAGTGACGTTTTTTTGTCTACATTTACACACATATTTATTGAATTTTTCTAATACAACGAAGAAAAAAGTATTTTTAAAATATAAGATTAGAATGGATACGGTATTTTTTTTTGCGTTTGCAATCGTCTTTTTCCATTTTCATTTAAAAAAACTTCTTTATGGAAAAAACACAACACAAAAAAGGGAAAATTGTAAAAAGTTTACTAGTGATGTGTCAACAATCAAAATAAGAATAATATTATTCTTTATTCGAATACCTTTTTTATCAGTAATACATAATTGATCTCAATTTGTCTTTTATTTAAACACGATTTTGTTTTTATTATTTTAGTAAGCATATATATATATATATATATATATATATATATATATATATATATATATATATATATATATATATATATATATATATATTTATTTTTTTTTTGTTTATTAAATCAGTTCTTTGTAAAATAAACAATACAAAAAATATATAGATTCGACTACTCACATAATTGATCGAAAAATTGATTAAATTGTATATTAGTTAAAGTAGTGTTTATGAATACGTTTTTTTAACAATCATTGGTAAGGCAAAAAGTGTTTGTTAACTAATATGTACTTTAAATCCTAATTAAGATTTTTTTATAAATACGGCTGTTAGTCTTTATGGGAATCTTAGTGCTAACAAATTTGGCAAATCTGGTGGCAGCAAACCACAATTTAAATTTTACCAAGATAATAATTCTTAATATACGGAAGATAATGTCTTGATGTGAATTCTTTTAACTGCAGCAAAGTGTTAAATACACTTGCCCAAAGTCCGGAGCTTAACCCCATAGCAAATGTGTGGGCATAATTGAAGAAGAAAGCCAAACGCAAAAAGCAAAACAGGTCTAAATCCCGCAAAATTGGAAGAATAATATAAAAGATCCGCCGATTCTGATATAAAGAATTAAATATATTGCATGAAAATAAGACTTAAAACTGTGAAAGGCGCGAATGGTGGACATACAAGGCAATTAGTTACTTCAGGATTATTGCATTTTAAAAGCTTAACATCGAATGTAAAACACCGTCTTGACATGGTAATCGCTAAGTATATAAGTATTTGTTTTTGGTTTCTAGTTTTCGTTTTGCATTAATTTTGTTTTTTATTTTTTGAACAAGAACATTTAAATGAAATCAAAAAATCGTGAAAAATTAACTTAAAATACATTTTTTGCCAGAAAATCTCTGATTTGGATCATTTTCCTATGGCCAAACTCTTTCTCGACTTGCTGTAGATATAAGTATGCAATGGTTATAAATTGTTTTTTGTTATAGCCTCCTCCGAAGACTGGACTAAATTTGTCATCCGATTTGCAACACCACAAAATATTGATAGAAGACCCTATTAAGTATATATATATATATATATATATATATATATATATATATATATATATATATATATATATATATATATATATATATATATATATATATATATATATATATATATATATATATATATATATATATATATATATATATATATATATATATATATATTATTGTACGTAAAGAAATTCAAACACGATCTAGCCATGTCGGGACGTCCGCTAAAAACACGAATGCGGTAAAACAAACCAACGTAAGCTACTGAAATTTTTCGTTATGGTCATAAGCTATTTGTAATTGAAAATGAGCGAAATCGCACAATGTAAATTTTTTTAGTATTTGCTTTACAAATCATAACTTTTTTGGACGAACAATGGTTAATGGTGATACTGTTAGTTAGGGCTCACTATAAACGCAGAAAGGGCATAGTTACTGAACTTTTTGGTTCATGTGGCCCCAAAAAACGTGCCGCATGGTAATTTTTTTATTCCAAATTTTTACAAACGCGTCGAAACAATTTGCGCTTTTCAGAACATGTACATAGTATGTCAGAACATTTCGGTAACAACGATTTGCCTTCTATTTTTTACTTCTTATCTTAAACTTGGAATTGGAATTTTCGCGTTGTTAGGAGTAGATGTACATAAATATTTTTATTGATACATTTTCGTGGTGTTTTAGTCTACGACTCGATTGCTTAGACTGGATAGCAAAACTGCAATGGTTAGGTGATTAAAAAAACTGTTAATTCTGATTTGCTGTACGAAGCCCACGAGGTAAACTAGGTCACTTTACAAGAAAATTTCAACACTATGAGGAAAGTAAACTATTTTCGGTATTGTTGATCATTTATTTAAACTGCATATTTTAAAGATTGAAATACATTTGCGACAGAGAGTAATTTTTTGTTTCAAAAAATTGTCATATGTTATTTTATTAGGAATAAAATATTTCGTACATTCTTTATATCTTTTCATAAAATACATGAAGTGTGTCATAGAAATAACGAATCGTGTTAAAGAAATCAAAAAATTTAATTCTGTGGGTAAAAGTGAATTTCGTCTGATATTAAAACCCTCGTCTCCTTTTCTTTTTTCTTGCACACTTCTTGTGTGATCAATTGTTCTGGGTTGCAATTTTTGTAAGTCTCTACACTGCCACTCTAAATTAGCACATAGTATTTACATATCTACATTTTAAATTGATTAATTTCGATTTTAGAATTTTGTACACTCACCTGTTGTGGAAGTAAAATTGAAAAAAATAATCCAAATTGAAGGGCGTAATTTTTCTAGATTTGTTTTCGATCCAATTGTGTAAATCCAAATTAAAAAATATTCCCAGGTAAGGTACAGCAACTGATATACGAAATGCCGCGAATGTGAGTTTTTTATTTATATTTTTGTTAGTGTTTAGATGTTTTAGTTCTCTTTTATTTAAAGAATTCGTTTGCCAATCTGTGATTTGTTGACCAATTATTTTAGTAATGGTTGTGAAGAACTACACCGCTTTCAGTTGCAAAACTCCTCAAATCGATGACACCATATATTTTAAACGGCACATTTTCACACAAATGTTGTTTGCATTTTGAATATGATTTTGGAATATTTAATTGAATTTTCTTTTCTTTGGATTTTTCTTCTTTTTTTTGTTTTGATCACTTTTTTCTTTTAAGGAATTAAATTTACTTCACTAAGTACTTGTATACATATGTATGTATGTATGTGTGGGTGTGTATGTAGTAGATATGAGTTGGTGTTGGTAGATAGATATAAGGCACTTGTATATTTTGTTTATTTTTTCTGTTGCTTATTATTGTTAACTAAAAAAAATATGACACATTTTTGTTGTTAATTATTGATGGTGGCATATAGATATGTACCCGTACGTGCGTATGTATGTATGTACAAAGAAATGCGAGTGCTTTTGACAACAATTATTCTTAAACAATAACAACAATTTCTTCATTCTTTCTCGTACACTAATTTAGTGCGGGCCATTATTTTTTAAAATTTTAATTTGAAATTTCTATTTATCATCTTTTAGTTTCAATTTTTTGTTTCTTTGCGAATTTTGACCGTTTCCGTATTTTATTTTTTTATGTTTAGCGTTATATTACAAATATGTAACTAATGCTTTTATGATCAACTTAATGTTGCGAACCGCCGCCGCCAACTACTACAAAATTTGCTTAGTGTGTTTGAGAGCAGAACAGAGCAGAGAGTATCGCCACACTCAACTCAGCAAACTGCGATCGCTATTTTTTGTAGCTGTCGTTCTTTTTTGTTTTT